>VYXH01012749.1:682268-768419 GCA_013397275.1 Burhinus bistriatus
AAAAAAAGCCCTCCTTAATCCAGAGAGGAGGGCTGGATGAATGTTTCAGCCAGCTGTGTCTTCATTGCACGGAGGCAGCTTTCTCTATCAACTCTGCCATTTCCCAGGACAATGGGAAGGAGACCTGCCCCTTTCCCACAGCAGGAAAGCCAAAACTGGGTTCTGCCAGGTCCCACGAGTCCCTTGTCCAGTGCCAGTGGCTAAAGCGGCAGAAAAGGCAGGAAGAAATGTGTGTGTGTTACCTGCTTCTTGCTAGAGAGGGGCCTGCAGTGCAATCCTTGGGTGATATTGTAGCCTTCAGATTATTACCTGCCACTACAGAGCCAGCAAAACACACTGACCTCCAGAATCTAGGGGGCTGGAGATGAAAGAGTGCCAATACAAAGACAGCAAAGCCTGCCTTGGAAACAGTGACATGATGATTATTGCTATTGCTTATAATCACACATAATGATGGCACAGGAGAGCACCACAGCCATAGGGAATTGATTTATCACCGGCCCATCCTGGTCCGACAGAAAGCAACAAAGACAAATGTCCCTAAATGTCAAGGCAAGTCAACGATGAACATGTTCATGCCTTGGTCACAAACTGGATACCTGTTTTAATGACGGTGTCTCTTGGCCTGCCATTGGAGCTCACATCATGGAGGAAAATAACATCATTCTGGGCTGCTGTGGCTTTCCTTATTTATAAGGTTTCAGTTTTTCATTTTCATGTGTACACTGTTGCACACCATGGTGCACAACCAAAACCTGGGCGATGAGCATGTGAGCAGCTCGCGCCAACGCTCATCAGCTTGGCCCAAACCCGCCATGTGGTTCTGCAGTCTCCTGGAATAGAAAGGTGTGAAAAATATGGCAATCATAGGTGGAAAACCAGGTCTGTGGAAGGGTGTGACTCCTTGGAGGACAGCTGGAGTGAATGGTGGCCAGTACTGCAGCCGTTTAAAGCTGGAACAAGCTTGGGAAGAAAAAGGGATCCAATTTTACATGGCACAATGGGCTGGCCCTGGACTGAGCATGGTTCACTGCTTACCACTATGGGAAGAGCTCACAAATAAAGGTGGGAGCATCTTCCCCACAAAGCCAGGGAGAACCAGGGCACCCGAGCTGCTGGTGCACAAGGCAGCTTGGGTCTGGTACAAGACCAGGGTCTGTACCTGGGAAGGAATAGAGCTGGGACAAAAAAACCTGCCCGAGTTTTTGACCAGGTTAGCCCAGATGTGAGCTCCATGCAAATACAGCTGCACTGCTCCTGTGCTGGCACAGCTGCATGGGGCTGAGCTGAATCCCAGCAACCCACCTGAAGGCATCTGTTAGCTCTCTGCCACTCCACCTTGTTCAGCATAGGCAGCCCAGAAGGATGAATTTGTGACTACCTGTGCCTGGCACCTTGGCAGACCCCAGGTAACCTTGTGGAGCAGAGGGAATCTGCAAAACACCAAGAAGTATGAGCAGGTGAGGGATGGTCAGAGGGTTTTTTTGCTTTACGATGATGATTTATTTGTTTTGCACCTGGTTACAAATGTTAATAAAACATGATTTTTCAGCAGCATTTTTCACTCTCCTATTTTTCTCGAGGCAGAAGAAAAAAAATTGTGACAAAAATGCTCCACTTCAGGAGAGACTTCCCTATTCCTGTCATTGCAAAAAGCCACTTATGAGATCTTTTTATTGAGACCTAGAAGTTCCTTCACGTACTTGAACAGGACTGCTGCTTGGGAGGGGAAGGTACCTTCACCACCAGCACACTTCCTACAGTGACAGGGAGAGTAAAGATGTAACAGGGGACAGAAAAATATTGGTAATCCAATGATCATAGAATCATAGAGTCATAGAATCACCTAGGTTGGAAGGGACCTTTAAGATCATTGAGTCCAACATTAACTGCCAAAACCACTACTAAACCATGTCGCTCAGCACCACGTCTGCCTGTCTTTTAATTACCTCCAGGGATGGTGATTCCACCACATCCTTGGGCAGCCTGGTCCAATGCTTGATAACTCTTTCGGTGAAGAAATTTTTCCTAATATCCAATCTAAACCTCCCCCAGTGCAAGTTGAGGCCATTTCCTCTTCATCCTATCACTTGTTACTTAGGAGAAGAGACCCACCCCTACCTGGCTACAACCTCCTTTCAGGTAGTTGTAGAGCGTGACAAGGTCTTCCCTCAGCCTCCTTTTCTCCAGGCTGAACAACCCCAGTTCCCTCAGCCACTTCTCAGAAGACCTGTGCTCCAGACCCCTCACCAGCTTTGTTGCCCTTCTCTGGACACGCTCCAGCACCTCAATGTCTTTCTTGTAGTGAGGGGCCCAAAACCGAACACAGTATTCGAGGTGGGGCCTCACCAGTGCTGAGCACAGGTGCCCAGAGCTTTCTCGCAGGGCGACGTGCACAACCAATCACTAACTGTGCTCGCAGGAGCAAAAGAGCTCTGGCACAGATTTACCGCAGAGCATCCCTTGAGAGGGGCTTGGATGGGCCACCAGGACACAGCAGAGGAATGAATCCCACTGACCATGCCATCTCCCAGTAAAAGCTGTAGCTGCTTGAACACTCACTGGGCCCCCCCTCACTGTGTGCTACGGATGCACGCCACCACCGAGGCCATGTGTCATGCATGGTTTGCAGGAGTCATGGTGTGACAGAGGGCTAACAGTGCAGAGGTGTGGGAGGGAATGGCGGCTGGATGCTCAGGCCAGGATGGAAGGACAAGAGCTAACTGCTACCCTCCTCATGGATGTACTTGCATTCTATTTACCCTTCTCATATATATTTTATTTGCATTCAGATAATTCTTAAGGCAGGAAATTCCTGCTGGTTATGTCTTTACCCTTCTCCTGTTTTCTTACGGACTCTACCCGTCATCGCTGTCTGTAGCTATTTCTTGTCCTGCTTTCGGCTTTTACCTTTCCCAGTTTGCAGGGACAGAGAGGAGCCCTACCAGTGAGGCACTGGGAAATGTGTACCTGGGAGGGAGCGATGCCACAGGCCATGAGAAAAGTGGTGCATGGATGTGAGAGGGTTAAGCCCCGTGTATTCTGCAGTATGGCTGGTTTAAGCCATGAAAGTCTCTCCGGGAGCGATCAGACATGCCTGAGCTGCGGGTCTCCTTCCTTAGCAGGGCTGGGAAGACTTTGCAAAGGCAGCTGAGCTCTGTCAGGGATGGACGCTGCCTGCCCCAGGGCACTGTCACAGCTGAGCTGGCGGCGCGCACAATTGCAAATGCACAGTGCGAGGGACGAGGCAGTGGGAACTGTCAGGCTCCCCGTCTGCCTCACACCCCTTCCTGGACAACAAACCTGAGTTCATCTGCTTGAGGAGCAGGGTGCTGACCCACAGGGTCCCAGGGGCAACAGGTTAGGCATTTTGGAAGGCCACCTTAACCTACCCTTCTGCATCCTCATCCCTTCCCTCCCCTCCAACTGGTAGCAATCAGTGTTGTTGCCCACCAGGACAAGTGCTGGGATGCTCTCGAACAAAACACAGCTCTCTCTGGACATGCACGCCTTCCTCTGGCAAACTTTCTCTGCTCTAGAAAGCCAGTACCAACCATTCCTCCCCCCCGCCTCATTTCCTTCTTCCTTCAACTTACTTAAATCAGCGATGGGCTTGGAAAACTGAGAGCAACCAGTGGCCCCCAGTCTGCTACACCGAATGGTGTCCAAAGCAAGCGTAGGGCTGTATTTCTCTCTTTGCAGGTACCAGGGGGATCGCTGAGCTGGCTTTGCATGTGGTTGCAGAAGTAGGATGCTCTGGCCAAAGAGGTTTGCCCCTAAAATGCCCATGCAGTTCTAGGACACCCGTTTTTCCCTTCCCTTTTCATGGGTGCCTGTTAGCAGGGCTGCTCTGAGGCTGCAAAGATGCCATTTACCACAAGAGGACACCATCCTACCTCCAACTTTCTCAGCACACAAAGGCTGGGTAAAAATATTCATAATAATATTACGGGGACCGACTGGAACACACACGTCGGAGAGGAGAGCAAGAAAGAAACAATATGTTTATCATCCTGCTATATCCAGCGAGAACACTGCCCTGCCATTTATTTATGCAGCAAGTACCCCTTTAAATATACAAATCGCAGGAACATTAGACTGTAATAGGCAGACCAGGGATTAGTCTGAATATACTTCATTTGGTGATTTGTGAGTGCCTGCGTGTGAGAGGGTACGTATGTGTGCGCGCGCGTGTGTGTGTGTGCTGGTTGACTTTAAAATGGAATAAACCACATTTAGCAGCTAGGTAGCTATGGAAACATAACCAAAATTGTTCCACCACCTTTCTGCTGCACTGCTTTCTGCAGCCCTGCAAATACTGTCAAGGGAGGGCTGAATATTGTTTCTTATAAATAATAGAATGTAAAGAGCTACAGAAAGAACCACTAAATTAGGATCTTGAAGTGGGGATGGTTCAGGAAAAAAAATGCCCACTAGATGTAGTATTAGTTTCTGATGACTTAGCAATTATAAGGGACTTAATTTCATTCTTTTGTCTGTATTTTTGCAATTTACAGAAAAATGCAGGCTGAGAAAATATACGTATTTTTGTGCATGTACTTGTGGGGAGGTAAGTATGGGTGTATACGTATATAAATACATACACACAAACACACTCCAGACGGCCTATGCACAAACAGAAATACATCAACAGCATTTTGGTGTTTAAAAAGCAAAGGACTTCGCCTGCTACCTGGCTTTTTCCACACACCACAGCCACCACCACAAGCAATTCCAGCTCTGCAGCTCCTCTCTGCCTCAGCGAGGCTCCCTGGTTTCTCTCCCGACCTACGGATTTGCCACTAATCCTGCCCATGGCCCTCCCGAAGCGCTGCCAATCTTGTTGAGGTATTTAGAGGCTGAGAAGACTGGTTATATATCACGGCTGATTTTAAAGAGCCTTTGAAACTGGGTATTAAATTCTGGCCCACCGGACTCAACCAGAAAACATTCAGTTGTTTCCACTGGGGCCAGGATTTAATCCTCGGATGCACAGAGATTTTCCAGGGCTGAGCCATCAGGGTGAGTCCATTTAAATCTTTTAGGGTTGAAATTTGCCACCCGGTGCAGCCCAGGTGACAGCAGGATGCACAAATGGGACCTTCCTGCTACTTGGCTTGCAACCCACCTGAGCAGGAGGGGCTGACAGGGAACAGCCAGGACAAGGACAGGGGACAACGTGAGGCTTGCTGTCCTACAGGCAAATAGCAAGAGGGGTCCATTCAGGTGTGCCACTTCTTACTTATGTCACCCCGTTGATGTGGTTTTCAGGTGCTGGCACAGTTAGCATTCCCAACTGTTAAATACAGACAGCCAAGGCTGAGGTCTCTATACAGCATCAGCCCTGGCCGGAGCAGAGGTCCATCCAGCTCCTCCAAGCCACTCATGTCTTTCTTCCTCCCATTTTCTCCTTCGGTCCTCTTCAGATCAAGGTCTCCTGGTGACTGGAGGTCCTGCTGCTACACCAGGTAGCTCTCATTTCCTTTCACATCTTTCCTTGTGTGTGACTCCCCAAGACACGGACACCAGAACTACACACAGCATCCAAGACCGTGGGATGTATCCAGCCATGTAATGACAGGCTCTGTTTTACCCTCTATTTCTTCCTCTGTAACTCCTCACATTGCCCTTGCCTTTGTAATCACTGCTGACATTTCCAGAAATGGCCTGCAATGCCTCTACAATCTCTTTCCAGAGAGTAATAGCTCATTTAGACCGCGCCGCTGTATCTTTCTCCACGTGCAGTTACCAACATCAGATCTCCTCCGCCGTGTCATCATGTAATCATCGGTACGCAGCAACCCTTCCGCACTTCTTCACAGTCAGCTTTTGTTGGTACTGTCCTGAATAATGCTGCTTCCTTGCAAATTTTGTTTTCTGTCTGCTCCCCTTGGCAGATCGATTGTGGATAGGACAGCACAAGCTCTACCACAGATCCCTGGAGGACTTCCCGTGTAACCCCTGCCCACAGTGCAAAGGGATTGCTGTTTCTCAGACATCACTGGAGAAGGCTGTTGGTACACAACAGCACCGCCACTCCTAGCCCATGGCAACTATGTTTTTGAAAGCCTTTTTGGAGGACTTCGAAAAAGCAGCTCAGCACCCAAAATGTACTAAGCTTATGCAAATACTGCTTTATGTCAGGATGATCAACACCCTCCTTTTCATCTTGGTGCACGTGCAGACTTGCTCTCTGTCCGTCTTCCCCCTTCTAGCCTAGCAAAGGCACATATTACCCTGGTCTCACATTTGGGGTCTGGTCCATTGGATAAAGCTCCCTAATGAACCAGCTCCTCACCCACCAGGCTGGCCTCCAGCAGCATTTGGATTTCGCACCCCACTGCAGTACAAGAGGAGGGCAGAAGCTTCTCCTATATCTGAACCACTGGCCCTCCTGTGTGACCCACCAGAGACACACTGGATAGGAACCTTTATCAGGACTGAAACTTGAGCTAGAGAGTAACTGCTTTGGACTTTCCTAGGACTCAAAGAACTTAGTAAGGTGCAGGAAACCCACCACCCCTCACCAGCACTGCTGTGCTTGCAGTCAGGGTTCTCCAAGGGAGCCCAAGGAGGTGGATACTGAGAGACACATTTACTGAAGTGTTTTAGGGCCTAAAGCAGGACTTGCTTCTGCAGACATTAGCCTGTCTACACGTCAGATGTCAAAAAAAAAAAATCATCTAGAGTCACACTACAATCTGTGGAGAGAGGTCAAGCCCTCTGCAGGCTGACTGAACTCTCCTTAGACAGGATAAGTGATCCAAGGAAGTCCTGTCTTTCTCCATTGACCTCAGGAGAAGACAAGCTAACCAGCTCAGCACAGGAACCAGGCTGAAGAGATAATGTTAGGAGAGAACACCATGGCCCATAGAGAAATTGAGAAAAAAAAAACCCAACACACTCCAAGGAGTCACTTTCACAGTTCAGAACTAGGTGTCAACCTGCACCGGTGAATGCCTGAACATATTTTTAGACCCGGACATCACATGGGCTCTGGGCCTGAACCAGCTTAGGCTGCTACGAGGACAGGAAAGCTGGCAGAGAGTGTCCATTCTCCAGACCCATGCAACGTGCTGGAGAACTTGGCTCCCACCAGGGCCACTTAGCAGACATGCCTTCTGCCAGGGAGGAAGGAGAATGGGTGATGAAGCAAATAACTTTGGCAAGCTTCGCAGAGTTAGTGCTGCTGATTAGCAACAACAGAGGGCTTCAGAGACAGCTGTGCTGCTCCATCCCCTCTGCCATTAGCAAGCCAACCTTGTGAGACAGCCCAATTAGGGATGAGGCCCTGCCCTTCTTCAGATATTGGATTTGCCAGGCACGGAAGCAGCAATGCCAACTTCTTCATCCTGCCTGATGGAGGGAGCGCTGCCCAGTCACATCACAAACCTGCACCATCATTCTTAATTTGGAGGTTGGGAACAGGTCCCTCTCCAGCCCAACATGTTGTTGCTTTAACAATCAGAAGGATGGAAAAACAAAACCCTTTACTGTCTATTGTTAAAGTTTACTGTCCAATGTTTTAATAAACAGTCAGCTGCTTCCTCCGATCATTAAATCAGCAGTAAAGCAGGATGGAGACTGGTTTATGAGATTCTATCTGCATCACTAACATACAAATATGAGGTCTTGGCAGCTGTGAACAGCTACTCCCAGTTGCATGACTTCCTGCCCACGTCGAGGACTGGATCTGCTGCTGGTTTGGAAGAGGTACAGCTCATTCCTCCTCATGGGAGATGGCAGAGAGTGAGACTTCTCAAGGGCCCTTCTCACCCAATCCTCCATTGAACTTCACATCAGTGGAAAGAAGATATGATGTTCTGCCCCCAAGAAAGGTTAGGAAATCCTCCTGGAGATGGCAAATGGGGCCCATCTTCTCAGAATGGTTTAGGACAAGCAAGCTGAGCAGTGCTGTTTACTTCTAAGTCTTTGGCGATTGAATGGAAGTGTTTAAATGGCACCAGTTGACCATGTTCGGTGGTCAGAGGCACACTTTACAATTAGCCCATAGCTCCTGTTGTACCCACAGCGTCACAGAGGGCCAGGGGTTCATCAGGAGTCTCAAAGGAGCTGGATGATTTACTGGACGGGAACTAAACCAGCTACAGATATGGGCTTAAAAACAGAAGTAATTAAAACCACGGGGTTTGGGGTGAGAGGGATGGGGCATATTATCACATGGCTCGGTGCAACCCCACAGTCACCCTGCAGCAGCAGATTCTGTCTCTGTGCTCTGCAGCACCAAAGCTGGGACACTGCTCAGAGTGCCACACAATTAGACAATGCCTAAGGAAACTTAAACCCTTTTTTATCTCTGGGATGATTCATGTTTGCTTGAAAGCATTAACACCCTTTAATCTTTGTTTTTCCAGGAATCCCCAGCCTCCACCCTGGGTGTCGACCTGAGTGCGAGCAGACATGGTGGTCCATCACATACGCTCCATGTAGGACTAAATTCTAAACACCTTCCAAAAAGTTTATCTGCCACTTTTACTCTGGAATTAATAATGATCATCCCACCACCCATCTCCAAAGTAATTTTTAATAGCTCACAGTTGTTACATCAACTTGCATTTCTAGCAGTGAGTTTTATCTCCTTAGGGGTGGCTCTGTCAGCAATAGACACCAGGTTTCCTGCTGACCACCATTTGTGGGCTCTTCCAACCGTTTGTCCAGTCATAAAATTATTAGCACATTTTCAAGGCAATGGTTTGTAATTTTCTCTTTTTATTACTCAATAAACAGTTTGGAAGCAAGAATAGAAACTAACTTACTACTTACACATATATAACCAGTGCCACAAAGAGAGATGGTGCAAGAACACTGAAAAGCTACCAAAAAAAGAAAGGAGAGAAGAGTCTTTATTAAAATTTGGGGTTTTGTTGGTTTGGTTTTGGTTTTGGTTTTTTTTGTTATGAAAGGAAAATGTGGTGTAGGACATATGCAGGGGAACAGGGGGGAAGAGACAAAGGCTCGAGAAGTCCTGCAGGAGAGGGCTGCTGCATTACATTTCCTTGATAACACACCCCGGTTTTCCATACCCGGGTCCCAAAAGTCAATGCTCCCAAGTGAACACGCCTCGATGTCTGGAGAGCCTTGGGAAAGAAAAATACAGCAGTTAGCTGACACAGTATAGCGATAGTCATTCCAACTATATTATGGCTATATATTTCCAGCTACAGCTAGGAGAAGGGGCTGTGATGGAGGAAGGAGATTGTTATAAATGAAAAAGAAATGCAGTTTACGGAGAATGAAAACTAGTCCTAAATCTAACCCTAATTGAATTATAAATAGCCTGGATGCTTCCTTTCTGTTCACAAGCTTGTTAAACTTCCAAATATATGTATATATAATCTTACATTTTCTAAACATTTCTATTCAACTTTCTGTTTCAGCATGACATTTTCTATTTCAAAGTTGACCTATTTTGAGGAGTAAGAAAATTAGCTGAATTCCCCCAAATCAAAATGCGTCACTCTGGGTTGAATAAAATATTGGGAGGTTGGTTTTGTTTTTTTGGTTTTTTCCTTTCTCCAAAGAAGTACAGTCCTCACTGGGAGCTACCAGAACAGATTTTGTTTATTCTTTTGAAGTCCAGTTCAGCCATGGAACAGAAAAAAAACCCCAAAACCTCTACACAATTTGCACAGCAATGATTTCCAGCCTACTTTCACATTTCCAATTATTCGATCTAATCTATCCCATGGATTTGGGATATAGGAATTTGAAGTGTAACTAGGGATTAATAAATTGAGTAATGGGTTTTACCTATAACAAAGGTTTCTTGGGGCAATACCTCCCGCAGAAGAACTGACCATAGCCTACTCTGTCCTACTGGACACAGATTTCCCTTGATACCCATCACTGCAGTTTGTTGGCAGATTTTGAATTAAAGGTGAGTGAAGATTTTGTATTGCATGCCAGTCTGGCAGGCTAGTCTCTGGATGACTTCACTCACAGTCAAATGGCAGCTTTTAGGAGTCATTCTTCAAATATTTTGAACACTTCTCCCAGCAGTATTTGATTAAAGAGATTTTTTAATCGACACAAGATACCTTACAATACAGCTGCCATTGGTGTGAGAGGAAATAAAAATCTCACACTGGTCCTGAAAGCCAAAGATATATATTGGAGCATCTGTGCAAGACTGCACATTTCAGTTTTTTGTTCTTGGAGAGGCTTGTTAATGAGGATGACTTAGTCCTTGCAAACAGCGGCAGTGCTTTTGGCACAGGAGAAATTATCCTCAACGGAGTTGGGAAAGGCTGTCTCACTGGAAGGTGTGGGCAAGATGACACAGCAGGAGGTTTTCTTTCTGATGCAGGTTGGTTTTTTTTCTTAGCTATGCCGATGCCATTCTCCTACTCTGCAACAATGTTGGGCTGGAGGGGAAAAAAACCATCCATTTGGATTACTATTTGCACATCTCAGAGCCTTTGCTCCAGGCTGCCTGGAGGGTGTTGGACAACTCTGCACCATCACCAAGTTTCCTCGACGATGCCTACAAGGTTTTTTTTCCTAAAGCCAGACTCTGAAGCACAGATCTCCTCTGCACACAGAGCCACTGCAAACCAGTCCTCATTTGATGATTCAGTCACCAGAATATGTGATGGAGTGAGATCTGTGTAGCTTTCTGATAGCGTAGCGCAGAGCTCAACTTCCCAAAACTTTTCACAAAAGGTTGTGTTGGGACTGCTCGGTGCAATCAGTGCATGAGCTGTTACTGTGGAACTCATGATTGCTGGCAGCAATCACGAGGTCTGAAAACACAGCAGGATTCAAAGGAAGATCAGCCACTCACACAAGGTAACAAGGACATCTTAAAATGAGCAGCTATTGAATTGGGATTGGGAGCTAATTTATCCCAAGGGAAGGTTATTTGTTAACTGCCTCTTGAAGAGTTTCTGATAGAGCTGAAGGAAGGGTGACAACTCCTCTTCACAACAACCCCCAAGGATTATTCATCCTCCTCTGGAATGAAAACTAAAGCTTCCTGAAGGAGGGGGACAGGGACTACAGACAGCAGCGCAGATGCTTCAGGTTCAAATCACTGTTGCCTGAGCAAGACAGAGGTTCTCCAGTCCCAGAAACCCAGGTGGACATCTCCCTGTTTGGAATGTCTCAGGGTAGTCCCCACCACTTGCTGCCACTCCAGATGGGCAGCAGCCCCTCAAGGATGTTACATTATATCTGCAGCTACTGTACAGATGTACAGGTACCTGTCACTGGTACCTACCACCACTGTTAGGTGCCTGCATGCCTATCCTAAAATGTCTTCAGCCAAATAGCAAGTGTTTGAGAGACAGAAAAACCTCTCATTCAGGCAAAGATGTTTCTTCCGACTCCAGTATTACTCATACTCCCATGTCTTGATAGGCAGTCATGTCACTGATGACTTGCTAGACCCTTGGTTGGGACCCAGAGCCATAAACATCACAAATACATCAGTCCTTATTTTTTCCATTAAATTGCTTGCAATATTTCCCAGTCCTTCTCTTAATACCTCTGTGAGACCATCAGCCTGAGACACACCTGGGCCCTGCTCACCTTCAGGCACTTCAGTGGGCTCAGTGTGTTTTCACACGGACGTCATTTCACTCTCTTGTGGAGAAGAATCTCCTTTAAGCCATTGGGAGGCCTGAGGACATGGTAGACTTGGTCAAATGGAGTAAGTCCCCTAAAAGATCAAGGACACAAGGTTGAGATGGAGAGGTTCAATTTGAACAGCCAGTTCTGGGTGGCTGCAAAAAGTCAGAAGTCTGTGATTGAGAAGCAGAGTTATTTCCTCCGAGAAAGTCCAGCAGGTCACACTCCTCCCCCAAACTACCAGCCGGTTCAGACCCAGGCAGAGCTGAGCATCCGTTTTAATCAGTCCCCAAATGCCCTACAGGATGTAGACAGTTTAACCCCTTACAGCCTCAGGTGAGTGGACCACAGCCCTGCAGAAGTGAGGATGCCCTACATGAGCAGCCCATCACGGCTTTGCTGCAGGAGGCATCCGGCCCCAAGGCCCCACTCCAGAGACAGCAACGAACTCCAAACATGAGCAAAGACAAAAATGAGGCTCAGCCAGAGCAGTCAAATACATCAGTGACAGAGTCTCAAAAAGAGACAAATGAAGTTGAAATTCGTCCTTGTTTATTTTAATGTTTGGAATGTTTTTGCGGTGATTTATGCCCCTGCTTCAAAGTGTTTCTCTCTCTTTGTCTCTCTCTCTCCCCTCCTTTTTTCAAAAAAAAAACCAGAAAAAAATATATTTGGGAGTTAATTGGATTTCCAGGCTTTGCAGCCAGACGCTGTAATTGATCTCTGAAGAGATGGATTTGTCGGTTAGCTGGGCATGAATTTGACAACAGGAGAGGGAAGGGAAGAAAAATTTCCCCCTGCACACAGAGCAGAAGTGGGCCACAAGGGGGTCATGCTGGAAGAGCCAGCATCCCAAAGTGAAGTCTCCCCTTTTTCCTGACCATGTCCCAGATTTCCAAGTTAAATAGTGCTTGTTACTTTGGGCCCTTCAAGTAAGAAGAGATCTGAGCTGACTGGGATAATTTCCTTGTTTAGAGGAAATTTTTTGGCTTCTATTCTGCCCCAGCATTTTGAAGCTACACATGGAAAAATGCCTGTTTGCCTGTCACCCATGACACGGGATACTCCTTGCCTTCCCATTACCTGTCCTCCTTTGTCCTGCCTTGAAAGTCTCTTATCTCTGAAGCATGGATGCCTCAAGCAAGACCCCCTGTAACTGCAGCTCCCGCCACCTCACGCATCACCCCCAGTCAGCATTGCTCCTCACCCTGGCGCAACCTTCACCTCCAAACTCACGTCGTTCACCCCTACTCTCCCGAAAAGGCAGGTGCCATCTTAAATCCCCTTGAGTTTCTTGTTGCAGGAGACGGGTTCACGCTGTCAGGTGAAGAACAGGCATCGAGTTGGGGGGTACGAGGGTGCACCCAACTGCCCATACCCACATTTCCCATTTTGCCCCACCAGTTTCCAAGAGTCCCCACCGAGGCAAGTTCACACTATCAGGTGGGGGGGCTGGTAGGCAGCATGACAAACCTTGGCCATGCAACACAGGTTTCTCCTCTGTTGTAAATAGCAAAGAAATCTATATTCCGTTCTCAGCTTAGCTGCTGCAAGAGGCCTGATCCTGCTGTTCCGGACAGAGCTATACTGGAGGATGCTGTGCCTGAAGGTACCTCGCTAAAACCTGCCATGGTCCCCTGCTCTCTGCTGCCCATCTCTGCAGCAGATGGCAAGCAGCCGTTCCCAACAGACTGCAGCACGCTCCAGCAGCCCCCATGGGGAATCCAGGCGCCCACAGAGCCCACATGGGAATTTGGAGCAAAATGAGCACCAGAGCAAAATTCCGAGAGTCATCCCTGTGGTTTAGCATTATCCAACCTCTAAAGTGGAGGAGAAAGGCATTTCTGGGACAGTTACAGCAGCCCAGTGCAGCAGGGTGAGCACTGGTATCCCAGCCAGAGCATCCTTCTCACATTGCAGAGGTGCACCCACTCCTCCATCCCTGTGCACTCAAGCCTCAAGCTGCTGAAAGACCTTGGGAGAGTGCCACATACCAGGGAAAAGGTTCTCTGCAAAAGTCGCCTCTTCAGCACAAGACTCTTCTTGGCTCATTTCAAGTTTTGCTGCGCATTTCTCTGAAATAGCCGTCTGGCGGTCCAGTGGTGGAGCTCACAAGGAGTCAGGAAAAATCAACAGCCTTTCTGAGACAGACCCCCCCCACACACCCCTTTCACCTTGCGGGTAATCCAAAGGAAATGATCACATTCCCATGCACCTGCCAGCCTGCCCAGGAGATAAGGAATTGCAGTCCTTTTATCTGTTAGAGGCCTGTCTGAAAAGCCTAGCACAAGCCGAGCCTGCGCTAGTTACGCCTCGCTGAAGTTTTGCTGTTGAGAAGCAACCCTACAATAGTTGACCCAGCGTTTCTGTGCTGCTGACACCACCCTGGCACAGCCCTGCAGAAGGAAACACGGGGTTTGCACAATGCGTAATTAAACTGTGGAGCTAACTTCCACAGGAAGTTGTCGTGGCCAAGAATTTGTGACATTTCAGAGAGGAAGCAGGCATGGACACGGATAACAAGGATAGCCAGAGTTACAACAGCTAAATAACAACATCTCTGCTGAAAGTGGTATTAATATTGCAGGCAACCTCCAGTTATTGGAGATGACGAGCAGATCTAACACGGGGCAGATTTGCCTTCTGTCACACCTCCCTTTGCAACATCCGCTCCTGGCGACCCCTCAGAGAGGACAGGGAGTTACGTGGATCCCATCCAGTTCTTGCAATTCCCCTCTTCTGTTTTTTCTTTCTTTTTTTTTCTCCCTAAAGCCTATATCAAAAATATTATGTAGTCTTATTTTGCCGTTGTTTGCACTGGGTATAAAACTCTGTGTAAGGGGAGATTTCTGGAAGTGTAAAGCCCGTTTATAGGCAGGAACACTGCTCTGTGCAGGTGTAAGATATCACTCACTCCCGAGCATTCACAGCTACTACAGACTGTGACAAGGAAGCAGCTCGCAAATGGTCACGCGAAGGAAAACATCTGTTACGAACTAGCAGGTACACAGATCATCTGCAAATTGCACAGCTTGTGCCTGATTTTCCCTTGCTTTGTTTAGCAATTTGCAGTGCCGCGACGCAGGAGGCAGCTGCTGGCAGAAGGGACCTCTGTGGTGCAGAACTGGAGATGATGGAGGCAAGGCAGAACCAGGCACAGCATCTCCCTGACCCTGCAGAAGATGTCGGTTGTGCCACAGGCATTATTGAACTCAGGGCCACTCCAGAAAGTCAGGTAATACTTCAGAGCAGGCATAGTGCGCCTTCCCTGCAGAGCCAGGTCCCTCCTGCCCCAGAGGTACCTGATGTTCCCCTCACACGAGCTCCTCGGGCTGGCAGCACACAGAGGCGACTTTTGCCTCCACCTCAGCCACAAAAGATTTCCTGATCTCAGCTGGACCTTCACATCTGCTTTGTGTTACAGGGCTTAGATCAGGAAACAGAAGGATTCTGTTTCCATCAGACAGGATCTCTGATTGATCTCCGGCCAGCCTCGGGACTCAACCACAGTTCCCAACACCATGTGCCATGGCTGGAAAGGAGGATCCTCCTGTGCCTTTCCTGATCTCCCACTCCCTGCCTTCCCACCTGGGTAAAAGGACACGAGCATCTCAGACGCAGACCACAGTGTGTCCAAAATCTCCCAGCCTGCTCAGGACCCAGGCCTCTGGAGTCCTTCTCAGCCTTGCACAACCTCTGCTCCCATCCATCAGGGAGCCAAAGGTACAATTCTTTCTAAAAATGACTTAATATTTATACGCTCTTTACTCCTTGAGCAAAGCAAAGGAGGCAGGAGGAGGGGACCCATCCCTGGCCCAGCACTGCCATCACCTGCTTTGAGCTCCTGCTCCCCTCGGCTCTCTGTCAGACACATCAACACCTCTGGCATGTGATTTATCATGTCAAGAGGAGTTCACCACTTCTGGCACTGAGCAGCAAGACTTATTAAGTTCTGGACACACACATTAGCAATCGATGTGACTTTCAGCTGTGACTTCATTGAGAAAGGGGTCAAACCTTTTAAAATCCCATTCCTCAAATGCAGGGGTCTTGCATGTTGCAGGAGCCCCATGTAAACATTGGGGCTTCATAAACATCTGCATGTGCTTTGGGTGGGCAAAGGGTCGCTATACACAGTCTGGTGAGACCGCACGTGAAAGCGCTGTGCAATCCTTGTCATCCAAAATTGGGGTCAAGGATGGTGAGCTCAGACTGGAACTGGCTCAGAGGAAAGCTATGCAGACCACCAGAGCAAAGGTGGCCTTTTTTACAAGAGTCAGTCAGGAGAGCCTGACTTGTTAGCCTAAGACAATGAAGGAGGAAAGGTGATAAAATTGTTCTCTCTCCATGTATCAGGAGGTTTAACATGAAGGAAGAGAAAGTGCTATTTGAGGTGAAAGGACAACATCAGCAAAAGGTCATAAACCACTCATGAATAAATTTAGGTGAGAAACTAGAATAAGGCTTCTTGCTGTCCAAACAATTAAGGGAAAAGCCAATGCAATATGAACAGGGTTTTTTTCCAGCCTAGGAGAGGGACGAGATGCTTCATCACCTGCAGTAGCACGGAGCGGGACTTGATGGCTCGGAGGTCCTGCCCCAACCCTGTTTCTGCTCTTAGAGCAGCGTTACTGTGGCTGTGCAGACTAAGGATGCCAGGCAGGCAAGGTGTATCAGGAGAGACAACACATTTGTGCACAGTCAACTGATTTAATTGGGAAAAAAACCCGTGACAAGTTTGAGGTCTGGGTCTGACATAGAGCAGTAAAAACCAAGTGAAATATAAATCAAAAGACTACAACAATGCACAGAAGCCACCAAGCACCCGGGGAGGCGAGGACGAAGCACGAGCAGAAGCTTTCTGCTGACGGACCAGCTCTGGCTGTCCTGTAGCAGCCCACGCGGAAATCCATACAGAAAATCATTAAACAATTACAACCTCCATCGGAAGAAGATCATCCTTTGAAGACATTTCCCCAGAAACCTCCATTCGCAGCTTTCAAATAAACCCCTGCCTCATCAGAATAATTGCCAGGAGTAAATGCTTTGTTGATCAGCAAACACTATGCAGAAGGAGAGCAAAGCAAAATGAGCCAAGGCAACCCCCCAAGCTCTGCCTCCGTGCAAAGTCACAGGCCCCATGCCGGGTCGCAGCAAAATACCACCACACCAAGCACCCCATGGAGATGTCACCGGCTGAACATCAACCCTCGCAAGCCTCAGTGACCTCCAGGGAAATGGGCTGTTTCCAGTGGAGAAAGGGGTTTCTTTCATAAAATAATCACTCTGTGCCAGCTCAGCGGTTTGCCAGAGGAAACGATCCACCTGAAAAAATTACCCAGCCAAAAAAGTAAGGTCTAATACACTGGCTGATTTAACACACAATATTATCACTCCCTACAGACAGAAGCTTCTCTTATTTTGAAGGTGCTTAAGCACCTGATTTCAGTTAGGCCTAAATACTTCTTGAAAATCTGGCCCTCCATGCAGAACCAAGATAATCTTTGAAGACACAGCAACTCAGCTGGCTTTGCTAAATCAATCTCACTCTTATTTTACTCAGCATAAAAAAAGTTCCCAGGGATCACATTTCCACCAGAACTTGTTAACAATTTATAACTATCACCTTAATCATTAAAAACAAATAATGGGAAAGGAAAAAAATCATTAAATTAATCCCTGATCTGGAATCCCAGAAGAGAAAATGAATTATTTTTCAAGACTGCAAGAGTTAGGGGCCAACCTTCCAGATCGTGTAAAAACAAGAAAAGCAAGGACACGCATACGCTGCCAGACAGTATCTGAGGCTGCCGGAGGATGGGGTGAGGGGTTTTGCATTCCTTTGAAGCTCTTTGCTGTCATTCCCTATGGAGCCTGGCAACCACATTGTGACAGAGCGAGGTGACGTTCAAGGCAGGACGAGCCTTTTAAGCTTTCAGAGTTATTTCCTAAGGAGCATGGGCTGCCTTGAGTGTTGCAATTCATGTGCTGGAGCTGTACTGCAGCCAGGGGAGCCAATCCCTGCAGAAACACTAGGAGGACCTGGACCACAACCTGCCACCCCTGGGCTTCTGGGGAAAGCATATCCCTCTTTCCTAGGGAGCTCTGGCTGCTCTGCCTCACTGTGTTCCCATTAAAATTAGCATCCCTCCCACCCATTCATGTTTCTGACAGCCGAGTGGGCCCCTGGTCCCATACCAAACTCATAAATTGAAGCAGCAAGGCCTGTAGGAAACATTAGGAGCTTTTATTAGACCAGCTGATAGAGACAGAAACAAGGACGCGTCTTGGATGCAAAGTCTGCTCTTGTCTCACAAGACTCCAAGCCCATACGCTTGTCAGCTTTGGGCTGAATTTTTTCTTTTTTTTCCTTTTCCCATTTGGACTAATAAAGGTA
This sequence comes from Burhinus bistriatus, assembly GCA_013397275.1. NCBI lineage: Eukaryota > Metazoa > Chordata > Aves > Charadriiformes > Burhinidae > Burhinus > Burhinus bistriatus. The sequence continues at coordinate 700,255 of VYXH01012749.1, forward strand.
TTAACTATTCTGCAAAAACCATAGTTCACCACAATTACAACCACACCACGATTACAAATAAATGACCACGTTAAATGGAGAAAAAACAGCGCATGGGCGGGAGGGGGAAGCCTCGTTCAGTGTGGTACAGAGGAAGGCAGTAACAGCATGGCGATGAGATCCCAATCTCAATCCCAGCCGAAGGGCTTGCCAATGCCCAGCTTGTGCCTTGTGCACCTATGAGTAATTGAAGGTGATGGGCTAAGGTATGATGGCTGGAGGGAGACAACATGCTCCCCAACTGTATGCAGGATGCTGGAGCTAGATAATGTATGGTGAGGCTTGGAAAATTCAGGATTTTTTTCCACTTGGCCAAAGGAAGAATCCTTCTTCAACAGAGCAACGTGCACATGGCTGAGGGGGCTGGTCCACCCAACAGAGGGCACTGATACACTGACCAGGCACCAACCTCTCCCCATCCTCCCCACCAGTGCAGTGTTCTCCTCCCCTCCACACCTTCCCACTATCATGCTCTCCATTGCAGTCCTGGCAGGGGTTGCCACATCCCCACCCAACACAAATCAATGGGGCGTCACCTCCGTGGGGTGAGGACGGGAAGCGAAGGTCCCAGCGCCGTGCCAAAACAACTTCCTTGCTGGTACTGCCATGATGCAAAGGGGTGGTCGCAAGGAATGGTGGTGGAAAAACCTGGGGGGCGCGGGGGGGAGCGAAATGGGGGCCTTCACTTTTTCAGGCTGTTAACTGTAATTAGCCTGGTTTCTGAGATGTAATTATCTCGCAATCTCAAAGCAAACACCCTGGAGAAAACTGCACAGTTAAAGACAGCATGGCATTAAAAATAAATTATGAGAGTCTTGCCCGCTATTGCTGCGGATCTGTCAGCATTTTCACTCTAAAAGCCCCAGCTTGGGGGAGCTGGAATCACCCAGTTGTGACTTCCCCTGCCAAACTGTCTGCCTAGACAGAAGATCGCATCGCGTCTCTCTTACAATGCAGAATTACACAACCCCTCCCCGATCAGGAGGCATTCTGCTTTGTCACAGCCCAATTACAACATCGCTGCACTTTGGGGGTGGGGAGGTTGTTTTGTTTTGGGTTTTTTCCCAGAGGAATTAAATTCTGCAGGCTATTTAATACAGTGCACGAACAAAGCGTGCTAGGTGTTTGGAAACAAGTCAGCTGCTAACAGATCAAAATATTCCTTCCTCTTGCAGAAGGAGCTCCCAAGCCTCCTCTCCGCTGCCCTTTTTGTTTCTGTTTGAGTGAGTCCCATAATTAGGACCGTGCTTTATCCCAAATTGCCATGCCAGGGACTCATCCCAGGAGGCAGATGAGCCCGCCTGGTTCAAGAACTGGAGTCAGCAGGCAGCTGGATCTCCACAGAGGCTCATGACTCATCCTTTGCTTGGGGAACTCATTTGCTTGGCTCCCACCCGGAGAGCTTTGCCAAGCCTCCAGCTCCATGGCTGGGCCACCACTCTGCGATGCCTGGCTGAAGCATGGGTGCAGGAAGGAAGGGACAACTGGCTGGAAAGCAGGGCTGAGCTCCTCACGCAGCTATGGAGCATGCAATGAGGCCATCAGGGAGGACTCAAAGCTTGCTGTTGGCTTACTTGTCTTTTCCATCCACTGCTGTAAGACACCAGCCCCGATGCAGGCTTACCCCTAAAGCTGCCTTAGCTCAGCAGAAGATCCCACCAATGTCATCCCAAAGTGCCTTCCCTCATGCCACTCCTCTCCCATGGCAAGTCCCTTCATGTGGGCAAAATTTAGATCACAAGAAGGTGTGGGTGATCTTAATGGAGCACATCCCGCAACCAAGACATGCTGTGTCACACAGAGAGGAACATCCCAGGAAGGAAGCAGTGCCCTAATGGCTTTAAAAGCTCTAAGTGACACTCAAACACCTCCTTAACATCTGCAGAGAGCCAGGACATGCCACCATGTCTCCAAACCATCACGCTCATTGCACAAAACACCATTCATTCTGCCATAGCTGAGATGGATGACGGACTCCCAGAAACATGCTGACCCTCAGTAAGGTGCTCTCTCTACAAGAGACAATTCAAAAAAGACCAATACTGTACCTTTCATCAGAAATTCAGCTTCCCTCAGGAATCCTGCAACTGAGCTTCTCCAGAGCAGAGTCCTGCCCTATGTTGTGGGTAATTAGTGGGCACTTCTGGAGAATGAGATACAACCTCCAGCAGCACCAAGCCCCACTTAGTTAAAACCCTAATACTTCTTCCAGTGTGAATCAGTCCCACTGTCTCTTCTTTCCACACATCTAGTCACTCACAGGATGCAAAGAACAAGTCTGGAGAGCCCATTAAAAGCCACTCGACTGGAAAATAGTTTCTGGCCTAATTCTAGCACTGAGGTCTTAGTCAGGGAGAGAAATCTGACAGCAAGAGCATGTCTGCGGGGAGGAGGAGGCAGAGCTGTTAACTACTTCGCCAATCTAATGTATAGCACTCTCTAAGAGTAATTAATAATTAATATTCGTAGCCTGCTTAAATCTGTTGACTCTGTAAACCACAGCCTCTCACTTAAAGGACTCTCGGCATGCTGAGACAAACTGAAGAACATCCCCCACAGAGAGACTCAACATAAACAAGAGCAATGACAACTCCCAGCTACTCAGCACTAGTTTTAATCCCTCTACTTCTCTTGCCCTCTTTATCTTGTTTAATTAAGCATAATTCCTTAGCAGCATCTCTGACCAGAGGTGGATGGAGAGTCCAGTACGACAGGACCTGGGTCTCTGATCACTGCAATGCTATTACCAGTGCTTTAGTGGGAGCAGTAAGGTCCTGGGTTGGCACAGGACACTGAAGTCACGAAGTCCAACCTCCTTCAGAGGGTCTGCTCAGATGTTCCCGGGCCACGGGCCACACACTGCATGCCAGAGGACATGCAGGACAGCAGTGGGGGGTCTCTGGTACAGACAAATGCTGCCAACAAATGGTAGCCTTGTCTTCTTTCAAATACTTGGGGTTATCAACCAAGATGATAGAATATCAGATTTATAGATAGATTTATCCAATTCAGGAGTTGGGCTTATTGAATCAAAGATCAATTAGAGCTTTCTGAAGGCTGAAATGCATCATTAGAGCATTGCAGCTCATCTTGTAGAAGCCCTTCGCATACCACAGCTCAAACTGTTGCCCTCTTTTGCAATGGCCAAGCCATGAAGGATTTTTTGAGAAGGCTGAAGCTCTGCATGCTTCCCTCAGCAACAGCTGACCGTATTAAGATGATGACAAACTGGCCACCAGGCCTCCCTTATTCTTCCAGAGTAAATGTTCAAGAACAGCTCCCTGCCTGCTCTTCGCTAGCATCCAGACTCACTCTAAACCCTGCACTGCGGTGGGAGATCACAGCTCCACAAGGTAAATGCACAGAGCTGGATGGTTTAAAGTCAACACAGGCATCTAGTTTGGCTCACAGAGATGCACCATTGCAAGCTATCAATGTAAACCTGCCCCTCTGTGAGCATACTGCTCAAGGTCCACTTCTTGAGCGACCTCCAGGTACCAGGGAACTAAAATGGCCCAAAGACAATATAATAAAGTCAGGGCAATAGCAAGGTCTTTCTCAGAAGAAAAGGCTGCTCAGGCCCACATGAAAAGCCACATTTTTGGTCACAAAACTCCAGTTTGCTGCCTTCGCTCCAACCAATCCTCCTTTCTATGGTGCAGTCCATCATCCACTTAGCCCTCATTCAAAGCTGCAGATGTAATTCACAGTTTCCCTCTTTTCCCCTCCTCCCAGCGTTGTCACCATCTTAATCTGAGTTTCAGCCGCCAAAAGACGCCTAATGTCTAGGCACCATGCTCAACGGTATCTGTGGGTTTGGGGTCATATGAGTTAATAGCATAGGGCCGTATATCAACAGCATGCTGAAATCAAGCTGTGAGGCTTGGTAACCCACCACAGGTGGCAAGGTGGAACAGGGCAGGACAGGTTTTCTTGATGGGAACCACAGCTCCCGAGGACAAGATCTTCTCTTCCAAATGTCACAAGCCAGAATAACTTGAAGGTCTGGACCAAGAATTAGGCACTTTTGTGAATCTGGCCTATGGGATCACCCAAACTGTCCTAATTTTGTCTCTGTAGAATCATCTCTGGGGACAAGCTGACTTCCACAGAAATCACAGATCACCTTTTCTTTTGACTTTACTCAAGACTTGAAGGAAACCCTTAATAACTTTTAAATATCATGCATTGGGGTAATTTGATATACACACAGATGAGTTGTTCTGTAGAAGATTTGGGTCATTCATTATATGTGTATATTACTTCTTCTACTGTATTCCAAGTGTGGTAGAAAACAAAAAATTCCTTTTTTATGATAAGGAACATTATTCTATCATCTGCGTTACAAGTTGTATTTTATCATAGTTACACTTTAATCTGGTGATAGTCTTCTAAGATACAAGAAATAGTTTAACTCAGTGAGTCACACTTTATACCTTATTTTCCATGTAAACTCTATATTCTGCTTAGTTACTTTAATCAGTATTCAACAAATACAATCCCATTGAAATCTGTTTTTCTTGCCAAAGTGTAATGGAAAAAGGCCTGCTTGCTAGCATTCAGATGTGAGCACACCTAAAAATACCTAATACCAGGAAACAATTATACATCTTCCCTTGAATTAATAATTTGCATTTAGAAAGGAGGAAAATATGCCCATAAATAATTTTTCCCTAGCTTCCTATAAAAAAACAAGGACAATCAACATGATTCTGTAGTTAAAATGTACCGAGGATGTGGTTGTCCTGCAAAGATGTTTTAAACACCGAGAAAACAAGCTTTGTGAGAATGAACCATGAGAGAATGTGGCAATTTTTGCATTGTGGTGCAAAAGATCGATATTTTGGGGGAAAAAACCCAAAAAAACTTTGCTTGTTATTTGCCTCTGTGTTTGTGCATATTGTCTTTACACTCCAAGCCAATAAGACCTTCCGTCTGGACTCTTATAGTGAGACAGATACTTAACAGTTCTGGTTCCCCCAAGACTTCAAAAACTGAAGGAAATTGAAGAAATATTTGTTTCATTTCCTGTTTACTAAAATGAGTAAAACAATCATTTGGGTTTGAATGAAACCTATTACTCAAACAAAATGCTTCATTTTGTCACCAAGCATCTGTAAACAGTTTTGTAAGATTTCAAGAAAAACGTAGGCGAGAGTTGAAATGCAAAGTTCAACATTTTCATGAGGACATGAAACAGAAGGCTTCAAGGTAAAACAGGATTTTCCTCCCATACCCCTCCCCCTGAAATGAGGGAAATCTAAATGAATTTCCAAATGTTTGAGGGTTGCCAAATTTTGGGAGGGAGAACACAGAAAAAAACCCCTCTTATTGGAAAACATAACCTACCCAACCTGTCTTTTTTCTTTGTTTATCAAGGGAGAACCAGTGGGTCCAGAATCTCTGCTGAAGTTTCTGACTGCTAATGAGATGGGTACCACCGTGCAGGCAATGGGAGAGACCCAGTGGGTCCAGAATCTCTGCTGAAGTTTCTGACTGCTAATGAGATGGGTACCACCGTGCAGGCAATGGGAGAGACCCAGTGGGTCCAGAATCTCTGCTGGGGCTTCCAGCTGCTGATGAAATGGGTGCCACTGTGCAGGCAGTGGGACTGCACATCACTGGACTCACCTTACAGCAGCTGAGTGCTGTCAGCTTAATTCCAGCCTTTTTCCCTTCATCCGCATATCTCCATCGTCAGAGCAAAAGCACCTCTTCAAATCCAAGCAACAGGGACTTAAAGGGAGAGGTATCAGACTGTACTGCCAGGAACAGACCTAAGACACACCAAACACAGAAGGAGCATGGGGAAATGGCTGCTTTTTCTCTAATTTCTACTGATGTTGCCATTAGCAGCTTCCCAGAGCTCAGCGCTGCTAATCTTGACACCCACCAGCACTCCCTCAAACCAATTCTCCACGTAATCTCCACTCCCCCTTCACCCCCTTAGGTTAAACCCTACGGAGAACAATATCACTCTGTAAGAAAGACAGAGCAAGCAAGGTTGGAGAGCACAAGCCTTCTCCTGAAAGCAGTCCCACAGCCGGCAACTCCGGACAACAACATCCATTTTGCTAATGACTGGAATAATGATGGCATTCTTGTTAGTAACTGTGGAGATAACAAGGCAAACACTAGTCGTAATTATTGTAAAATGTGCAGAAGGCAATTTAGAATAATAAATGTTTCAAATGCAGAGAGCACACACCCACACAAAAGAGCCCATCGTTAGCTGGATCTCTCCGCCTGTGGTGTACAAGGACCCTCCTGATTGCATTGTCTGGAGGAATACGTCATGTGGTGGTGCTCGAATTTAACACCGCAGATCCACCCCGCTCCGCTGGGGAAAGAGGCGCGTGCTTGGTCCTCTGCTTGCAAGGGATCCTGCTGGCTTTCCAGCCAAAACAAAACAATAAGGGCTGACCTAAGCCCCCAGGGATGGGAGGAAGAAACTAATGCTCATGGGAAGGACAACCCCAGGGCTGGGGTGCTCTAATGTTTCTATGGGGTTGTGTTGCAGTGGTCTTCCTATGCTGGCAACTGCCCCATGCAGGTATCATCCCGATGCCCCAGCAGGATGCACACCCTCTGCCTGGCCACCCAGCAAGCTCCCACATTCAACAAGCCTGCTATTGAATGGGGACATCTCTTCACAGTGGAAGAAGGCTGGTTCCCATGCATGGGTCAACTTTCGCACTTACATATGGCAGCATCTGAGGTGCAATGTGAATCGTGGGCAGCAGTAGCAGATGAGAGGCCAGGAAAGAGACCCAAGGGAGAAGAAGGGTGGAGTAAGAAGAGAGGTCTAGAGCATGAGTGAAGGGGATGAGGAAAGCCAAAGAGAAGAAGAGGCCGCCTCATTTAAAAAGCTGAAGGATCCCTGCCAAAGCAAACAGTTGGGCATGTAGGGCTCTACATCTCTCTGGTTAATTTTGACCATCTGGCATTTATTGCAAATGCCTCCCTTTGTGTTTTCTACAATGAAGTGGTTGTGTATTCCTGCTTTCTCTCCCTCCTTTCTTCTCTCTCTCTCAGGCTGACATGTAGCTTCTCCCCTGCCTTTCATCTCATGCATCCCTGTGATAACTGTTGAACAAAGAACAGCACTGGCGAATGAGTCCCAGGAGGGTACTAGGGATGGGTAGCAAACGCCTGCATACGGACACCCAAGGTCCATGGTCTCTGCCACCCTGCTACCACTCGTCTTACGTCCTTCGCTTCCCTTGGCTCTCAATCTGGGAAAGTAACAGACTGAGAGGAAAGATGGGAAGAGAAATCAGAGCAGAACTTAAATGGGAGAACAGAAAAGCAGGGAGAAAAAAAAAGAAAACTTTAAAAAGGTGCAATTGCAAAGTGATGACAGGCTGGTGGAAGGGAATTAGCAGAGAGGAGGGCTCTGTTCAAGTGCTCCTCTCCCTGAACTGCCATGTGATTAGAAATAAGCCAAAAGAGCCATTTTGTAGGGAACTTTGGCATCAGCTGCTCTCCTGCAACAAGGGTGAGAGACTGAAATAATCAACATTTTCTGCGGAGCAGAAATGCAAACATTCAAATTCACTTCTTAACTGACAGTTTCAGTCAAAATACATCACCCTGACATTCTTCAATTAGAAAAGATTCACAGACTCATTTCATGGCATAGCCTGCAGTTCCAGGCCAGATTATACAGCCATGCTGCCGTAGTTTATATTTCCTATAAGTCAGCAAGGAACCTCTGAGCCTTAAGATGCATTCCCAAGCCTATGGCAAGGAGGAGCTTTTGCAGTAGTTTTTCAGGAAGCCTATCCCAGTGGAAAAAAAGAATAAAAAATTAAAGCAACACAACCGTAAGGGTGGGGAGATGTTTCCTTTGCCCTGTTCAGCCTCTGAACACTTCAATTATTCATTGCAAGACCTTACCCAGCAAACACAGCCCTCGTTGCTCTCTGTGCCGCTGCGATGCTCCTCGTAGCCACGATGCTCGGAGGTTCGCATGCGCTCTGAGGACCGCAGGCAGAAGCTCAGCGGCTCCGCTGGCATGAATTAGTGGAGCTGAAACTTTAGATCAGTGACAGAGAGAGCCTGCCTCCTGGGAGCGGTAAATTGTGATGCTGGTCCCTAAAGACCCTCCTTGCCATTAAGTGATTAATGAATTCATTAACACCTCTAAGAACACAGGAAATATGACACAGACAGCCTGCCTAGGCTTTGCAAAGGTTTGGGGTTTTTTTTTTTCCCTTTTTAGGAACAGCAGAGAATAGTGACTAATTAAGCTATATGGCCCATGGCAGCACTACTACATTTATCCAGTGGGGATGAACAGAGTGGTTAGATTCTGTCTCATGCTCTGATCAGCTTTTATTTGACCCATAACGAGATGCTAAAATAAGGGGTTTATTGCTATTATAAACCTTTCATTTGAAAGGGGGAAAAAAGGAAAAAGAAAAAAAAGATGTTTTACTGTAATGGCTTTAAATTACTTTCCCAGCATTCCCAGTGCAAGGGTGGAGTGTTCCCAGGGTAAGTAGAGGTAACAGTCGGGGCAAGGAGAGGAGGGGGAATTGCACAATGGTCTCCTCAGGCCTCACAGAGAGCCTTAATTCTTGCCCTAAAGCCATGGTCACATGCTCAAGACCATTCCACTGACAGTTTTATTCACCAGATGTAACATAACCAACAGGCTAACACTTGGGATGAAGCGTGAGCTGGACTTGGTGTCTGACGCCTGCATTAAATCAAGGCACGAGGTTACCTCCCACTTGCACATCAGCAGGACACTCCCGGTGTGCCCATGGCTCCAGCCAAGCAGCTGACAAGAGGCAATCCTTCCCTGCCGCAGCAATGACAAATGCCTCTCACCCCATATGCACCTTGGATGAGTGTCCCAGGTCCGGCTTCCCACTGAGCCTGTGATCTAAGCCCACCGACCACAGATGAAGATGCCCCAGCAGCAGTCAGGCAGGGTTAGCTGTCTTGCTCCAGAAGGGATGCCCACATTACTCACTCTGAAGGGACAAATAACTGCTCCTAGCATCTCATTTCCCTTCACTCATCTTGGGCTTGCTTGTACCTATGTCACATATTTGCTGTATTGTTGCAGAGGACATGAGATTCATCTCTACAAACACCAATTACTGCAGAAACCATAACCATAACCCAAGTGAGACAACTTGGGTTCTCCATAACCCAAGTGGGGCAACCGCCCTTCACCCCAAAATGGCACAGTATCATTGAGGCTGGCTTGTATCTTGGCTTTCAGTGTCCTGCAAGACCTGCCTTGGGAAGATGAGCTCGGGCTGCATCACTTCCAGCAAAGGCTGAGGCTGCTTGTGAAAAGCTACACCAGTCCAAGGGGACAAGAGATGCTCTGTACGTAACTCTTTGTACCACTTGAAGATAAATGGAGGTGGCAAGGAGCCACCATGTATTCCTGCTGTGGGCAGGTATTAGGGCTTTGGGAGATTTGAACTTGTGGAGAATCAGGCCCAAAAGACAACTCACTTTCAAAGACAGATAGTAAATTGGAGAGAGCTCAGAGAAAGCCACTACAAAGATTAAAGGGCAGGAGGTATTGATTTATGTAGGAAGATCAAAAGAGCTATATTTGTATATAGTAGTTTAGCTAAGTGATGACTAAGTGTTTAAAGGGAAGAGTTTGAAGGACATAAACCAAGAGAGGGACCATTAGGATGAGTGCAGTGAAGGGAGCTTAACAGGAGCAGTAAAGTGAAAGAAAAGGAAGGGAAAAGAGGGAGATCTCAGCTTCCTGCCCGAAGCCTCTTGGTGGGGAGATGTCGACAGTCCCATTGACATTGAGACCCAAGCCACATTTGGCAAACCAGCTTCCCAAGGCATTTCAAGCACTGTCCTGCTCCCTGCTCACTGCAATTCCACCACAGGATGGAGCATGCAGGAAGAGGACTCCGGGTACCATCACAGCCCATGCAGCACCCTTCAGCTTGGTGATAGCGAGGTACCTCAAACTCTGAACCGTGGGAGCCCTCTGACTGCTCTAACTCATGCAATACCCCAGACAGAAACAGAAACAAGGCAGCTATGTGTCTTAAATCAACTTCTGAGCACTCCACTGTCCTGCTCCATCCACTCCAAGGCCTAAGGATTCCATGCCCAGTCTTTAAACTGATTTAAACATTTTTGGAGCTTGTCTGGAAATCACAGAATCACAGAATGGTAGGGGTTGGAAGGGACATCCAGAGATCATCTAGTCCAACCCCCTGCCAAAGCAGGTTCACCTAGAGCAGGTTGCGCAGGAACTCATCCAGGTTGGTTTTGAATGTCTCCAGAGAAGGAGACTCCACAACCTCTCTGGGCAGCCTGTTCCAGTGCTCTGGCACCCTCAAAGTAAAGAAGTTTTTCCTCATGTTCAGATGGAATTTCCTGTATTCCAGTTTGTGCCTGTTGCCTCTTGTCCTGTCACTGGGCACCACTGAAAAGAGTCTGGCCCCATCCTCTTGCCACCCACCCTTTACATATTGATAAGCATTGATGAGATCCCCTCTCAGTCTTCTTTTCTGCAGGCTAAACAGACCCAGGTCTCTCAGCCTTTCCTCATGAGAGGTGCTCCAGTCCCCTGATCATCTTCGTAGCTCTCCACTGGACTCTCTCCAGTAGTCCCCTGTCCTTCTGGAACTGGGGGGCCCTGAACTGGGCACAGTACTCCAGTGTTTGCGAAGCATTAACCCAAGTATGGTACAAAACCCAATCCATTTGCATGGTCCGGTGACATCCCAGCTCGCAGGGGACCTCTTTCACACTGCCCTGCCTTAACTGAGCTAAGCAGGATTTGCAGGGCTAGGGCTGGGACCACAGCCAGAATACCCAAAGCTATTCTGTTCCTCGAGATAGTGCAGACCCAGGTGGGAAAAAGTTAGTTAAAGTGACTTTTTAATAAGTGACCTACCCTTAAGCTCCCTCTGTGGGGTCAAGTTGACAGATGCCTCCCCAGTGCTTGAAGAAGAGCAGCAGCCAGGAGCATTTCAGAGACTGGTACCTTGGAAATCCTCCATGGAGAAGAAGCCTGTGTGCGTAGGACAGGCAAGAAACATGTCTTTCCCATCCTGAGGAGTCTGATGGTGAGCCCTGAGGCACGAGGGTGTGCAGGACTGGAGCTGGGGGAGGACATGGAAGCCAGATGTTTCACTAAGCAGCTGAATTTTTAAGTTACCTCACAGTTTCATATCTGCTTACTCTGCCAAAGGGTGCAGCTGACCATCGTAGCAGTGCATAACCAACCCTTTAGAGAAGGCATTTCCTACCCTAATGGAGAAAAGAAGGGAAAGATAAATGAGACAAAGATAATCTGATAAGAGAGCCTGATTGAATTTCTCTGCCATTGCCTGGGATATCCTGAAAACTTTATAGCCTCACTTCTTAGTCTGAAAACACCAAAAAAAAGCTTTTGCTCTCAAATCGGCAGGGACCTCTGGGCAGTTTAGATCAATGCCAATGCACTGCTCTCTGTCCACATCATTCAGCATTTTATCCACCGTTTGCTGGAGTGATACTCTTTGCTGGGAACATTTATAGACAGCAGAAAGAGAGGTCACGTAATAAGTAATGATGAGAATAGGGCAGGTTACAGAGTGGCTAAATGAGATCAGATACGAGGGGCAGGATTCATGGCCCATTATGGAGCCACTAAATACATTTTTGTCACCCTGTCCCATCAGGTGTCAACAGAGTCTAGCCCTGATTGAGGGCCCCTTGATCCGTGTGACCAAGCATGGATTCAAGAGGATAAACACTTGTACGTGGATGAAGTGAATGACATAACACATGGGCTGTTTTATTCAGCCATACGTGGTCCCTAGACCACAAGCTGCTCACCCCCGATCTACACTGCCAAGGTACATTACTGTGGAAAAACGCATTCTGATGCAACCAAATGCAAGATAACACCTCTGGGAATGCAAATTACAGCTACTTACAGCGTGAGAGATTACCTCAGAAAACACCGACCGCAGCCAGGACTAAAGATGCTTTACATGGAGTAAGTGAATATTCATTCAAGCAGGAACAGGAACCAGGCTTTCCCTGGCCATTTGCATTTGCATTTGCTCGCTCTCTTAGCCACCATTTTGCCCCTCTTTTACCCACAATTACATGACTCCATATGAAAAAAACAACCCCCTCCAACATTTTAAATGGAGGCTCAGAAGGCCCTTGCGCAGAGCTTTTCTAGATGTGGGGATGTCTTAAGCAGAAAATGCAACTATCCCTTCTTCAGCAACCTCATGAGCCACTCAGAGGTGGGGGACATAAACACGACCCTTCCAGGAGAGCTATGGGCAAGCGTGCCTGCTGGACCACACGAGGTTAATGTAGGATGCTGTAGTTTTGGGCTCAGCACCAGTTGATTGACCCTGTGAAGGCACTGCCTGAGAGACTGGCCAAGCAGGACTTGGGGGTGACAAGAAAGCTGCCAAGGTCCAACCACATGCAACCAGCTTGTGCAACCAGCCTTCTCTTATTGCTTGCTCCCTCACAGACTGTGGCCCAGCCCTTGATGTCCGTGCAGGGAGGGGAGACACCAGAGAGCATTGAAATGGAGGCCAGACACAAGGCTGAGAGCTGGAAAAACTCATAACTCAGCTCAGCTTGTTCAGTCTATCGAAGAGTTGCTTAAGAGATCACAAGATGTCTAGACATCTTAAACATGGAAATATCCTGGGTTGCAGGGGACTTCCCAGGCTTTGACAAAGACACAGCAAGATTCAATGCCTGGAAGTTCAGGTCAGATAAATCCTAAAGTACAGTGCAATTTCCCAGCAGGGAGGGAAACCGAACACTGGAAGACCTCGCAAGGGCGTGGATCCTCCTCGTTTGACATTGTTAGCCTAGCAGTAGATAACTTTTGAACAGCTAGGCTTTAATCCAGCTCCTGGGAGAATGTCCAGACCCCAGGCTCAAAGGGAGCAGGGCTGGATGGCACAGGGCATACCTCTGTGCCCCTGCTCCCTTCCTTCTCCCCTCAGCAATGACAAGAACAGGAAATTCTGCGTTATCTGCTGCTCAGCCTTGGAGCTCCTCATTAAGACGGTAGCTGTAGTCCAATCTCATTCCCCAAGACCTCAGCTGGTTGCCTGCAGACATAAGGAAGGAATTCATTTATTTGTTTTCCTCCTTCAGGCTCATTTGGCCAGACAGATGTTGCTTGCTATTTCTTTTTTTTTCCTCACCTTCCTCTGAATCATCAGAGATTAGCTGCAGCTGGAGACACCACGCTGGAGGCGCAGCCCAGGCTTTGCAGATGTGCCAAAAGTGTGGAGGTGGGGTGGGTGGTGGTGTCACCTTTTTCTGCACCCTTTGGGATCAGTTAGTGCCACCTCACCCAGTTACCTGGACAGCATCTGCTGTAACATGGGTCAGAGACACAGAGGCTCAATGAAGTTTTGTTAGGATGATTGGTGTCATGTGCAGAGTTGGTAACCCATACCCTTGGATGCTCTAGTCTCTGAAGTGATACCACTATTCAGAGCCTTGCAGGACTGCCTAAATAAACATATGTAAGAGTTTAAATTCAATCTCCCCCCTGCCCTGTCCCCTGTAAGACTCTTTGATGACTAAGCCCATTAGGGGAGGAGCAAATTTCTTCGAAATGTCACAGCTGATCTCCACTGACCTTATCAAAGTGCAGGATCAATACACTGACCCATTTGGAGTAGGGAACCTTAAACAAAATCCAAAGAGAAGCAATTAAAGCGGAATTTCAAGAATGGGAGTGAGGGGGATAGAAATACCCCCTGTTATGTCTCTGGAGAGTGAAAAACAAATGAGACAAAAGTAACCATGATGCTTAGAATTATCATATACATAATTAGTATTTGATAAAGCAGGAAATAAAACATAACATCCATTCATCATGCTGACAGCTGCAAAACCATATTGCAAGGCTCTCGAGTGTTAGTGGGGTGTGTGTGCGCCTTCAGCATTGCAGGTACTAATGCGCGCCGCCAGCTCAGGGAGCCGAGCGCGCCGTGGGCTCTGCGGGATGCTGGCGGCACATCCCAGGAACTGGTTCTGAGCATGCAAGGCATGATCATGTGCTCTTCACTGCCTGGATTCAAAGGATGGAGAAGCATCCGTAAAAGTCTTGGTAGCAGCTAACGAGCTTCCAGTGAGTCTACGACTTCAGGCGCACAGGGACCTTCAGGTATCCTAGAAAACTAAACTGGCTTTCCCCATGTCTGGAACTTGACCAGCTCCACCATCTCATGACTGCAGCAGTCCCCATCGTGGTTTTTGAACTAAGCCAGTTATCACAATTGTGTACAATGCCTCGTCCCATCCCAGGAGATGGCAAGGCCATTTCAAATAGGCAGCCTGCAGAGACCCAGCCTGCTTTGGAGGAGGAGTATGAGCAGGGGACAAGGAACGGTCCTGGGTACCCAAACAGATGCAGCCAAAGGGTTTATGGTCAGACAGGACCCATCTCCTCAGCCCCTACAAACCATAAAGCAGCACCTCTACCACCAAATGCTTGGGCCCTATAATATAATATAATACAATGCCTCTGTAAGATGGAAAAGTATTTTCAGATAAACTCATTATTAACCTTCTCATTAAGAGGGCAGTCAGCAGGGTAGAGGGCCTAGGGTGCAAATAGGAGCTATGGTTCTCATGGAGGAGAGTTTAAAGGAGGACATGACAGAGAAAACACTGAATGAAATCAAAGAGAGGGGGATTAAAAGGTAAATAACTTGTAGGACTCGGGGCTCTGTCTAGAGCAGCTCTCTCTACAGGACTTTGCCAAACGACAGATATTTTTTCTTCTCTTCATAGATATTTTTAAGATTTACCTTTCCTCACAAGGGTGAACACGAGCCATTTGCAAGCAACTCGGTGACAAAACAGGAAGGAATCAACTTCTGCCTTGCCTGACAAAAATAGCTGAGTGCCTGATGGCGAAGCCACACACCCGTCCTTGCTCTGCCTGGCTGGAACGGAGCTGTGCTGCAGCCTCCCGCTGCGCACGCTGGTCGCCAGATTGCTGATTTGGGATAGGTCCCTGTCCATCTGTTGAGGCAGAATTATTCACTTGAAAAAAAACTAAAAAAATTCCCTGGAGTACTGCAACTGTCCCAATTCCCATGTGAACCATCTCACCGTCAACCACAGGCTGCTTGGAGGAATGGGAAGGGCTCCAGTCCCAGCCCTTCCTCCTTCCCTCCCTTTTTATTTGCAGATAAAACCACTACCTCTAATTTCATCAACTTTTTTTTCTGGGCGGCTCTTCATAAACTCACCTCGTTAATCCAACATAAGGCAGGATCCTCAGTTCTCTGGCTGACCAACTTTTTCCAGCAGAGAAAGAGCACTGTGAACAATCTCTTTTGGAGTGAATCAAAAAAGCAATCAAAGAAAGTCTCTGATGTCCTGGAAAATTTTCTATGCACTGGGAGTCTCATCAAACCAGGGGAAAGAAAGCAATAGCAAATTTAACAGTGCCATCCATAGCAGACACAGATGGCAGCAGTTCCTAAATAAGCATTACATTAGTGCAAAGGAGAGAAAAAAAAAAGTTAAAGGAAGAAAGAAAAAATATAACAGCTGTATTCTTAAGCCTGGAGGCTGATGCTAAATCTATGTTTGTAAATGCTTTCAGCACTGGCAATAAAAGTCAAGTTGCTTCCACATTAAAGGGGCACTGCTGAGTGTTTTATGCACCATCATCGACCTGCTCATCATTTGATGGGAACATCCTCCACTGTCCAGCAGTCTGGGGGACCCACGGAAGAACAGGAGGAGATGGGGGCAGAGAGGGAAAGCAGTGAGAAAATCATTAATATTTAAAAGCAGCATTTTGCACTGCTCTGAATGGAGTGTTCTGCTTAAAAAAAAAATTAAAAAATAAATCAATAGCTCAATGGCTTTCCCTGCATTGACAGAAAGATCATTCGCCCTCTCGTCACTGCTGTCAAGCTAAGACTGCAGCTCAAACAATTTCCCCAGCCCACGTCCTCTAATTCAGCCAGGTGGACAAAAAGGAGGTAAAAGAACTGGGGGGCCTTGACTTGAGGAGGCCACCGATGCGTTGCTCTGGAGGGAATCAGGAGCTCAGGCGTGGCTCAGGGAAAGCTCCACTCTCAGCCCAGGGATGCTGGAGACTTTTCTCCATGATTTGGAAGGGAAAACATGAGCTTGCTGCCAGCAAAGATCACAGTTGACACAAATATTGGAGGAACAGTAAATGATGACATAAACGGGTTGGTTACAGTAGGCAAGCTGTGTTGGCAGATAGGTAGGCTAAAAGTGGCCTTTGAAATATCCACATGCCAGGCTGGGCCTGAGAAACAAAAGATTATGGGTGCACTTAAAAGTGCAGACTGTTTGAGGACAGCTTCCTAGGGCAAGGGGAGTACCCCGTTTCTGGAGGTGCAAACAAGGGTGCAATGAGGCAGGAGTCCCTCTGATACCGTGCGACTGTGGTCTTGGGTCAACATGGTCTCCACACTTGTGACCATGTCCAACCTGCAGCGAGTTCAGCCAAGTGCTTGAGAGAAGTGTTTTCCTGAGCGAGCATCTCTCCAGCGGAGGGACGGGGACTGCTGAGGAGCAGCCGTCGGAGCGGCGCACAGGCAGCTCCCCAGCAATGCACCTGGTCTTCATAAACAGAGGCAACTTAAATCGCTTAAAACACCCAGCTCAAATGACACATGTGTGTTGGCCTTCAGGGAATGAGGTTTCTTGCAATCTTGCACATCCGTTTTTCCTCTCTTCTGCTTTTTAAAAGCAACCAGTGAGCTTTCATGCCTGCTAATGTTTCTATTAGTCTATGACAAAGTGCAAAATTTCCCATCTCCGCCGTGTCAGAGCTGTGGTATCTTCTGCCTCTTGTTGACCTGGTCAGCATTTTTTATCACGTTAATTTCTTTTTTTATTACACTTCATTATACATTCATATCCTCTAAGATACTTGGGTGCTTCAGCAAGCCCTGGTTGCCGTCTCTGGCTACACCATTGCTCACAAACATTGAAGCATTACTATTTTTTGGCTATTGTATTCCCTCTCTGTCTATCAAGTAACTATGCTGATTAATTGTCAGCCTTTGGGATTGCTCATAGAGCACAAGCCTTGAGGCTGAGGAGTGAAAAGGATGGCATTACACAAGCAGGCAAGGTTGGGCTGCTCTTACCAGAGCTGCTTGGGGATTTTCCATCAGGAGAAGGTTGATTTCATGCAAATGAAACAACTCACCTGGGCATGTCAATATCAACACGTTCTTGTTTCCAAACAAAAAAATGACCCAAGTGTTTTGATAACATCAAAACATCATGTTTCATTATTTTGAGGGCACAGAATACTTTGATTTTCATTCTAAAACAACTTTTCACTTACAAGTTTCTCTTATATTCCAATTGGTTTTAAATGCCAAAATTGACTGAAATTATGTAAACAATTTTTTAAGGGTTTCACAGGGACATTTTGAAACAAAAAATACATTTAAATTAAACTGCAGAATTTTGCCATGAAATGGAAAATACACTTCTTGCTCAGCTCTAGATATCAGCACAACACCTTGATGGGCTTTAATATAACTGAGAGAACCCTCTCGGGCGCAATGAAGAACTGGGCTAACAGGGGCTGCTGGAGTGCATGTGAAAACAGAGGCTGAGCTGGGAGAGCAAAGAGGCAGAAGAACAAGCTGAGAGCAATCCTCTAGGTCAGGGAAATGTGAATTTGTGATGCCAGGTGGGGTATCTGCACATGGGCCAGCTTTCAGAGAGTTTGGGAATGTGAATGGAGAAGCTGCCAGAGAAGGACATTTCAGAGCACTCATTCCAAGGGCAATCCACTGAATCATTTTAAATACTATCAGTTAGTGAAAAAAATCCTAATTTCCTTCCCTTCCCTCCAAGGCAGACTCCCTGCTGTGCCAATGCAGAGTTCCACAGAGGTGCTCTTCGTGGCATCCAGAAGGAGATCTGGAAGCATCATGTCCCTCAGCCCAAGTCGCTTTGAACCCCAGTCATCAGAGAAAGTGGATCAGTGCTGAGTGGATGGCTAGGATAAGAGGTCTAGCCATGCTCTAAAGCACATTAATTGCTTATTAATTACTCCATTAATCACAATGGCACCTTCGTCTGCATTCCCAGTAGCACACTTGCAGTTAGCTGGGACTATCGCGCTGCTTTATGTAAACTGAGATAGTTTTGCTGCCTCACTCCAGACCCTCCTGTGTCCTGAAGGGTGAAAAACAAACCCCCAAACCCCCACACCTTAGCGAGCATCCCAATGGCAGCATGGCAAGCCATGACCCAGTGCAGGGAGGTGGGAAACATGCCCCCTCAATGGCAACAGGCAGGACAAGAAAACGCAGATGACAGAGGACTTGTAGGACAATGGTGCTCTAAAGTCCTCAAAGTCTGAGATTCAGGCTATAATTTGCAAAGCGTCAGCTTACGGAGCCCATCCAGGGCTTTGCTGCAGCTTCCCACAGGCAACTGCAAGTTCCCATTAAATCACAGAAAGCTGTAAACCAATCACCAGGGAAAATTTCTGTTCCATCACCGGTGCTTTTTCTTTATTTTATTATTTATAGCACTCTCTGATTTCCAGCAAGTTTTTTATTATAAAAAAAATTATTTTCTTTGTCTGAAAATTGATATAAAAAGAAATCCATCTCTCAGCCGTCATTTCTCTTAATGATGTTTACATCAGCAGATGGGGAAAAAATCACTTTTTAAACAGAATTTATTACCCGCTGACCCAAAGCTTTACCATACATCACTGTGGTTTCAGAAAGTTAGTTTCCACAGCAACATGATGTAACTCTCCAGCGTGTCTCTGAGCTGCTGATATTAACTCTTCCATTCCTAGCCGCAACTTTTGTGAGGGGTATCTTGGACACATGCCAGTCACTAGGAGACCTCAAAGTTGGTTAGACGGCAAAGCTCAGGCTCAGGAACACTGTGCAAATAGGGCCATCTTTAAATTCCCTCATTTAATGAGAAACCAAGTAGCAGTTTCAAGCAAGAGTTAAAGCCTGCAGGTGTCCCAGGCAAAGGGAGCAGCTCTGAGCCCACCAGCCAGCACCAGCTGGGTCAAGGTATCACAGAAGGAAGAAGAAGATGGATATCTAGAGATGCCTACCAGTATGGCATGCTGAAAGGAAGTTCATCAACACCCACAGCAGGAACACCCAAGCCTTGTAAGAGGTCTTCCTCCAGGCTCATCTTCTCCAGCGCCAAGCCCAGGATGCCAAGAGAATTGCGGAGGGAAATACAATACAGGCACTGGGGTACTTCAGAAAAAGGGAGGAGAGTCTAGGGGCTTAGTGGAGATGGATGAGCAGACACTACTTCACTTCAGACTTCAAAATAGGTGGTGAATTCCTCTGGGGTGAGTCTCTCGTCCGTGCTTCACCTCTTCACTGTGAAACTGTGGCTTGGTGTGGAAATACCCAGAGATCAGATACCTTCCTGGCTGCTAACTGTCCATGTGTGCACAAGCATCTCCTGAGCTCCCTCAATTAGACAGCAGAGGCCAACAGATCAGAGAGAATAAGCACAGAGCAATAAGCACCACCGTCCTGTGGAAGGGAAGGGCTTGGGACAGCACAAGGCAGCTCTTTGCTCCTCCAAGGACGTGTCCTCTGAGACCAACTACGTGCTTTGGACCCACAGAAACAGCCAAGTTTCAGCCACAGGTGGCTACAGCAAAAAAAGCTGGCTACATAGCAATCAAGGTTGAGCTTCAATAGAGACAGTTGCACCTATCACTGCATTTATCGATTGCCGGGATGTTGATAGACAATTGATTTTTTTCTGCAAATGTCACCTGGAAGGAGTTTTATACTTTGCTCTACAGGGAGCAAGCAATAGCAAGAGCCTAACAAACACAAAGAAAGCAAACTATCTTCTGCTAGGGCAGATAATTCCTGGTAGCAAGCGCCCGAGTAATAAGTTGCTTCTACTGGGATTTGGGAGTCTACCAGGGTGGGAGATGGGAAAAGCATTTACTCAGTGCTTCGGCTCAAATATCAGAATATCACTTTGGCACCTTATCAAAGAAATCCAACATCTACAGACTTGAGACAGATACAGAGCAATAACTGATCCACCTGATGAGAGATGTTAATCAGCTTTCAGTGCATGCCAGCGATGGATCATAGGCCAAGAGAATAAAGGCTGTTTGGACCATGGGAGGTGTATAACAACCCAGAGACACAAAATGTGCAGGGGAGAAAGCAAACCCACATGATCCGTGTTCCAAGAATGCCATACGGAGCTCTTGAGGAAAAAACCCAGGCATTTAGAGAGAGGACGAGCAAACTGCAAGTTACCTGGCTCTGACTACCTGAAAATTGATGCTATATATCACATTAGAAACCAGAGGACCCTTTAGAGGACGATGTATCACCCTAACTTGAGAAAATTTTAAGTAGCATTCACAAGAGACAGCAAAGCACATGGGGCACAAATACACTGGAAACCAGAGCTTGCTGACTCTGATGTCTCCAGAAATCCTCAGGTGCCTCAGAGCTCTGCTGAGAGAGTTCTCTGAGGAATTACAGGCCTATTGTGTGGCCTGAGCATTTCCCTCTGGACCTCAGGCCTGTGTGTGCTATGCAACCATGCACTGACATAGCTACTGTTGGGGTCTACAGAGGTAGACCTTCTTCCTACACCAGGCTCATGAAGCCACAGGAATTGTGATGCGGTCACCAGTTCAGTACTACGGACCACAGTCTTCCGTCTGTTCTACTGGTGTAAATCCAAAGAGACACCCTTGCTTTGTACCAGAGTAAATGAGAGCAGACCTTCACTTTAATCAGGTGCAGAGGAGATACATCCACCAGACCCCTTCCCAGGCCAGCTCAGCCCTGCAGCGTGACTCTGAGGTGGGGACAGCAGGGACCACACTCACCTCTATAGAAGCACAACCACAGCCAGACCAGAATGAGTGGCTCCTGGAGGAAAGCTAACTGCTTTTGTTCACTCCCATGCTGCAGCCTTGTTTTTAACAGTGAGCATCCAGCCTTGGAGACCATGGTCCTAGCACCACTGAGCCTGAGAAGGTCTCAACCCACATCCCCCAGCACTGTAACCATCGGGACTGAAGGATAGATAAACCTCCCCGGTCCTAACATATTTCTTTCCTCCCTTAAGCATTTCCAAAGAAAACCCCACAGTAGTCAGAAACCTTCTCCAACACATACAGCACGAAAGGTGCTTCATGATCTGTTGCCCGCAGCCTAAGAAGGACGCAGTGCAGCCCTGCGCTGAAACCCTTCTCATCGTATCCCAAAGCACGCAGCTTCCCAAAACTTGTGGCTTCCTCAGTACCACCAATAAAGGCCAGTTCTTGTCCTTCTCTGCTTGAATAAAATGATTTCTAGCATTTAGAGACGTTCTCCAAAGCAAGAGTCTCCACCCATAAATGCCTTTTGACTGGTATGTCAAATATGTACTCATCACTACAGTAATGAATTAGCACACACATAACAGGTTTGGGAAAGCTGACTCAGGATGTTGCGACCATATTCAGCCAAGAACTCTTGCCCTGATTGACTTTTTCCTAAAACAAAAAATCAAGCTTCCTTTTCTGCATTCTGTATGGCACCTGATACACAAGTTGAAGTCTCCAGTAGAGCTGCTCTGTGTGAATAGGCATTGGTTCTGCCTAAAAAGATACCAGCCACGTTTTCAGAGATATGAGCAGTACACCGATGGGGTTAGTATCATTACCAAAGATCAGATACAAGATGAGTATCATTATCAAAATCAGCCTACCAATGCCATTTCCTCCACTTATCTTAAAATCCTTGAGTCTATCAGAGGATGTTGACCTTTATATCAAAAAATGTTGAGCAGCCTATTTATTAGAAAGCTTCAAATTAGATGACCTAGAAGGAGAAAGCTTTTCCAGGAGCAACTCCCTTTCAGCAGGGAGGTGGTCCACATGTGGCAAAATGCACAGGCAGGTTGGAGCCCACATCTCAGGAAGCCAGATTCAGGCTCGCACAAAATAGTCTGCTTGATTGAAGGAGATGTACTAATCGATCAGGTAGCGCAGTCATGAGGTGTTGTACAATTCCTGCCCAGGACTGAGAGATACATCCATCATCACAGCTGGCTATGCCAGGCAGGAGCAACGCGTGCAGCAGAGCTTTAAAACCTCAGCCTTTTTAACAGCATTGTCCCATGATATGAGATGAGGCTTGTGATGGAGCTTGCAACAGAGGAAGACTCAGCAGCACCACACTGTGTTGAGGACAGGATCGCGGGGCTGGGAAACGTGCTTTCCTGCCCTGCACCCTGTGCAAGAGCCACAGCCCTTTTCCTGCTTGGGGACCCTGTGAGAGAAACTACAATGGATGCAGGACTCTGGACCGGCATTCAGATGTGCATCCCCACATCAAGCCAAATCCTTTCCCAAAGCTTTCTGTATCCATAGCTTGGGTCAGGCTAAAGCTCATCTCTGGCTCTGACAGTAATTTGACATAGTGAAAAATGAATCTGTTGGAAAGAGAAGACCAGGATACACAAACCATGACCAGGGCTCAAGGTCTGCCAGGTGAGTAGTGAGAATAACCCCACACACGCTCCCAGCCCTTTGACACAAGGTATGCTAGCATCCAGTCACCGCAGCTTGGCAGGCATCTGGGCGGTATGTGCTTGTGATCATCTGTGCATCCTCAGACCCCACATCCCTCATCCATTTCCAGCAATCCTGAGGCCCTCACAACGCATCCACGCTTACCGTATAGCTGGGGTCACTCGAGATCTTGCCACCAATGCTACACACCACAGACTGCTCCTTCCCAGCCTTTCCATCAGATATTTTCACTAGAGAGATCCATCGTTGAACTCGGCCCCAAAGTCCTGCACCACTCATGCACAACTCCTGCTGGAGTCAAAAGGAACATAAATAAAACCAGCTGCTCTTTGCTGTCACAGCCTAAGTGCATTAATGTCTTTTTATCTACATGGGGGCACTGTGGCCGACCCCTATTTCCCTGCAATTGGTGTTAATAAAATCTCACTCTGGAGAAATGACAAGGGAAAGATACACTTCAATTGGCATATTTTATCTGAATTTAAATTTGAATGTAAGTTTTGTGTTTCGTAAAAACCTCTATTGATAATTCTTATCCATGACCCTCCCCCAAGACCAGCTTTTGGGCTGATTATTCTTGAAGAAAACACTTAGGACACATCTATATAAGGCAGTCCCCAGCTCTGGCTTAAAATCAAGAATTCGTGTTTGAAACACTTCTTTCAGCCAGTTTAGGTTCTTTTCACTGCAAAATTAACAGCAAAAAATGTCTGGAGACAAACCATTACAAAAAGCATATGGGAAATAAGGTAAAGAATAAGTCTCAAGTCAAAGTCTCAAGTCTTGGCCAAAAACTGGTTAGTTTAGATTTAGGTAAGAGTTGAGTCCTTGGATCTGAGAGGCAGTAAGCTGAAGCCAGACCTGAGGAAATGAAAACAGCTGTCACAGCCCCCTTTTCAAGGAGCGTGGGCGAAGAAGGACAGTAGCTGTGGGCTGAGCACAGGTGTCCAACAGCTCCACAGGAGGAAGAGATGCTATTGCAATAGGTGGAAAAGGAGAACCAGGTGCATAGCTGAGCAAGAAACGCACCTGGATGGATCCCTGGATGCGGCAAAGGAGAGGAAGCTAGCAAGTATTTTTGGCTAGCTACAGAAGCAGGAGGTGGGAGCAGCATCTCCGAGGCATAAAGGGTCAGCTCGCCATGTGCCCGAGATGCAGAAAGGCGGCAAAGTGGAAGGGAAGCAAAGGGATGCTGAAGAGGGCCAGGTTAGCAGCATCCTCTCATGATGCCATGGAAATTGAGCTGTGTTCCACTGTCATCCCGACACATATCCATGCGCCTGTGTCTGTTCAAGTGCTGGTAAGCTGGGAGTCATTCAGACACTGTGGCTGTACCCCAAGTGCCACCTTCTAGTTAAGCCTGAATGGCCAAGTCAAGTCCTCAAGCCATACAGAAATCCTTCTGGAGGTATTTCACTGGAGCCTTGATGGCCAAAGCGCCAAGGGAAGACGTGGTCTTAGTACCCGTGTTCCCAACAGCTTCTCTGATTTCCCCATCTATACCTACTGGCCCAACCTTTTCCTTTCCCTATCTACAAACTTATTTAATCCTGCTTAGGTTTTCCTTAGTGCTCTTGAAATGATGATCGTAGGTTGTTTTCTTCAGTTTCACACTATTTCTGCCTCTTCCCTGTAAATCACTTATTCTATTTTAAATTGATATTAACCGTTTCGCCAGAAGCTCCTTTTCTAAGCAAGCTGCTATTAAGAGCAACTGTATCTGTCCGTACCAAATGAAAAGAAATGATGAATGTGCTTCATCAGTCAAGGCAGAAAAAGTGATAGCAATACAAAAAGACAGCAAATAAGCAAAGCATCCACAGAGTATTTCAAAAGTAAATCAAGTTACGGAAACAATTAAAGGAAATAGAGAATTTGCCTGCAATTACTAGTCATATTGCTTCTCCCATTCGTCCAGTCAGTTATGCAGTATCAAAATGAAGAACTGACTTGCATTTTTAAAGTTTCAACATTTCATCAGGAATAGCAGATTTTTTCCAATTGGGAGAACAGGTGTAAATCTCCCTCTCTTCTTCCCCATTTAGCTAGCCCTACTGAGAGGGAACTCAGCTGTAAATTGAAGATTAGATTCAAAAACAGGGCAGAACTGAGGCTACAATGGTTGAAACACAGCCAGGATCTCCCCACCCATAGACCCAGCAGAGCTTTTTTGCAGAAGGTTTTGACCAGAGAGTAAATAAATGTGCCCCTTCAGCCCCCTCTGCTCAGCAAACCACAACTAAAAGACTTAATTTGCCATTTTGTTAGTGCATTTTTCCTAAGTTTGAGTTGTAGCGGGTGAACCCCACTCTTCCCAGTCTACGACAATAATGATTTCTTGATCTGTACTATTCAAGGCCAACAGACAAACCATACTTCTGCTGCCTTGGTATTGAAAAAGGCTAAAATATTGACTGGCACTGTCTAACTGATCATGGAAGGCAAGTGATTACAGACTGGGAAAGGCGGCGGTGATTAATAATCCTCAATTAATTTATTGCTATCTCTCAATAGGTAAAAAGGAGAGGTGTGACTGCTGCAGATCAAGACACAGCCCAGCAGCTCTGATAACTCCAGGCTGATGGCTTCAGCTTGCAAGTGTCACTGCTGTCCCAGGCACTGCTTCTGAATCCTGAATCCCTTCTGCATGGGTGAATGGGCCAACCCCCCTCAGAGATATTCCCTGACAACAAATGCACTTAAAGTCCTGACGTGCTCAGACACCAGAGGGACAGAAGCCAGGACAGAAGGACACGTCTCCCCTGCAAGGCGCTGGAGCGTAGCAGCCCAGCAGGGTCTTGCCTTCAGCTAGGAGAATGCCCTTGTAATGCTCTCCTGCATGTTAAAATCTTGCACGCTTTGAGCTGCATGCAACCCTTTCCATCCTGACCAAGCCACTTCAGAAAGTCAAGTCCTGCAGCAGAGATTCCCATAAGTAAAATAAACATAGATTTTGCCCTTAATATGGAGTTTTCACAGGGCTCATTGGACCTCTCTCTCTCTCCAGAGGTGTGCTGAATGAAATTTTCCAGGAAGCATTTGTTGCAGAACTGAGATGGAGAGCCCTCACCGAGTCCAGCCTGCAGGAAGGGTCTGACTCCCCACAAGATCCAGCAAGACCCCGGTCCCTTGTTCCCTGAGTGCCATGGAGATTTTAAGGAGCAAGAATAAAATTGAGTTTCTTTCACTGCAGCCAGGATGAAAACAATGATTTGCACAAGTCAGAAACTGCCCCAAAAGGGTCCCAACCCCAGATTCGGTTAACACCTGCCTCACCATCACAGCCTGGGCTGCAGCTCCCCGTCCTTGCTCCCACTCTCTGCTTTCCTACCTTGCTGCAACCTCCATTCTGCCGTGTGCTCACCCCGGTTGAAGTCCCAGGGTGGGTAACACAGGGGTTCACATTGCTGCCTCATTATTCTAATCACCTCATTAGGCACCTGACATTTACTCCAGCATGAGCTCTTCGCAAGGACAGAGCAGGAGAGGTGAGGTGAGGTAGGTTTTCTCACCATCAAGCTCACTGCCCTAGGGTAGGAGGGGGACAGCCCTTCTGGAGATGCTGCTGTTAAAAAAGAGATTCTAAAAGGCAGAAAAAGAAGTGAAAAGTGGCTAAAAATCAGGGGACTGGAACAAATGATGGAGCAAGCTTGTCGGACACACGTGGCAGTGCCAGGCTTTGCCTGGAGCTCCCTGTGAGAGGTTTCCTGAGCATACTTACTAAAAGAAACATACTAAATTAAAGTAGGGAAGGGCATACTGTCACTGTCCTGCAAGAGCAGTGGGGACATTTGATGTATTTCCCTCCCCAAAGTCAGACAAAAGGTCAGCAATTCCTAAAATTTGCCAAAACAAGAGAAAAAAAAAGAGGGAAGAAATTTGATCCAAGGTGCTCCAGTCTGAAACTGGTCAACTTCAGCTCTTTTGGAAGTCCCACACAACAATTGGAGCTTTTAATTTAAAGACAATATTTCAAGCATCCCAGATTTGCTTCTTTTTTTAGCCAAATGAGAAAATTAAGTTTTAAAAATATTTCCCGGAAAAGGCAGGTTTTCAGTGAACAGCTTCTGAAATGAAAAATTCTTTTGCAGGCTTCCTCTGAAGAGGAAAAGGCATTATATTTTTCTCTTCAAATGTATCATATTTGTCTTCTTTCATGATAAAACAGAAGGGTGCTTCTGGACAAATCCTGAGCTGGTGTGGAGGTGGGTTATAACCTGCGCAGCTCTGGCCAGCAGCGAGGAAATGGTATGAGAAGCCTGAACCGCGCTGTCTGCTGTTTGCTTAACCAGCTCAGATGGATGTAATGGAATTTCCCCCAAAGCAAGACTCAGAACAGAATCAAGAAAAACTCAGTTTTATCTTAAATTGGGATGGTGCAAGATCATTTCAGAGCTGGACTCATATACTGTGTGTCGCTGCAAAGTCAGGTGGAGTCATAGGAATGGTAGTTTGGGATTATCAGACTATGTTTTCCAGGATGCTCCTCTCCTCTGGTGGAGAGGATGATGCTAGAATGCAGTGAAGATGAGCTCACCCCAAAGAGGACAGTCCATGCCAAGGAACAGAGCATCACCGTTACAGCCCCACCAGAAGCTCTCTAGTGTTGCATTTGCTCCTGACTGCCGGACTGCAGGCTTTGGTTCATTTAAAGCAAAGAATTTGACTCAACTCGAAACAAAGCTCTTCAGTCAGGATTTGCCCCAGTTGCCTGGTTTTTGGGGTTTTTTGGGGGGTTTTTTGTTTTTGTTTTTTTTTTTAGCATAAGCTGCAAATCAAGAATTACAGAAATCGCTATGCCTGTGTAACTAGCACTGCGGTGGAAAATTGCTACCCTGCTCTGAACCCAGAGAGCAGGTCCTGCACACAGGATTCACTTAGAACCAAATGAATTTCACAGAATCACAGAATTTTCCTCCAAGTTATCAGGAAGTACTAATGAAATACCCTCTTCTGGAATAAAAAAAACACCGTGCTAACTTCCAGCAAAAATCCCAGCATTAAAAGGGTTCATTAATGCAGGCAAGATTTGCCCTGCCAGACAAGAGCAGCGGTGCCCTTCCAGTGCAGAGTGTTGTCTCTGGAAGTGCTTAATTCCATATGCTTCAGAGGACAGAAGAGAAAAAAAAATAATTAAAAGGCTCTTAATGCATCTGGCCAATTAAATAAAGCCGTAAATGGCGAGGAAATAATTCCTTCCTGACCCCTGCAGCAATCAGCTGCTGACCTGAAGCATGAGAATTGATTAGCCTTATCTTCCCGTAGCATGTATAACTACAAATGTTATTATTGGCCATAAAATCATCCAGCCCTTTATGGAACCCATTGGTGGCATTTGGCTCCATGACCTCCCAAACCATGAATTTTGCTAGGTAGAAGAAACGCCCTCGTGGTGAGAGAAGCCCCGCTCTGCTTCCCTGTGAAAGTGGGTCTGGGGACAGATGGTTTCCAATGGTGGGCAGTGCTGCCCCAGTTCACCCCAGCCCAACCCTCAGTAAATTTGGTTATGTGCAGGGTGAAGCACTCACAAGAGTAAGATAACACTTACAGATCTGAGCTGCTGGCGTCATTCTTCACCACCAATGGCTCGGCCATTGCACTGACACGGGGGCGATAAGGGAGAGCCCAGGCTTTGCCTCACCTCCTCTCACTCAATTAATAACACAGCTGTCAGCACCAGGATAAGTGAAACTCCCTACATTTTCCTCAGAGGCAGCAAAGCCCAAGGAGGGGGAGAGGATCCACCCTTGTCTTCTTCCCCAAGACAATCCCATCCCCCGATGCAGGTGCTCACTCAGCATCTGCCCTGGGGCGCAGCCCCCCAGCCAAATGCCACTTGCAAAAGCTGGAGCATCACCTTCTGAGCTAATCAATAAGTAATTGCTGGCTCTCTCGCGGCGCAGAGTAGTCTCTCTGTCTGTCATGCCTCTCTCCATTCCCTCCCTCGACCTTTTGTGCTGGACTAGACGCACAGGGCATCACATTTGGTCTCCAGGAGGTATGGGGAGCAAACTACCAGGTGGTATTAGGAATAGGGGACAACGTGGCTCCTTTAAGAGCAGGATCTGTATATCTGGTGACCCAAGCCAGTGCTGATGGCACTGGCATGGCTGTGTGGTATGTTCAGAAAATCTGGACAAACAACAGCACTTGGTAGCTTTGGTACCCAGAGGGTGTGGAAGGTATCTCAGCAGAGATACTGGAGATGTAGCCCAAATCTGTAGCCTCTGATGCGTCTTTGCCCAGTTCACCCTCTCAAGACGATCAGGGCACAGATATCTCCTGGGTCTCAGACAAACCTAGAGGACACAGGCATTTGGAAAGGGATCGCTGCATGGTTTCATGTGACAGAAATGGAATTTCTTATGGGCATGACACAGAAGGCCCCATCACACTACAACTGTTACTATAGCCCTGGAAGAACAAGAAACAGGAAGTGTTAAGAGCGCTACCAAAACTGATGATGCTCTCAGGACAAAATTACATTTGCTCTGCGTCAAGAAGGGAGTCTGAAAGAGGAATGATCAGCCCTGGCTGTGGCAGGGCAACAGCAAAGCACAGCCTTTAAAGGCTGTGAGATGAAGTGCTGAAAAAATACCGAGATGGTAGAAATGATCAATGCACAGGTCTGATGCCTCTGGGGACCAACAGCGGTGGCCAAATAGAAGCAACCCACCCTGTTTGGGGCACAGCATTAGAGACTGTCTTCAAGCAAGTGGTCAGAGATTATCCAGAGGGATGCTGAGACACAGACTGGAAGAGATCACAGAATCACACAGAATCACAGGGGCTGGAAGGGACCTCTGGAGATCATCTAGTCCAACCCCCTTGCCAGAGCAGGTTCACCTAGAGCAGGTTGCACAGAAAAGCATCCAGGCAGGTTAGGAATGTCTCCAGAGTCAGAGACTCCACCACCTCTCTGGGCAGCCTGTTCCAGTGCTCTGCCACCCTCAAAGACAAGAAGTTCCTCCTCATGTTTAGATGGAACTTCCTATGTTCAAGTTTGTTAACTGCATCAGGCTTTCTCTCCTTCCCAGCCTTTTCCAGAGGGCTGGCTGCGGACAGGAGATGCTCCATGCCAAGAAACATATCCCCCTACCCACATTGCACCCTCCCCTCAAGCAGCAGAGCCCTGCACTGCACTGCCTAAAGTTACTTGGATACTGAGCTTCACCCTTCCTGTTCAGGGGAGCACATTTACATTCACAACCTCAAAATAAAACATTTGGAAAAAAAAAAAAAAGGAAAAGAAACAGAGGTGAGAGAAGAAAAAGGAAAGGCAGAAGGGGAAGGGGGACAAAAGGGAATGGGCAGCTGCACACTTCAGATCCAGACCTGCTTGAACTCAGCTCGCCTGGGAACTCATTTCTTTTGATGACAGCCCCAATTAGCGTGTGACTGGCTGGCAACCCAGGCAGCAGGGAGCTGGTCTCTATGGAGAGCTGGAGAGGGAGGGAAGATTTCATTCACCTGCATGGCTGGCAAAAGCCTGATGTGCTTAAATCTTTCAGATAGCTGCCTGTGGTCATATTTAACATTGCCACATGACTAGAGCTGGGAAAGGTGGTGAGTATCTTGACTCAAGTCAGTGTGAATGTGCAGCATCCCAGCAGGCTCCTGCTCTGGCTCCCTTGTGTCGCTCAGGTCCCACTCAGAGAGAGGAACACGCCACGAGGTGCCATGAATTTGCAACAGAAGGCAGGACTTGCACAAGCCACATGCTTTTATGTGATTCCTCCGAGGACCTCCCTATGATGGCCATGGGTGAAGCATGGCACAAAGGTCAGAGGAGCTGAGACTGATCCTCCAGAGCCCCGCTCTTCCCCTTCACTTAAATGAAGGGAAGGAGGAGCAGAAATGGGATTTGTCATCCATTCTGACTATCGGAAGCCTGAAATAAAAAATGACCTGTATTTTGCTGGCATCTCTCCTACATAGTACAAGTCTCCCCAGCTTCCGGGCAGGGACGTGTCCCATCAGTGTCATGTGCTATGGGCAGATGTGAACTCTGCAATCCAGGTGGCAGGTGCCAGGAGCGGAGAATTGAGAAGCAAGTGGAATAAAGAGAGCAAAGAGATGGCAGTGAAGAGAAAGGAAGCAAAATAAAGAGGTGAGTGGGGACAAGCACATGAGGCGGGGAGGGCTAACAATCCATTAGAGGAATCTTGCCAGCTGCTCCCTGCCTTCACCCTGAGCTTTGCAGGAGCTTTACAGCTAAGTCCAACAACAAATACCCACTGTACCAAAGAGATTATCAACGTTTAAACAAGCAAGAGGGAAGGAAGGCCTGAACAGAGAAACAAACGGCATCCCTCAGGGCTAGGCAGGGCATTCCGTCTCCTGGATGCTGGTGGTTGCTCCACACCCTGTTGCTCAGCCCATCATGGGAAACACTACAGGTGGGCAGCCCAGAACAAGGGCTCTCTCCTCTCTCAGGTTCAGATGTCAGGACTAGGATGATGTAGCCTAATGCAGTATCTGATTAAATCTTTTTAATCACCTCCACAACCTCTAGATTTCAGCTTGTTTTAACCACACATGGCTGCACTTGTGAAAGCTTTAACTTATTGGTCACTCTGTTTGGGGTGAAAAGGAGCACAATTTTGGTTCACGCACGTATGCCCAGATGAATGCTTTATAGATACCTCTAGCTACCTACAAGAGAGCCTTAAAAAGAGCAGTACACTCTCATCTAGTAAACCAGAAAATTCAGTAATGAGGTGGCACTGAACCCCCCCCAAACAAGACAAGACAACAAATGAGATGCTATGGTCAGGGTTAAATATCATAAATAACCTTAACTCTGCCCTCCATTTTCAAGCAAAAATCAAAAAACAAGAGAAGCCTACAAGTACACCGAGAAGTTTTCAGGAAGTATGTAGGCTTTGAAAAGCAGCATATGGACAACAGTAGCATTGAACAAAACAATGCATCTCCCTTATTAAATCTCTGCCTGCAAAATCCATTGTACAAAACACATGGCCAGGCCTTCTTATTCAGTCTCCCCTCAGCTTAAATACATCATCCACATCAAGGCAAGGCTCTAGGACATACAGTTCAAATAAATCCAAGTGTTTCTGGAGTTTCCCAGCCAAGCAGCTTTTGGGATTCCAAATTACAAAAAACAAGTTAGGCATATTTCCCAGAGATTACAGAAAATGCTTTACTAGACTCCTTAATAATATGCACCTTGAAAGAAAACAAAACAAAAAATCCCAAAAACAAACAAACAAAAGGAAGAAGAAAAAGTAAAAGCACTGTTGCTGCATAAGCAGGTAAAACTGGATGGGATGAGTATGTTCAATTACAGTTAAGTATTTAAGGTTCTGTTAATGTTTGTGCATCTCCTCATCCTCACTGATGCCACATGAGTGTGTGAGTTTGAGCGTCAAACAACACGACTAACATCTATAACACATGGTACCTTCTCTCGCATCCCCTTGTCCCAACGTCCCCCCACCCACAGAAGAGGAAAATTGTGCAACGTAGTATTTTCTTTCAGTGGAATTTTGATTTAGGGGGTTATTCTCTTACTTTCTGTTCTTCTAAACTGATATTTGACTTAAAAGGGGGCAAGGTATCACACTCATGTTTGAGGAACAGCCAAAATGTAGCACTCTCGTTCTGAACATGTAATTTTTGCACGATGCCACCTTGAGTTATTTTCTTCTTGTTCTTTCAGTAAATACCATAAAGGGAATAAAAACACCAGAGGCTGAACAAAAGGGCTCCAGACTAACACGTAACAACCTGCTTTTTAGTAGAGTTAGGTGAGCCCTTGAAAAAGTCCAATAGTCACTTGACTTAATGCTGGAATCCACTAGACTGCTTTTTTTTTATCTGCTTGTACATGTTTCCAAGCAGGAAGGTGTAAATACAAACACAAGCACAAGAAAGCACTCATAGGCATCGTTTGATGGTACGGTGAATACTGTTCTTGTGCCCCTTGTATGGGACACAAGGTACTGACCCAGTTCAGGCTCTCGCTGGTGTCTCAAACTTGCTCAGACCATGCCATGGCACGTTTTATGCCAGGTCGACTCCTTTTCCTTGGCCAACATAAACCCTGTGTCATGAGACCTGGGTAATTCAACAGAGGTGATACAACATACTATCATCTGATCTGAATCAAATTTACACAACTGGGTTAACCAGAAGTTCCCAGATCCTGAAACCACAGCTCCCCAAACCAAATTCTCACGAGCCTATACCCCTTGCACTTTGCTGAACTTCCAACAGGCAAAGAGAATAAACAGCACATGACCTAATCAGCCCATCTGAACTAAATTATCTGCAAACACGTCACATGTATGGAGCATTTTTAGGAGATTCCTCAGAGCAGACCCAGCTTGGCTTGCAGCTTGATCACTCGTGTCTCCTGTTTCAAAGGCCAACGAAGGTATACCAAGTCATTCTGGGTGCAGCTGAACTTAGAAAGGAGCGCAGGCACACCGCCCTGGCAATGCATCCACATACTTTGGTTTCCTCTCTCTACAGCAAAGCTGCCATGTGGCCAGCATACAGCAACCTATTTCTTTTTCATTTAAACTAATTGATTCTAAGCAGGAAGCACTTTTTAATTTCCTTTAGCATTAGAAATAATGTTAGCTGCCATAAATGAAATGAAAGACACCTCCCAAAATGCATTTTCAAATGTTCCCTAAATAGCAAGTGACATTCAAATCGGACGCAGCCAGAATTGTAATTGGAAGCTGCAGAGAGTCCTCTTTCAGGATTCATAATAATTGCTGTTTCACTGAAAAGGTTCATGTAATAAAAGCCTTTGCAAATAAGGACCAGCTTCTCCAAAACATGCAGCTAATTCTGGTCACTCCAGCAACACAAAGTGCCCCAAAACTCTCTTTAGCAGCCAGGTAAACTACATGGATAGTGTCACCGCATAGCTACAGTGGTGCAAAGCAGAAGGTATACAGCCGGGAAAGGTTCACAGGACAACAAGTACAATATAAGGGCTGGAATGGTTTCTTCATAAAAAACAGCCCAATGAGTTGGGATGCATCAGCCTAGAAAGAGGCAGGTGAGGGGGATTTAACAGAGGTCTACAAAATCTTGAGTCCACTGGAGGGGTGGGTGGGGATTACTTGTTAAACCGTCTCGTCCAACCCAAGAACTAGCAGTATCAGACAAAAGTAAGCAAACAGGTCCACAGCAAATGAAAGGAGATGGTTCGTCATGTAAGAGGCAGTAGATGCTTGGAAGAAGAGAGGGATGAGGAAAGTTTACAGGGGTTCAAGGCAAGGCTGGGCAAGTACTTAGAAGGGCGATGCAGCATGGATTATTAGACAGATGAGTCTTATCAGACACAGAAAATATCCTGAGCTGAAAATAATTAGAGCCCAAGAGTACTCAAGGAAAGTATTGCAACTGCTTGCCTCTTCTTACTGTTCTCTAGGAAAACAGTTATGGCTAGTGGGTTTCTGCAGAGGTTTTTTTTAGCAACTGACTTTACTGGGTTCTCCCTGCACTGCCAGGTATCGACCTGACCAAGCCGTTACCCTCAACGCTCTCCCGGCAAAGGGGAGAGCTATGCAGAAAGAAAAAAATGCAGAGAAGCCAACTGATGTCAGGGGACAAGAAATGAAAAAAAGGGAGGTAGAGTGAGACAAACGCAGGTGTATATGGTTGTGTAGGTTGGTCTTACGACTCTAATCAAGGTCTTACTGACTTCAACTGAGATGGCGGAAAGTATCAGCAGGAGAGAGCTGAGATTCTGTAGTTCTGTAGAGGGCTGAGCTTCTGTGATGGTGTTAGGAGAAGAGGAAGGTGAAGTTTACAGGGAAAGGTAACATTCAAGTAAGCCACCTGCTCAGGTGGGGAAAGCAGTTAGCCTTCTGGGGATGCAAACACTCTGTATCAAGCCTGCAAAGAAATGTCAAGTGGGCCTTGTGCATCCCAAAACTCACCTATTTCCTCCCCACCCAACTCTATCACACTTGAACCAATAAAAGATGCTACCTCTCCCTCCACATCTTGACTCCCTGAGTCTCAGTAAGACAGATGATACCCAAATAAGAATCAATAACGAGGTTGTGAATAAGGAAAGATGTACCATGCAGCAAATGGATACTGAAAAGGGCAAGTTCTAGGGAGGACTAATGATTGAAAGGGGGAGTTTGCCATAGAGCAGAGGAAGCCACGCTGCTCAGCTCTTCATGCCTTTGGGAAGGGAACATTTTGGAAGGAGAGACATGTCCAGAGGACCCAATGCAGTTAGTAATCCAGGTGCCAGTGAAAATGCACTGGCACTACCAGAGTCCTCCTATCTCAGTGTTACGGGGTTTAGACAGCGGGAGGGACAGATCCAGGAACCACGGAAAGAGATTGCAAGTTATGGAAATAGGGACATTTCACAAAGGTAGAGTCTCGCACTAATAACAGACAGCTCAAAAAGGGATTGGAAAAAAAACAAATCCACTCATCTCAAAGCCCTCGTCCAGCTCTCCCATAACACCAGACTCTCATGTTCTTCAGTTACTATCTCCTCCCAGTCCATGACCCTGTGCCCAACCAGGCTGCCGTCACACTAAGAAACCCATTCCTTCAGTCTTGCATCTCTATCAGGATGTGGGGGAAGACAATAAATACACCTTTTCCAACAGCAGCTGCACAGCTTGCACTAAACACAGGGTGCCTGGAATAATGTTACCTCTGAGGAAATTATTAAAAGAATCAGGCTAATTTTGTAATTCACACCTGGGCTGCAAATGTGAAAGAGTCTGCAATAATCTCTAATGAAATATTACATTGTTTAAAGAGTTCCCAGTGAAATTCACCCTTAATTGATTTTTGATCTGTGAAAAAACACTGCGGAGAGAGCGAGAGAAGATATTAGTCATACTCCTGTTTTATCACTCCTGCGAGCATTTTCCTTCCTTTGTTTCCTTTGTCCCCAGAGAATCAACACGACACTGAAGAAAGCAGCCTGGAAGATACTACAAAACTAATCAATAACTCTCAAACAGGAATCCTGAACAGCACATCCTACTAAATTATCCTGCAAAAGGTGAAGTAGTCTCCTAGGACAGTTCAAAAATTAGAGAACACGGGTTCGTAGCTAGCACTGTCCTGGGCAAGCCCCCTGGGCTGAGGTATTCTCCACCCCTCAGGAACCTCCCCAACAGGACCCAGACTGACCGCTTCTGCGGAGGCATGTTTCACCTCACACTCAGAATACCACAGGGGAGCTTATGCCAGAAATGAATGACATACAGCAACAGCCAGAACTATTGACTGCAAAGTGCTGACAGAAAATTCGTTACAGCATTAGCGTCCAGATCAGGATGCGCCAGGGCATGAGCAGCCGCTGAAGCCAAGGAAGCAGGTCGGTATTAACTCCCAAGTTAATTCACTGAAAAAACAGCAGCAAACTGTCATAAAGCAAATGACCAAATATAGCTAGCAGAGACAAGAGGAAATGCATCTATAAACATCACTGGAGACCAAAAAACTGCTGAAAGAGATGACCGTAAAACACTAGCCACTTGATAAGATTTTAACTAGCATTTACAGCAGCTAGAGCACCCATTAAAAACCAACCAACCAACCAACCAACCAAACAAACAAACCCCCTCAAAAACCCCAAAACAAAAAAAAACCACCAAAACACCAACCAAGAAAAATGATGTGCAGAGTTTTTCTTAAGAGCTGCTATATGGAGCCACATCACAGACTTGCCAACCAAACAGGCACTGCAACACCTTCCATGGCAAATGACTTGTGAGGGGTGCGATAGCAGGTTTAAATCTGGGAGGCTGCTAAGTGAAGTGGAAGTCCCTGGACACACTGAACATCTTCAACAATACAGCCTTTGATAAAAACCAGAATATTTCTTAAAAAATGAAGGGGAGAAGAAGAGTCCTCCAGAATTATGGAAAACCCAAGTGGTGTCTCAAGTTAGTGAAACAAAGACAACCCAATTGACTGCAGTAGAGGGTGAAGTGTTTTTTCCCCCCTCTAAGTATGGTTGGAACAGCAGGAATCTACACAGTCCCAAGCGGATTTAAAATGCTTTCAAAAATAAAGTCGCCTGGAAAACGTGAAGCTTTAGTAGCATTCAGCAAGTAGCAAATGTGAGATCCATCACCTAATGGGCTGCTGGAAAAACATGACCAAGGGCCTGGCTACAAGTCTGTTGTGCAGAGCACCATGAACTGGGATGGTCACATAGGAGATCAAAGTTGTGGGACAATTCACTGAGTATTTTTCCCATCTGCCTTCACAGCTGGTACCCATTTCTTCTCTAAGTCCTCCATTCTGTACCCAAGGGAATTTGTCTCTCTATGATCCTTCCCAGTCTCTACTTCGTGTAATTCTGGCGCTAAGCAAAACCAGACTCTCCTGACCCAGCACTGTGAGGTCTGTGTACCTCCACTGAGACACTGAGCACCTTGGATTTCCACTGGTACCTCATCACTTTAGATTGAGAGTTTTTTGTCTCTTTAGATTAACTCTATTTCTCCTTCTCCCCATGCAGTTAAACCCCAAGCATGTTTGCTCTGAGTCACCGTTGTCCCTGCCTTTGTCTGCTACCTTTCGGCCCATTGACCTCATTCACATCTGTCAGAGATCAAAGCAGCAAGGTGAAAGCTTGGTGAAGTTGCAAAACAACAAGGGAAAAGACCATTTAGCAAATAACTCATTAGGATGACACTCACTCCATCCATACCCAACTCAAACATTTAGCTTTGGGGCAACTGGACCAGAACAGCAGCTGTGGGGAAGTCGGATGAACCTTGGCTCCTTTCAGACTCAGCAGAAAAGGCTACTTCTGATCTTGCTTAACTTCTGACAGTTTCCAGTGCTCGCCACTTACTGTCAGGGAGGTAAGTCTCAAGAATGAAGGGCAATGAAGCTGGTGAAGGGCCTAGAGAAGAAGTCATATAAGGAGTGGCTGAGGGAACTGGGGTTGTTTAGCCTGGAGAAAAGGAGGCTGAGGGGAGACCTTATCGCTCTCTACAACTACCTGAAAGGAGGTTGTAGAGAGGTCGAGGTCAGTCTCTTCTCCCAAGTAATAAGCAATAGGACAAGAGGAAACAGCCTCAAGTTGGGCTGGGGGAGGTTTAGGTTGGATATTAGGAAAAATTTCTTCACAGAAAGGGTCATCAAACATTGGATCAGGCTGCGCAGGGAAGTGGTGGAATCACCATCCCTGGAGGTATCTAAAAGACGGGTAGACGTAGTGCTGAGGGACATGGTTTAGTGGTGGTTTTGGCAGTGTTAGGTTGATGGTTGGACTCGATGGTCTTAAAGGTCTCTTCCAACCTGGGTGATTCTATGATTCTAAGAACAAGAGTCTGATCTGAACTACAGCTTCTGAGACAGGAAGGGAGGCCCCAGGGAGGTATCCCACAGCTCTCTGCACAGTAGCCTGTGCAAGGCTAGAGCTGCAGCCTAGGCAGAACTGAGCCCCTGCGCAGGCAACCAGCCCCCTGCAGAGCCTGCTGGTGCGCCCAAGACCCCAACACAAACTGCCTTCCAATCCGCATTGTAAGTCATGTACTTGGACAGGGTAAAGTCAAGATGCCCTCAACACTGTCACACCCTAGCTTTTAATATTGCTGTTCACTAGTTTAATTAAACTTTTTATTGATTTGATTAATTATATTTATTTTTAGGGGTTTTTAATGAGTGATTTAAAAAGTACCCAAACTCCAGTTTTACTGGGGGTGGTGCAAGAAATTAAATACTGACAGCAAATTTTGTGTGTAGTTACACTAGTTAATCTTGGATCCAGTCAAGCTCCAATATAAGAGGATGTTTCACCTATATAACAACTTACTATGTGCCAGCTGCCACATGGAAACCATCCACGTGCTTACTCCCAGCCAACAATAAATGTGACATAAGTTGGTTAAAAGGACATACTTCACAATGGCCACGCTCAGATCAGTTGCTGCTCAGCAACTTTTTTATGTGTCTAAACCTGGGATAATGCATTTCCTTTGATTCTATATCACTAACGTAAGAACTATAATATGGTTCTCACGGGAACGATCAGATCAATTCTGCCATTTGTAAAGCATGTGTTGGCTTATACTCCCAGCAAGGGGTTGTGCATCTCAGCTACCGCTGGAGGACTTTTCCTTATCATTCAGTTAACACCTCTCTGTCAGAACTAGTGAAATTTCAACCTCAGATGTGGGGCTGGGGGAATCAGCCCGCTGGGACAGGATGGCTCACCTGTGACCACAAGTTTGATCCTTAGGTAGAACTGAGCTGGGATCAGTCTCTTCTCTGCAGGAATGGAAAGGTAGAAGCACCGAAGGGAAGCTCTGCCTGGAAGCTGTCCATCTGAAGGGCTTTTCTTGTCCATACCAATCAGAGGAACTTCCTTCTGCATCTCTCCCTTGGCTGCCTTGTCTAGACTATCATGCTGAGCATCTGGGGCATTTCATAATCACCTCAAGAAGTGTGACCTTAAGTTCTGAGTTAAGAGTGACCTGCAAGATTGTCCAAAAACCAATATGGGCTTGATTTTAAAAATACACAAATTCCTCCAGCTCAGATTTTACTAGGCAGGTCCAAAACCATGCGACAAATTCTCCAGCTCAGATTTTCCTAGGCAGGTCCAATGCCATGCAACATTTTCTCACAGCTGCAAAGATCCACTGTATGTGAAGTGTGTATAATTCTTCTGCCTCATTTTCTTGGGTATAATCATGCAAAGTTAATTTTTTAAAAATTCAATGTCATCAAAACCATTTCACACCCTGTACAGCCCTTTGCCTTGTGGGAAAAAGGAAAAAAAAAAGGAAAAAACCCAGCTCCATATAATAGACATCAGCAATATCCCTGGATGACAGGTGCCAAGACAGTCCGTAGAGAAAGGACCTTCAGCTAGCTCTTTTGGAGCTAGTCACATCTGCAGATCTTAAAAAGCACCTTTTATGTCAGGTGCCTGCCCTATCTCACAGGCACAGAAGCTAACGCACAAGGACGTAGAGTGATCTGAGCAAGGTCTCCCAGCTCCCAAGCCACTGCTCTATCCACTCTGCCTGGAGGTGGAGGCACTCGTTTTGTTGTTTAAGGTACAATTTAGTGTACCTCTTACCTGATTCCTTTGAATATAATGGTCTACACTCTCAGTTTGATTTTTCTGCCTTGAAAGTCGGCCCCTTACCAATTCACATTCATCTGTCTAGTTTTCCTTGTTCCTTGTACACTGTCATTTTTCTAACTGCAACGTATTCAACTACATCATCCCAGGCATTTTATTTGTGTGGTTCTGCTCTAACGGCTAGCTTAGTTGTTTCAAATTATGCCTTGCTTTCAGTTCTTCTTGAGTGTAAAAATGTCATGTAAAAACGAACTACCTTCTGATGAAGGCTTTCAGACTTCCCATTTGAGGAACAGCATGCAGCTTTTTTTGGGGGAGCAATGGGAGAAGGATCAATCCAGCTTTTGTTTTACAGATTGCTACAATAGATAGCTTCCCCGTAGGGAGTTTTACAGTACTGTATTATGCTTATATAAAGGGTAATGACTAGGAACTTGGACAACTCTACCCTTAGGAAGTGCCTGATGAGCAAGAACAGCAGGTGTGGAGGAAGAAGAAAGCCTAAATGTCTTTCTGTCCTGACTTTCTCTTCTTTTATGTCTGGAGACTGAACTCAGTGTCAGAAGCAAGTCAGCTCCTGCAGGTACATGAAAGCAGAAAGGTATGGATGTGGCAAGAAGGAAAACCCAAACAAACAGGGGAAACTGCTACTAGGGCAGTAGCACCAGACCCTGTCGCTGAGCGGGTGGCCTTGAAAGGACTTGTGTTCAGCAACAAGACACTCTTTAGCTCACTATGGGTAAATTGGGAAATTACAAGAGGGACTGGATAAAGGAGAAAACGAAGTGACGGCAAGCAGGCTGCTATAGTGCGGTGGGGAAAGGCAGCTTTGTGTTGCGAGAGCCTCTGGTCGCATCACCAGCAAGCTAAGAAAAAAACCACACAAAACCCAGGACAGGCTCCACAAAGCCGTTTTTGACCCACATAAGCCTCAAATGCAAAAGGTGTCATCTCAGCCCTTGTAGACCTAATGCTAAAAGTGCCTTCATGCCGCTCAACAGCCTAAAAAGCCCACCAGAGGAAAAAAAACTCAAAAGAGGTGCCCTTTGCTTCATGTATAGTAGGCACAAAAGATGCAAAAGCCCAAAGGGGAGACCCAGAAGATGCCACCAAGATGCACGACCTGCTGCAGTCTGAGCTGCATGGGCCTGCAGTAGACAAAGCTGACTCAGGCAACAGCTCAGGGAAAGCACGCAAGAGTCTTGCACAAAAGCAAAGACACAATCCAACACAGAGGGAGAAGTGAGATGTGGGCTGCTGCTCCAAGCCATGCAGTGAACAGCTCGCAGGGCTGAATGAGAAGTTGTTGTTTGCCGCCGATGAAAACACAGCCTGGATCTAGAAGGATGGGTCTCCCTCCTCCTGTCCAGAGCCTTCAGTCATCTCAAAGTCTGAGTCAGAGTTCTAATTGGGGCTGTCCCAGTTTTGGGGGTCACGCATGTCCATTCCCTACCCTGGTGTGTGTTCAGCTCCACGATGTCCAACTTTTGGATGGCCTTTGAGAACAACTGAAATAAACACAATTAAGTAAAAAGCAGCAGGAAATTCCCTGAATGGAGACCTGTATGAAATAACTGAGGAACAAAAGCACTGGAACAGGCTGCCCAGAGAGGTGGTGGAGTCTCCTTGTCTGGAGATATTCAAAAACCCACCTGGTTGCATTCCTGTCCAACCTGCTCTAGGTGACCCTGCTTTGGCAGCAGGGTTTGACTAGATGATCTCCAGACGTCCCTTCCAACCCCTACCATTCTGTGATTCTGTGAAAAAAACAACCCTATGCATTACACCAAACACTGCAAATATTACAGAAAGGAGCCTAATAAAGAGGCAAGAAGCTGCTCGGACAACACAGTATTGCACATGCTTGTTACAAACATGGATTGGAACAGGCCAAGGATTTGGTTTGCATCCCTTTCTGGGCAGAGTTTGACGAAACCAGCAGTTCACAAAAAAGCAGGCAAAGAGATGGTGAAGCTTAACATCAGTGAACATGCTGGACAGCAAAGACCTCCCCGATGCTCTGGGAGGAAGGAAACAAAGATGTAACAAAATACAGCCAAATTAAAATGATGCTACCGGTCACAATAGCATGAAGACAATACAAGTCATAAGCTGAATGCCAAGGGAAACTACAGAGACTGAAATACTAAGCAGTACAGTCAGTGCAGAAGCTGCTATGGGAGCCTAAAATACCACTTCAGCCATGAAGTTGCAAAGCAAAAGCCGCAGGAAATTTATATATAGCAGACACATATGCAACAAGAAGCTGAAAGAGGGAGTGACCTCCACAATCCCCACATCATCTCTGCAAGAGGAAACATCAAATGCCATTTGAAGGAATGGGATGGCTCTCAAGTAGACTACAACCACAACTGGGTGAGAGGAGAGCAATATAGCAATACACCTCAATGGCAATACATAGTGGGAACGCACTGCATTAAAAGAAAACCGTTATGAGAGCAACAGACATTTCTGATCCAGAAATGTCCCCATCACTGGACAAGGTGCAAGGCAAAGGAGCCTAGCAAAAAAATAAAACGTGTGCATGCCACTGAGCAAATTCATCACTGGCTGGAGAGCTTGCATCCAAATACAAGTGACTGAGGAAATACTAGTTCCTTTGGCAAAAGCAAAAAGATTCGTCAAACTCTAGCTCTGGAAGCCGAACACACACAAAACATGCACTTTGGAGCCAGGGAAGCAGCAGCCTTACTGTAACCTCAACACTGGCAGTCGGAGGTGCAGGGATGGGAACGCTCCCTGGGATCCAGTCTGCAGGGGAAGATCTCCAGTGCCACCAGCAAGTTGCAGAAGGAATGCTCCAAGCGGTTAGGATCCTCTCTGATGCTGCTACGCTGTATGTTTGAACTCCCCGCATGTGGTTTAAGATCTCGCATACAAGGACTAACTCCTCTCTCACTGCTGGAAACAGGCAGGAGGAGAGAGCTGAAACCAAGATGAAACAGAGGATCATACACAAGCGATTTCCTATCTTCAGGTTACAACCCCATCCCACAAAGCGAGAGCAGCACAGCTGACATCCGAAGATATTAGAGAGACTCAGAGATTATTAGGACTTGTGAATGATCTAATAAAACATCTTCCTAGTCCCAGTGTCCCCCAAAGGCAATGCCTGGACAAACACGCATTACAGCTGCATTAAGACAACACAGCTGCTATATAAAACAGGCAGCTTTTTCAGAAATGCCATGATGTGAACGAAGGTGAAATCAAACCACACAATGGCAGGGAACAAGGGCCTAAATCATCCCTCATACAAAAGGAACAGCTG
The DNA here is from genome assembly GCA_013397275.1 of Burhinus bistriatus. Classification (NCBI taxonomy): domain Eukaryota; kingdom Metazoa; phylum Chordata; class Aves; order Charadriiformes; family Burhinidae; genus Burhinus; species Burhinus bistriatus. The sequence continues at coordinate 743,224 of VYXH01012749.1, forward strand.
ATACCTGCGGTCATAATAATCCCTGGAACAAGTCTGTCTTGCTGTAGAGCCTGCATACAAAAAGAAACGCAATATATATTCAAAGTCAGTAAGGCTTCAGGAAAGAAACCTCAAACCACTGCTGAGTGGGTTTTTTTCAAGCCACAGTTTGCAGTCCAAAATATCCCCCATGCCTCCCACTCCATCTGAAATACCGGTGCTTTGCCATGCGCTGCAGAAAGGAGGGCTGTCTTCAGGGATGCTTCTCTCCCAGAGCATTCTCCGAGCATCAGTGCAGGGTGCTGTGATCTTCACCCCAAAATAAGTTCAGAAAACTGCCCCAAGACATGAAAAGCATCAAAAAACAAGCTAGCTACTTTTCCAACTTCAAAGCCAGGCTTGGATAGCCTCCAGGAGCTACACAAGACCAAGCTTTCCTCTGCAGGAGGTCCCATCCACCATCCCACCAGGATGGGCAGACACCAGAGCCAGTGCCATGCTGCCTCCTCAGCTGCTGGGCTGCGGAGAAAGGCTGAGCACGGCCCACAGTGCTGGCAATGCAGGTATGGCACTGGGGCCAGAGAGGCTCTCCGGATCAGGTCAGGGCCTTTCTGGAGCAGTTGGAAAGGCAGGGGTGCCATAAAGCTATGGCAGATAGTCCCAGAGGCTGGTGACCTTGGTCCTGCCCCCGACTCTACCTGCAGTGTTCCTGAGAGCTCCTTTTCTGCAGGTTAAGTTGAACGGAAGTAGGGATGTCAGCAGTCTGGCGTGTCAAAATGCTGGTCAGAAAGCAGAGAGAGACATACATGAAATACATGCCATCCTTGAGAGACCTTACAGCAAAGTAGGAAGGAGCCTGGCATCAAGAACAACACCCTATCATTAACCGCTCCTCTTCAGCCTTCCAGAGAACCCTCCGATAGGGCTGCAGGAGGTACTCTGGGAAACACAGTGAAGCCACCTGGCAGCAGGTTAATCCCAACACATGCTCGTTCAGACAGCAGGCTCCAGTCTACTTTCTGTGCTTCTGCACCATTTACCTGGGAAAGGAAACAGAGCCAGACCATGAACACTGGGCCACAGTAACAGCAAGAGCAGGATCAGTAATTCAAATAGTGATGAATTAGCTGAAAAAAAGCTGCAGAAAAAGAACAGGGAAGCAAGCCACTGCCGGACGGAGAAACGCTCCTGCTTGGGTGATGCTAAATGACTACCTCCAGCATCCCTCACTACTGTGTGACTCCAGCTAGCAGCACTGGGAAGGGTAACAAGAGGTAAAAACCACGCGTAAGTGTCGTGGTTTGGTTTGGCCTCAGCCGGCACCAAAGAACCCCACGGCTGCTCGCTCACCCCCACAGCGGTGGGGGAGAATCGGAAGAAAAAGGCAAAACTCATGGGTTGAGATAAAGGCAGTTTAACAGAAGAGGAAAGGAAAGAGGAAACAAACAACAATAACACTGATGAAGGAATGCACAAACATGGTTACTGTACCCAGCCCCAGCTGGCTCCCAAGCAGCCACTCCCTGCCACCTCCACCCTATAAACTGGCCATGGCTCATGTGGTATGGAATAGCTGTGTCCTGGGCCAGATCCTTGGGAAAATTAACCCTATCCCCGCTGGAACCAGGACAGTAGGTGAACATCAGCATTACTGGAATAAGCAGCCGCAGAATCCCAGAATTACTATCTGCCCAATCCTGGGAAAAACAACTCTTTCTTTGGGACCAGCCACCCCATGGGAAGCAAGCTTAGATTGAACCCACAAATCCCCCCTCCTGAAACACCCGCAAACTACTAGTCCATTCCCCTCCACAAACCTAAGACAAAAGAAATTAATAGAGGAAGTTGAAACACAGGCAGTAGGAGTCGAGCAGCGGGAAGGGAGGAAGGAGAACAGGTTGACAAGTCTCCCCCAGATGCTGGCAGAGGCTCTCACCCTCGTTGCAGCCAAGAGGTCTTGTGTGCAGCAATTTCCTTCCACCACAGGGAAGATGCTCCTGCCCCAACATCGCACCACCTGCAAGAGACATGCTCTTGCTGCATTTTCAGGCATAAGCCACAGATGACAAGACACACGCTGCAGAGCGCAACCAGAGCTCCTCGCACAGATGGAGCACATGGGATTCAGACGGCTGCCTGCCATGCCACAGGAAAGCAACAGTGCTGTGACAGATGGCAGAGGGCACTGGGATAAACTGGGACAGCGGGTGGACCAGGAGACTGACGAGTCTCCGTATTTGAGGATCCTGAGAACAAGATCAGACCCGCCTGTCAGGGACAGTTAGGCAGCATTGCTCTGGTTGGGGTGGGAGACCACCAAATATGCCAGCCTGTGTAGCCAGGCATCACCTGAGACGGGACCTTTGTTAAAGCCATGGAGGTAGCAGAGCTGTGACACCCCCAGTGTAAGATGCACCCACCCGAAGACCTCTCACCCATGCAGAGGAGCAAGACGCGACGATGGGGGGGGGGGTGTTCTGCCAGCAGTCCCCCTGCCGTGAGCCCGGCTGCAGCAGAAACCAGGGGAAGCCTCCATGCAGGGTGCAAGCAGGGAGGAAGAAACCCCATGACTGCTCCCATACCCCAGCTATGCCTGAACACAGGTGTACCTGTTCAGTAACATAATTCAACGTTTCAGACCCTGGGTTTCCATTGCCAGGACTGGGACTGTGGTGGGGATGATTATTCCCAATTGGCAAGCGCTGACAGCGTGCTCACTGAAGTCAGAGCCACATGAAGTCAATGAGAGAGGGGCTGCCTGCACGGGCTGGAGTGGTTATTGATTTGCCACGTGACCTTGGCTAAGTCACTTAACCTCAGTTTCCTCATCTGTATATTGGGAATTATGGGACTTGCAGAGTGCCACAAATTCATCAGAGGGAGCCACTTAAGAGCCCTATTATGATTTAATGGGATTTCCCACTTCAAAATTATTCCTGTGAGGATTGAAGCAGATGGACTGGGATATTCATAACCCTAACTCCTACTGTAAGTGCAAAGTGTTTTGGGTTTTTTGAATGTTTTTTTCCCCCCTAAAATCACCCATGTAAATCTTCTAGCTCAGGAGCACACAGTCGAACCATGCCCAGATTCAAAGCTCTTTACAAACACTTCTCTAAATTACTTTGGCCTCGTCAGTCATCCATGCTAACAAGCCCCTTTCCTTGCCCGATTCATACAGTTTCAAACATACGGAGTTTCACACCATGAGCTGTTGTGGTAAGATGCTCAGCTGGGTACTCGTGTTGTGAAGTCTGCTCAAATTAAGCTGCAAACTGTCACGTAATGGCTCCCTAGAAGAAGCGAAAATCCAGAGGGTCATCTTAAAAGCTAAAGTCAGTAACAATGCCCTGGTTCTCTCAGGAAGGCTAGGTCCAAGGTCCAGCTTCACTTGTGGTGCATGTAAGTGCGATCCCACCACCCACAGCAAGGTTTAAATCACTTCACACCCACTGCAGAACCAAGCCTGCCTCCGAGCTGCATTATGTTCCACTGCCCAACATAAAACAGGCATTGACGTTTCCTAAGAACCACCAGTGCATCGATTTGCAAAGCAATTCAAGACACCTTGAGGATGAAGCAGGCTATGTGGCAAGAAGCTGAAAACAAAGGCTTCTTTATGATGGATGCTTTCCCAGGGAAGCTAAGATAAAAATATACAGTGTGTGTGTCTTAGTACAACTAGAGCTTTATAAGCACGCTCACAGACCAATACACACAGCCACACCACTTCAAGAACACAGGACTAAATCTAAAGAGCTTTCCTGTGCTAACTTGCTCCTCCAGGGAGAACTTAAACACCTCCCAGACTGAGGAATACCTACCTCTGCCCCCTCACACTCCCTTGCTCCTTCCTCACCCATCACCCACACAGTCACTTGGTATTTATTCTCTTCCATTTTATTTGGATTTCCCCTAAGCAGAGTCATTAATCTTCCCCACAGACGCACAGTTCTGACAGCTAGGGTCTTGACACCTCCAGTGCCAGTGAAGGACATTCTCATACTCTTCTCTTCCCCCCCGCCCCCTTCTCTTTTTAAAGAAACCCTTCATACCTCACCAGCCACAAGGTTTTGATTAGAAGGTCATGTGAACTGGAGACAAGGGGGCTGTGGGGGAGGAAGGCAAAGGAAGAGGATGCAACTCCCACAAGGAACTCCCAAAGTCCCACTGAAAAGGTCAGCGTGCTTTTGAGTCATCTGCACTGCTCTCCGACACAAAAAAATATACTCAGCCCAGTGCCGAGATACTTGATAAAGAGTCTAATGAAGTGGAAAGAGTGTTGTAGGAAAAGAATAGTCCTCTCTCATCCTGACATCCCATGATGCTCCATCTAGTTGCTATGGAGACTTAAAAGGAGAAGGGGGTTTTGTTGTCTTGAAGGGCCGTCTCCCTTCCCAGTAACCTTGACCTTTTCCAGGTTTGTGTGTTTGTGTGTGTATGTGCATGTATTTATAAAAAAGAGATAAGGAACTCCATTTCTTTTTATCTGGTCATGGCTCACTGGCTGGCACTGATGCATGTGGGGGGCCGTCAGCTTGTCTCAGCGTGTAGATTTGGAGAGGATAAGAGCAAGAAAGTACAGAGGGGAGCAGTTAATTAAGGCTGATATTGCAAAGGACATTGTTTGCTGAATAATGAATTCCATATGCTTCAGAAACACAAGTGCAATTAAAGGTGTGAGAGACGAAGGGCAGGAGAGGAGCGATGGGTCATATATTACCATACAAAATGGCCCCACTGGCCCTCCAAAGCTAGGGGTTCAAACAAAAAAAAAACCACCGTGTAGCACAACCAGAGATTATTTCTCATAAACAAGGCAGAGGTGTTGCTGACAGTTCCCACAGGTGAAGAAGGGTTACCAGTAGTTGGCAGCCATTAGAGAGTGATGTGAGAGTCATTTAGACAGCTTGAAAGTAGTTTGCTTTATGTGATACCCAAAGCAAGATGAATGTGGAGTTAAGCAGACAGGCTAATGCAGAATAATGCTGCATACAAGAAGTTCATGTTTGTTCCTTCCCCGTTACCCGAAGAAGCTATCTACTTTCCATTTTCAGCCAGCCCTATAGTCAAACTAACAGAGATGCTCAGAGATGGGGCTGTCACTAGGAGCCCACCATTTGCATCCTCCATTGTCCCTCACAATACCTGGCCCCTACCTATGCCCACAGAGACACCCTCCCCCCTCCCCATCTCTTTCCCAAGGGAGTGGGGGAAACCTGATACTGGAGTTTGTGCCTTCAGCTTGGGTGCCCTCCTGGCTGAGGCCACTACAGATCCTGCTAGTTGCTCTCCACTTGAAGGCATAAGCTTCTGTGTCCCGTCATGTCATGGAACAGACAAACAAGTGAGGAGAGATGATAGAAAAATGCATTATCTTGTGGTATAGAAGCCACAAAGGTTGGCTTAGAGAACTATGATTGTAATCAAGACATGAACTATCCCCTGCCATAACCTCTACAACAGAAGAGAAAACCTGCCAATGGACTCTAGCTGAGAACACAACCTCCTCCAGGAGTAAGACCTGGATTCCGATGGAGTGTTGCACAACCCCATCTTTAACAAATGAGGCTAATTCGTGTCAGATAAGATGATCAGAATTTGACACCATTTTGCGCCTGGTTTGCTCAAGTTGTAGATTAATAAGAATCTGATGTCTAGGACATCTTTGAACTTCTCTCAATTACCAGCAATAGAAGCATCCCAGGGTCGGATTTCTAACTCCTTTAGGGATTTAGCCTTTCTGTCCCTAAGGAGATCTTGGATAAGGATTATGGTCACCGCTAACCCTGTGTCTCTGCACTCCCTAAATTAACACAGCACTGACCCAAGCAAGATAAGGAATTAATCTAAATGAACTCCCTGAGAAGTAGCCTTGGCAGCTGTCTGTTCTCCACCCTCCAAGCCTGGGTAAGCTTTCTCAGATTCTGACTGACTTGAAGCAACTCTACTCCACTTGCTGGTCCTGACAGCTTGCCACATCACCACTCCAAGTGAGAAGCAAGTACAGGAAAAAAAAAAATCATAAAAAATTTATTGGAAAATATTTCTCTTTTAGCTGAGAGTGCTGTTGATGTGATCGCCTTTTCATTTTCTGCAAGAGTATGTGTGCGTGTGCATGTGCCTCTCCCCGCAACCCATCTCTCAAGCTTATGATCTGAACAGTCACCAGGGCTTGTTTGTCCATTCCCAGCCTGCCAAACCATTTTCAATAATAAGAACCATCTCCTTCTGCTCAAGGCTGCATTGTCTTCATATCCTTGGAGATCAGATGTCTGTTCTCCCTTTTATCACTTGAGCTGCACGTGTTTTGATTGTAAACACCCTGATAACACTCTTGTTAGCCCCTCACAAGTGAAATAATAAAGGACAGATAACATTTCTAGCTGTGATACTTATACTGTCATCCTACACTGAGATAACAAGGAGCAGACAGCCTGCGAGTCTGTCTTACTCCAATAAGGATCTTGTCACCATAGATACAAAAGAGATAAACTTTCTGAAATAATATCCTTGTTCATGTCACTTTGCTCAAGTTGGATAATACATAGTGCAATTCCTCTCCCTCCCCCCCAGTGAGTGTATTTACGGTTCCTACCATCCCCATCCCCAGTGAAACAAGCCTTTGATGTGTTACAAGACAGGGATTTACATTTCTCACCCAGGTGAGAGCAGCTGACAGATATCGTCTCGCAGGATCACGTTTTGGGCGCATCCAGCAATAAAACGGCTGTGATCCCCAGCACGTTGCCTGGCACACCGGAGAAGACACCTAACACTTCTTGTAGAAGAGTGCTACCCAGCGCAGCCCAGACAAACCCAAGTTATCTGTACACACACACCTGCTGCATCTCCCTGTTCCCCAAAACCACCCAGCATCAGTTGTGGTCCATCGTAGCAGCAAAGGCAGGATGCCACTCACTGCAGCAGGTGCCAGCATTCAGAGCCTGTCTTTATCCATGGTAACTGCAAGAGATGCTTGACATTTGGTGTTGAAGCATTTCTTAAATGAAAAATGGCTTTGCAATCAAAATGAATACGTGTGCAGAAAAAGCTCCAATTGGGTTTCAAGTTGCCAGGCTTAGAAATTGGAAGCTGAGTGTTTCTCTAATAAAGTAAAATAAAACACAATAAAATGATAACAGTTATTCAAGAAATACACCTAGCAATTCAAAACTACTGTAACCCTTGGGAGTTGCTTTTTTTGTTTGTTTGTTTCTTAGGAAAGTACTTTTAAATACTTAATAAAGTATTTTGAAGAATAAAAATATCCAAGGGAAATGTTTCTAAATTGACATTTTCTCTAAAAAACCAAGGTGAAGTACCTGTTGGTAGTCTACCATGCTTAGCTGTCTCACTGCAAATGGCAACAGCCAACGCCAAAGCAGCTGACATTTAGTGGTGACTGGTCTATATGGTCTCCCCGTCCTAGAAAATAGAAGAATTTATTCTCCTCATGGTAAGTATTGACCCTGGCTTTGCTTCACTGAATATTTACCTCTTGGGTCAATAAATCATCATGTTCATCTCAACAGAAGTCAGTATCTGCTTATTATTATATTAACCTTTACAAGGCAGATAACAGTTGTTTTTCCCCTATAATAAGATATTGCACAAATTGGATAACTAAGAAAGATTTCTTTGTGATAGTATTTTTTTTACTACCAACATTTTTGCTCAATTTGAGGCATGTGAAACAACCCGCATTTAATACATCACATGGAGCTGCCCTTCTCTTACAGCCAGCTTTCAGAGAGCACATTAAGAGCCCTAGGAGAAGTCCTGGGACATACGGAAGATACGCATGTGTGGTGCCCATCTTCTGGCCAACATGATAAAATTGCTGCATCGTTTGGTTCTTGCAGGCAGCTGCACATGGTCAAGCTTTCATCCTGGCCAGGTGTTAGCACGAGGCTTTATGAAAGTGCACAGCGCAGAAGACTCAGAGACCCAGCCAAAATTTGGGAAGAAAACAGATATGTGAATTTGTGAGGAAGGACGGTTAGGCAGAAGGACAGATGGAAAGCATGAAGATGAAGGCAGAAGGAAAGAAGCCTGACACACAGGAAAAAAAGCCAGTCTTCGTTATGGAGAGAAAAGGCCACGTGCTGAAGTCGAGCCCAGCCTCCATCCACCAGCACGCAGGAACAGTGGGGGAAAAAGAAGCAGGAAATACCTAGTGAGGCAGCGCTTGCTCCCCTCCTGTCACCAGCCTTTGTAGATTAAAGACAGCATGGCACTTCTTCAAAAGTGCAGAAGACAGTCTTGACATCCTGGCAAATTCATCCCTTCAATAAAAATAAATTACTTCCAAGGCTGCATGTGAGATATGGCTACACATATGGCTGGCACATTTTCCTACATATTGCCTCAACTGCCACTATCTACCTCACTGCTTTGTAAAGCAATTTGAGATACAGCTCCTTAGCTATTAAAGTTACAATATAAAATATAATTCTCCTTTATATCTTAAGCTCAAAAGCTCCTTTAAATATGATATATACACTTCTTCACTGAAATGTAGATTTTAACTGTGCTTCCTTCCCATGAAAGTGCTGCCCACAGATGCCATCCAGACTTTCTATATGGAGGAAACTAAATATTGCCCACGCGTTTATCATGTTGGAACGGAACGGAACGGAACGGAATGGAATAGAATAGAATAGAATAGAATAGAATAGAATAGAATAGAATAGAATATTTCATTAACCTGGTACTCTGAGCGTATCTGCCCAGCGAGGGGTGGTTGGCCTTGGGTAGGTGCTGGGAGTAAGGGAGGAGAGCGCTGAAGGGGAGAGGGAAAGTTTGAGCATTATGAAAAAGCCTGAATGAGAAGAATATTGGGACAGAGAGCAGAGCAGAAACAGTACAAAGTCACACCCATAATCAGTATAAAATACCACTGGAATCTGCTGATTGACTATGGATCCAACTGCAGTCCCAAGCATCCCTCTGTTTATACTCACTTCCAAAAGCTTCTGAGCTGCTGAACAAAAACAAACGCCAGCCATGACACGTGATAAACAGGAAACAAGCCAGAGTAAACGCTGCAGTGGGAACAAAGCCTGGGAGAGCAAATACAGAGCCCCAAGGGACAGATACCACACAAAACACAAGGAAAGCACACTCTCCTGTGTGGTATGAACACCTATGGCCAAGCAAAGGAGGAAGAGCTCCACCAGGTTTTCCAGCAGTGTGGAGAAACAGGTTGAGCTTTACAGCATGGCAGCAACCCCCCTGAAAGACTCTGGGCTTTTCATCTTCCAAATACAAGAGAACTGCAATGCCAGGCACTTGGGCTAAATGTCTGGTGCCCACCATAAAATCCAGGTTAATCCAGGCAGATGATGAAGCCCTGTCAGCAAATGGCAGCTTCAGAGAAAAGCCAGCCAAGAAATAACTGTTCCTCCTCTCCTCTCCAAAGCCTGGCTTTGGAGAAATCCCACTTCACCCAAGGTATGCGACTTCTCCAGCTGAGGAAACTCTTCCAAAGTAAAGTGTGTCTAGCTCCCTTCACCAGCAAAAGGATGGGCTACTGCCAGCTCAGTTAACCTGAGAACAACTTGTCCATCACCCACAGAGTGGAGAAGGCAGTGTCAAACACCATGAAAAAACATAGCTGGGCACAAGCTGCCACTACCTTGTGCCAGCCCAGGCTTGTTCCTTGGAAAGATGATGCTGGATGTGCCCAGGCACAGGAAGGATGGACACACAGGGGATAGCACCACTTTACCAGCTTCCAGCCTTTGAAATCCACCCATCCTACCTCCAAAATCCAGAGCTGAACAACTCAGAGTATGAAGGGCACCTATGCTCAAGGGAGTGTTCCATCCTGATGGTGCTTCACTGCAGAGACAAGGTTGAGGATCCCAAGCCCAAGTCCCAGGGACAGGAGGCTTCCTTCTGTAATGGGAAGGCAGTGGCAGAGCAGCGCATGCTCTGTGGCACAAACACTGCATGGGATGATGGGCTTACATCCAGCCCAAGAACTTTAGGGTTTTTTTGTCGTGTTTTTCATGTGATGGAATTGGTTTTCCTGCTGTGCTCTGAAAAGGGCAGAAACAATAACTTTTGCAATTAGCACTTGGCAGAACAAGTTTCTATCCACAATAAATTAACGGAACCAACTAGGGAAGAGGGAAAAATAACCAGATGCCATAAGGTAAATCCCAGCTCTGCCCACGTATGAGCAGAGGCCATTCTGGAGCACGGTCTCTCTGGGACTTCCTGCCGGGTCTGAGGTGTGATAAGCAAAGGCTTCCTCCCAGTGCCCAAGCCTTGTCCCAGTCAAGGGAGGGCAGGAAAGTCAAAGCACATTTCTTTTTGAAGCCTGCCATATGAAATTTATTGCCTTGCTCTCACCTCATTCATGGAAACCACACCCCAATGGGGCCTGTCAAGGCACGGGGTGGTCATAGATCGGTTCCCTCAAGAAATGAAGCTCTCAGCTGGAATATGATGGGTGGGTAGCACTGTGTTATAACCTTTTCTCTTAGCTCTGTTTGTTCAAAGGTTTTAAATTGCTCCTTATCACATCTTGTGTCTGTAGGACACAAAGGCTCCCCACCTACCACTGCACCTGGCCAGCCCGTTCCCTGTGATTGCGACATTGCAGAGCAGTGCTCCTTACCCCATAAAACCTCACCAAACATTCTTTCAATAGAAAGAGCACGGCCAGGGAGGAGCAGGCTTACCTGATCAAGACACAGAGCTGTAGCCAGTGCCACATACCAAGACTACAGAGACCACCAGGATGGGGGGACACGCCATAAAAGGTTTCCAAGGTTTAGCTGTCCTCAGCAGGTTACACAAGAATAAAGATGTCCTGAAATAGTAAGAACACTGATTTTTCAGCCCCTACCTTATCAACATCCTCTGGCCCTCCATCCAACTGAAGCAGAAAACTGTATTTCAGCTTTAGAAAGATATTTGATCCAGCATCCCATGAAAGATCACTGCAAAGCTCCATTCAAATTGGCTTGGACATGAGAGATGTGGTATGCTTCAGAGAGCGAGTAAGGAACCATAAACCAGGCAAAATGATAAACAGCAGCTTGTCAAGATGGGGAGATGTGCCTGGTGGGGTTCAGCAGAGATCACTGCTAGACCCGTCTTTCGTCACCTCTTCATTAACGAGCTGGAAAAAGAAGTAAAGAGCAAATAATAGAATTGGCAGACCAGTGCTATATTAGGAGGTGTTGCCATCACCAGGGAAGGACAGGAACATAAAACAAATTAGGAGACAGGCTAGAAAACAGGGTAGAAAATAAAGAACAGCAGACAAAAATGTCTGTCCCAATAGATTTACAGAGAGGATCAAAACCATTCGAGCAACCAGAAATTCTGCTCTGTAAAGGATTTTGGTATTTCAAATTTGTAGGCGCTGTTAAACAAAACCCAAAACTGTCCCCAGAAGAAAGTGACTGTCCATGGTTCCATGTCAGACAATTATTAACTATTTGCTGTTTTTTTCTGCTTGAAAAGGAAACTCTCAAAGAGCCAGAAGCTCGTGAACATTCTAGACAATGGAGACATGAAGATCTGTCCCCACAGACATCCCCATAGTTACCCCCAGGTGAGTCACCCCGTAGGAGTTCAGTTCCATTGCTCAGTATCCAAAAATCCTGGGGATGGGTGGTTGGTCTGATTCATAGCCTCAGAATACATCCAACTTTCACTTCCCAGGCTTTTTTTTTCCCGTTCAGCAGCCCTTTTTCCTTTAATGCAAGTTATATAAACACTCAATTCCCAGAACCAGTGCTGTAAGAAAATATTAATTCTTATAAGAGCCCCTAGCATCCCTCTCCAGTCAGCAGCACAGGAAGCTCAAAGGAGCCAAGCGATATATTCATGCACCCAGAAAAATTCTCAAAAATTCTCAAGCAGACTCTGTAAATGCATGCAAAAAAAAAGCACTGTAGGAGTAGGTCAATGAGCAGCTGATTGGAAGTGTTTTTAAAGCCACACTTAAGCCATAACACCGCAAGGTGCATTGATAGTTCACTCAGGTATCTCCTGCAATTCATCTGGATGTGGACACAATAGAAAGAACGAGATTTAAACAAGAGAGATATACACACAAACAGCCAACAGGAGTAGGAGGGCTGAAGAAATATATAGCTCTGGTATTTTAGTGTGTGTATATATTTTTTTGTTTTTTTTTCTATTTTTTTTTTTTTTAAGTATACATACAATATTAGATGGATATGGAGATGCTCAGAAAACTTTGAAAATTACATGATGAGACCTCAGTGTGAAAGATCACTCTACCCAACAATTTTTCCCATTCTGCCTTGCTTTCTCCTAGTGGATTAGAGAGACAGCACACTGGACTACAAATGAATACCCAGCCAGCGCTGGCCATCTCCCAAGCCTTAAATTGTTTATAGCCCATTCGATCTCCACTTACAGCCTTGGATCTGTTAATCGAATTGCATCTTCTTTCAGTAGTCAGACATTTTTTTTCCTTTTAAACACCATCTTATCTAACCTGCACCATTTGCATTTTGTGAAGTCTATATGTGATACAAGAATCCAGTAAATCAGATTTAATACAGCAAAGAGCTCTTAGCTAAAGCTCAGCATTTTTTTTTTTAAGCATGTGTATGTGTGTTCAAAGTAGGGATTTGTGAAAATTGTTTTGGATCCTGTTTTATTCTCAAGGTTTAGGGGAAAATGTGATGCTAAATGGAGGCTGAGGTGAAGTTCCTTTGTTTCTGCCACCATGTCTTCTTCTCCTCCACTTCCCAACCCATGGGGCAGAAATGCTGCTGCAACCTGTTTCCTCACTCAGGTAGTGGACTGCCTGGGATAGGCATGCTTTGCGTGATGACACATGGTCAGCTCTCAGCAGGAAGAGGAACCATAGCTCAGTCAGGATCTCTCGAACGGGCTTATGAGATGCAACAGTGGCATGGTGAGAAACCCAGAAGAGCTCTACACATCCTCCAGTACCTGAACAGCTAGCGCAGTATGACAGGTATGGTACCAGAGCAACGGCAAGTGGCATGATGGACCACTTAGGACTACTTTGCTGCTCCTCAGTTCTCAATTGGCTTCTTCTGTGCTCATCCACTTTGATTTCCCAAGAGGCCAAAGACTGATGCACTGTCCTTTAGGTCACTGGAAAGGAGGGACCCTTCCAGGCTGCTGCAACTCGCTGTTTCCTGATTTATAAATATTTTTCTCCTTTTAATGCTTATTCATGCACCAGAGAACATCCCTTTTCCTCTCGAGGGAGTTACTGAGCACAAACCTTGGCTTTAAACTGCAAGATTAAAGATCCCATTAAAAAAAGGAATTCTTAGAGACTTATTACCCACAGGTTTTAGGAGAGGACCACAATCCTACTTGCAGAGGCGTACCACGCAGACCCTTTCAACTTGGCACATCAAACTGGACACACATTTGCTCTCATTCTCCAGAAATTCCTTCCTCCATGCCTGCAATTTCTGTTTGAATTTGATCTCTAGTTTCCCTAGATCATACCTACTGGTGCATCTACTATGTAGGTGAAGTCTGCAGGTTGTTCTCCAGCCCACCTCCGAACACTGGTGGAAAGCAGCCGTGTTACCTCAGCTTCCTCTGCCAGCCCACTTATCGGCTATGGTAGGCATCACCTATGAGACAGAGGATTCAGAGGTGGTTTTTGTCCAATACTCACACAGGATCCTTTGAAAGAATCACCCAAAATTGTATCAAAAAGCAGATTTCTGCTGTCTGGTCCTGGCATGACTAGACTGGGGCCATCTTCTGTCCTAGACCTCATCCTGCAGAGTTTGAATGAGGAGTAGTGGCCCCACAGGTTTTGCCTCTTGGACCTACCCTGAACAGAGAATCCCAGCCACCCCCTGCCACATGTCTCTGAGTGGTTAGCAAATTAGAGTTGGGATGAGGCCAAAATACAGATCTGGATCTGCTCGGTGTTATTTTACCCAAATCAACAAACACAAAAAGGGGAAGAACCCCACACCCGTAACTTACCCACAGACTCACATTCACTCCTCCCCTACTAAATGTTAAAATAATGACATCCCAAAGACACCACAACCTCCTTCTGCTAGACCAGCCAAGTTCCATGATGGTGATGGACAGGTGTCCCCTTTCTCCTGGGAGAGCTGATTCTGAGCTTCAGTTAAAGCCGATTTCAATAGACTTGAAGCCAACAGGCCTCACAATTATTCCCTTTTTCTTTCTGGGTGTGTTTGGTCACTGATTCTTGTTTCTCTCTGCAGGGGAGTCTGCTCACTAAACCTGCTTGCTTATTTAAAAATCAGCAGCCTCAGCCCACTCCCATTTTGCCACTTGAGACCAAAAACCTGGAGTCCCCGAGTCATTAAAAGCAAGATGCAATTAGCGCCAACACTGACTGGCTCGCTCCCTCCTATTCCGTGCCCATGTCTGAAGCTCCTTCCTTTGTGAGCTCTAATGCGTGTTTCATGTGCAACTTAATTATTTGATTACAATGGCATAATTATGTAATTGTAATGTATTGTGCAAGTTGGCTGGAAGGAGATGGGAGACATTTGCTGAGTGACGTGGGATAAACAGAATAATAACAACAACATCAAGGAAACAGAATAAATCTAATGAGATGATAATGTGGAGGAACAGTTAAGAAAATGGGCACCTTGGAAAATGAAAAGGAGCTGGACTTTTAAAAATCTTTTTAATTAATTTATTCTTCCCTCCTGCCCTTTTGTGATGAGTGAGAAATTTCTTTCCCATTGCCAAAGCACGAGCAAGCACGGCTGTGCTAGAAGAGGGGAGCCAGGCGGGCTGTCCTGTCCCTGCTGCATTCCTCCAACTGTCGTTGCTCCTAGCAGACAACTGAAACACATGCCCAAATTTTTCTGAGCTGGCCAGAACCACGTGCCAGCCAACAAAGCTGAATAACCTCCCACTTGCCATGGAACTATGAGTGGATGCAGAGGGGTTTGTGGCAACTTATTGTAGGGCAGTAACTCAAGCTCTGGGTCCCGTCAGAGTGACAGACTTGCTCTTTGACTTCTGAACTTTGGATCAGAACACTCATCTCCATGGATTGAACCCAAAAATAAGGGGAAAAATATGCTCAAGGTAAGCAACAGATAGAGGGGAACTCATTGCAAGAACTGCAAACCACATCTTGGAGGCAGATTTTGAGTCCAGCTTTGGAAGGTCTCTGATTCAAGTTCAAGAGACTTTAGTGACTCCCTTTCTCCCAGCAGCATGCACATTCTCAGGGAGACCACATCAATAAATAAGAGTACCAGGAGCCTAGACAACCAGTTCAGCCTACTCACCCAACTTCTGGGGAGGTACAACCCACCTGCAATGTCCCAGGTTTCTGTGGGAGACACAAGCCCATGGTAGGTGTTTAGGGAGACCTCTGAACCTGTTTCTCATCACTAATTAATTGGCAGCTGGCAGAAGGCTTGTATCAGTAAAGCTTTGCATAGCAAGGGTTTTTCCATGCAGAGCTCGGCTCCTACAGCACTGACACAAGCCAATGCCAGCAAAGGGAGACATGTACCCATGACTCTTGGCAACTGCACGCACAGCACACGCTGTCAGACTGTTTTACAGGTGACACATTGATATACAACTGGGGTTACTTTCATGGCTATTTCAGCCAAGTTTTTCTTTTGCAAAACAGCCTTCCCAGGCCAAACTTTGGTAAATGTGGGATTCTGACCCATTTCAACAGCAAGCTGCAGTCTGATCTTGTCAAAACACAAACTCCAGAGTTAGTAACACCGAAACTGTTCTGATATTAGCAAAGCAAACGGAGGCAATGATAACCTACTGCCTATCTATCTGCCAACTATCCAAACAAGATTAGGCAAGGAGCAAGCTCCATGGTATGGAAGGGGTTCCTTCAGTCAGCCAACCCCAGTAAAAGCAAGCTCTTGTAATGATGCCCGTCGGTGAGAGATGGTGAACGTAACCAAATAGCCATAGGTATATGCAGACTCAGTTTGTCAAAAGTTGCATCTAACTCCTACGTAAGTCCTGATTTCAGTCCAATGGCTCTAACTCTCCCTGAGGTCTTCTCGGTATGTTTATGCCAGGGTTAACTACATGTTGTATACAATTACAGTGTAGTAAAGCTTCACCCCCTGGTTTGCCCGTAGAAAGAGCTACAGGAGCTACTGGGAGAAAAAAAATTTCCACCAGGCTCCATCCCTTCCCAGAAACACACATTTTGGAACAAGCCTCCTTTCTGAATCAAACACTCTGAGAAATTCTGCTGTCTCCTAACTTGCAGTGAGACAATCAAATATTTTCCACTGAAATAAGAAGTCAGCGCTCTGAGACAATACTTCAGGATAAAAATGTTTGCTTGGTGGAGTTTACTTTTCAAGAATGTCATCCAAAGCCAGAGTAAAAACATTTATATTTTAAAATTAGGAAAAGATAAAGATTTGTATGCACGCTCAGCTTCCAAAAAAAAAAAAAAATTTTCACACCCACCAAAAAAAAAAAAAAAAAAAAAAAAAAAAAGGAAAAAAGAAAAAAAAGAAAAAGAACATTTAATGGAATCCTAACAAAGCAGATTTGGCATCCCCCTCACATTCCATTGTGTTACTTTAGAATAAAAACGACAAGAAAACTTTCTGTGCTGAAGATTTCTTGCTGTTTGGCTGACTACAAGGTAAAAGAGGCTACAAGGTAAAAGAGGCTGCAGACTGGCTTGCACCATCAAGGATTTCCAGAGCATGCCTTCAAAAGCATTCAGGGCTATCGGCTTTAAAACCTACCACTGTATCCTCTGCCATTCCAGAAGAATACATTAACATTTTGCTCCTGGACAAAAAAAAGAGAGAGATCTTCTCCTGCAGATTTGGGCAGCTGCTGGGCCCCCCAGCAGTATCCATCACCCAGCATGTGAGGTCTAAAATTCCTCTCTTTGCACCAGAGTATTTGTATGCGTTTCTAAGTGTTTGAGAATTATTACGTTGTGCAAAGGCTTGTCTAACTCTTCAGGGAGGTCACACAGACGTGTTATATATTCAACAGACATGCCATAAACACAATTTAGCACCATCTACCCACCTCTGGTTCTTGCTCGCAGGAAAGAAAAACAAAACAAAATTTTAATAATGCATCAGCAATGTTTTTGATTGTTATTAGATTTGCAGATTCCCCTGGGGTGGTGTGACATTCATTGCACATAAGTATACCCCAAGCAAGCCGCCATCCTGACAGCGATGGACAGATTGATGTGGAAGAGAAGAGCACAGTACTCAACAGGGAACAAGACCAAGTGTGACCCCCCCGCACGGATGATGCCAGTCTGAGGGCTGGAAGGCTGCCTGCAGCCTCACTGCTTAACCCTGGCCCATCCCCGATCTCCCATCCCAGCTGCTGTCCATGCTGGCCAACACAAAGACAAAATTTGGGATGTGTGGGGATTGAGAGACTTGCTTTTACAGAGGAGTGAGCCTTGCGCTCATGCACTGGGCACGATCGCTTACAGTTTTCCTGTAAGTGAGGGATGTAGCCCTCTGTCAGGGAAAAAAATCTGGACGAATGCTGTTAATTAAAAGGGACAAAGAGCATGGTGGTTAGGACTAAGCATCTTCTCTTCAGTGCAGAAAATGCAAGCTGCATTGTCCCGGTAGTCTTATTGAAATCATATAACACAATATGAACTACAGTCTAAAAACTTGTATGTGAACACTTGGCACAGCTCTCTATCTCCATGATACGCCTTCATATCCATCACACTAGCCCCAAAATGACTGAAGTTGGCACAGAACCTGGCACAAGCCTTTATCACGGTAGCCATGAGCACTGCCAAAGGATCTGCAAGGCAAAGGGACTGAGATTCAACTCATTAGTTTTAGCTGAAGAGTTAATGGACCTCAAGGCCAGGGAAAGCCACTGAAATTATGGACTCTGATGCCCTGGGAACACAAGCTAGGTAGTTTTTCCCCATCAGGCTGATTGGGCTGGAGCAGGTCTTTCAGAAAAAGCATCCAACATCCACTGCCTCTCTCAGGAAATGGTCCAAAACTTTACAAAGCCTATAAAGAAAGTTCCTCCAGGAGAACTAACCACAAAGGTACCACCTCTGGCTGAGGAAGCCTCCCTGACATCAATGACAGAGCTGGAACAGGACACTAGGAGAAGCACCACTGCGCTTTCACCATGTTTCCTCTAACTTTTCACTAAGCATCTGCTACTGTGCACTGCTTCCTAGTGTCAAAGAGAGGATACTGGCTGGATGACTCCCTCCTCTCGTATCATGCTCCGATAGAAGCTGGGGTCTTGTTTCTAGGTTGGGTTTTCTATCGGGTCTTTGCAGCTTAGACTAATGAGACGTCTGTTCTCAGGAAAAATACCCCACCTCTCTCCTGCTTATAGATCCCAATCCAGCCGTCTTAGCCCATGCAAGGCTATGAAACGTTAATCTTCTTCCATTTCACTAGCAATGAAGAGGTTGCTTTCTGGTCCTGACCAGTTGCATCCCATCCTCTTCTCCCTCCTTCCCCATTGCTAGATGAGCCACTTGGCTTCTCCTCTGCCCAACCCGCAGGTGAAAAACTGAAAAAAACCAAACAAACCTAATTTCTTATAGACAACCAGCTTTCCATGTAAGCATTGAGTATCAATTATATGAGAAGACATGCAGTGCTTTAATTATAGTCATGAAAAATCATCCCATTAATCAAGTTTCTAATCAGCTAGTTTCTCGTAATAACGTGGCAACTGTTATTTTATCGATTAACTCTTAAAATTGTTTTGCATATGTCCCATGTTACAACAGGAAAAATTCTCTCTTTGCCATGGACTTGCCCGAGTGCAAAATCAGCTTCTTGCTGCTTCTTTTCGGCAGCTGCTTCCCTCTGGGGCTTGTTCATCATGGTCAGAAAGGAGGCTCCTTGCTCTCACACCCACCGTCCCATCCCAGGCTCCATGGAAAGGGCCCTGTCATCTTTCAAAGCTGTGATTTAGGAGGCTGGGTCCACTTCAGGTCAAAAAGAGCTGCAAAAATAAAGGGTGATATAAGAAACAGAGAGCTTTGCCTTTGAGAGGACATGAAAAGAGCTCAGCTCACTTAGTCTAGCAAAACAAAAGCCAAGAAGGGACACGGCTGTGGTCTAGAAATATACGGAGAACTGGAGGGGGAAAAAAGGGAGGGAGGAAACAAGGGTGAAAAAGAGCCATTTCAGTCAAAGAACAAATGAGAACAAAGCAGCTGTGAATTAATATAAGCTGGAGTTTAGAAATACACGCTAAGAGGCTCAGAGCAGAAAGACTTTCTAACAGGCTTCCCTTGGGAGTCACTGGGCAAAACCTAAACAAGGTTTTTGCATAATTTCAGCTGCACACAGGAGAGGCGTTATTGCAGGGAGTTTGCAATAGTTAGGCATGAACGCAGGGCTCCAAGGAGCCTGTCCTGCCTTCAGAGAGGGTTCTCTGGGATCCACATCCAGGCTAGACATGAAGCCACTTGATTAATTATTGCCTCTGCTGACTTCTCCCACCTACTGCTCAGTTCAACCCCAATTATTCAGGATCAGCTCATAATAACCTATTGAAGAGGTACAGCTTTTCATTTGCATATGCAGTTTCAGCCAACACAGTCTGCTGAGATAGAAAATATACACTGAATATTTAGCAAGTCTGACGGCATTTTAAAAGCATGTGATAGTGCACAATTGATGACATCATATGCTTCTCATGTTTCCTTGAAGCTGAAGACTAACGGAGCATAGAACTTAACCCCAAACTGATTGGGGCAGCATTTAAAAAAAGAAAATGCAGAGTGTTTCTAGATTTTGATGCAACTCCCAGAGAACCCCATCTAGCAAGATCAAAGTTTATACAGAACTGAAAAACTATATCCAAAACCCTTGAGCAGGAATAGAGATTAGAGACAAGTATCTCACTCCTCCTCCTTGGAAAGGTGCAACAAGCTGGTATGTTAACATCCAAATTTGGCTTGACCCACAAAGCCGCTGTCGGATCAAGCCATATATAATCCACAGCCTGCTGTTTCAGCCTCGCAGGTGGCTGTGTTACAGCTTTAGGAGCTTGCCCAGGTTTCGGAGAGACCTGTTCCTTGTTCGGTTTGGCTACTGAGTACGCATGAACAGAGGTTTACAGACCTATACATTTTTTGCTGTTGTGACCTCTCCTCCAACAAGAAGCTAGATATCCCTGCAGCTGGGGTGCACCAGTATCAGCCGATGCAAAAGTCCTCACGTGCCCTTTCCTCTATCCCAGTGCTCTTTTCTTGGCTCTCATTCCACACACCCTGCAACTGCTTGAGCAGTCACTAGCCCATTAAAGGATGCTACACCAGGGCCTCGCTGGCCCCTAGGAAGATCACCCAGCAGCACACACAATCCCTTTTCAGCTCTCCAATCTCACAACCCTATTTAGTCCTTCCACGCATTTGGTGCTACAGTAATACTGTGTATTACCCCAGCATTAGAATGAATGTTTCTATGATTCTATGATAACCTCTCTGTTCCCTGGGCATCCTTGTGGTGCCCTCTGGGAAGCTGTGGATGCCCCATCCCTGGGGGTGTTCAAGGCCAGGCTAGATGGGGCTTTGAGCAATCTGGTCTAGTGGAAGGTGCCCCTGCCCATGGCAGGGGGATTGGAACTAAGTGGTTTTTAAGATCCTTTCCAACCTAAACCATTCTATGATTATTAGCAGTAACATCCCAGACCAAAACAGAGGCTGCAGTTGCCCAAATACCCATGTGCCTCTGCTACCTGTCTGGCAGCTGTGGTCATCCCTCTCTCCCACTCTTGATCCCATCCAACAGCTACAGCAAAAGCATTTACAGCATGAGCAACAAATGGCAGCATGGCATGAACTCATGCAGGAGACCACAGCTAGCATAGCAGCCGAGACGGGGTGTTACCGTGCAAACAGACGAGAGGACATCAGCAACAGTATGGGATGCAAGCAGCCTCTGCTGCTGAAGGGACACCCTCACACCTGTCCTGCTTGGAGACTGATGTGCAGACATGTCTGAGAGATCACAGAGGCACCTGCACTGAACAGTTGTGCCCGACGAGCCTCGGCAGAACCCAGCCAGCGATGGATTTAACACCGGTGCTGACCCTGCTGGGAGCCTGCTCGGCATTTTCTCAGTGTGCTGGGGATGCTGGGTACTGACGAGCTCTGCTTGGAGCAAAACCAAAATCAACAGGCAGGCTGAGAAATACAACCAATCTCTGCCAGACCCTCCAGTGTCCCAGCCTGTTCCCGACATCCTCAGGTCCATCCTCTCACCTCTGTGGAGGTGCAGTCAAGTCAGGCAAAAGTTTTGCTCTTTGCTGTTTGGGCAAATGCTGTCAGAAAGCGTGTTTACATTGAAAAAACCTTCTCCATACTAGTACGTGCCCAGGACAACAACCCTGGCCTCTAATTTTATTTTTAACTCATATTAAATAGGAAAACTTTCCCTGCAAATACCTGTTAGCTTACAGGGAACGAGGACAGTAAATCTACACCTTCTTTTAGTGAAGTCCTGCCATGTGCTACAGAGCACACATACTTCCAGCTTGTGTACCCAGCCTCTTTCAAGATATTTGACGCACTGGAAGGAAACTACAAAACCACCCCAGAGCAAGTTTCCTCCCCCCCCCCAAAAAAACCCAGTATGAGTGCCTGAGCCTGTAAAGAATAATAAATGGTTCCCTGTGCCGTTTCCACCACCCACCCTCCCTCCTGAAATCTTTTTCAGACTTGGAAATGGTTTCAACTTGTGTGGCCTGGGTGAGCATCACCCAGGAGGGCGTTAAATGGGGGGGGCAGGTCTGCAGGCAGGCGCTGGGGACGACAATAGCAAGCGGGAGGGCAGAGGGCTGCCAAAGCTGTGAACTTGGCTCCGAGCTGGACGAAGGCAGAGTAACAAGCTGCCTGAACGCGTCAGCACAGCGAGAGCTGTTTGATTGATTCTCCGCTGTGGCAATTATTTATTCATAAATAAAACAACCAAAGAAGGAACGAGACCAGACGCCTGCTCAGAGGTGGCATTTGTGGGAGGAAGGTAGGTACAAGGACCCCACCCAGGGAGTCTGTCTGGCACTTCTCCTGCCCCCACCCACAATCATAACCACTGATTTAATTCTTAATGAGAGGGGGTGGGGTGGGGGGACCAAAACAAAACAGAGAAGGCAGGAAGGAGAGCAGGCACTGTTTTCTCAAAGGCCTCTCCCGACATCCAGCAGCAGTCTCAGGCTCTGCGGCTCACTGCCTGCTGCCCTGGGCATCCCCCCGCTCCCCATCCCTTGGGAAAAAGCCACATGCTGACAGTGCTGCTATTCTTCCTCCCTCCCTGCCAGCAGAAAGCCTGGCACGTGCAACGCTGCTCAGCCTCACACTGCCCACAGGGCCCATGGAGGGATGCTTCCCTCTGCAGCCCCTTCACACAGCGATGCTCCCCAGCCCCATCCAGCCACACTGGCAAGGGGCACCCCACCGACAGGGATACTCTCGGTAAGGCTAAACTAGCAAGGACAGGCTTGCATGTCAAAGAATGAATGAAAACGCCCAAGGAAACAGAGAGAGAACAATTAAATGAAACTTCTCACTGCTGCCAAGATCAATGCCATTGAATAATACATTTCCAGGCCAAACCTTGTGGGTTTCAGAGGTGGCCTGAACAAGCTAGGGAGAATTTGGGCAGATGTTCAGTACCGGTGAACCCAAGCACGGCCTCCTGAACCGCCAGGTTTTGCTCCAGGATCTGAAGATGGCATGCTTTGGCGAGTGGGTATTTGCCTGCTGGCTCTTTCACACTCAGGAGTCTCATTTTCCAGGATGTCAACGAGGCTGGGAGGCTAGAAATGTATATTTGCTTTTTAGTGACAGCTGAACTACATGAAATCTGGCTCTGGGGCTCTAGGAAAACACAGTAAATACCATTAAGACTTGCAATAAAACCATTCCACTTGGCAACAGAAGGCTTTTCTTACCTACTGCTCCTCTGGGCTCCTACACCTTCTGTCACTCCTGCCCATCAGCTTCATCTTTGCTACCAGGAGCCAGTGTCAGGAGCCCAGTCGTCGCTCCCTGCACCAGGTATGTGAGCAGATTGCCCTTCCACCCTGGGAGAAGGAGAGTACAAGGTTCAACGCAGCCCAGCCAGGAGCTTCCATGCACGACACAGGGCAGAGGAGCCCCTCCACTGCGAGGTCCCTCCAACCCTCTGGCACCGCACAGCCAGGACAAGGCTTCATCCCAAACCCAGATGACGCCCGCTACGCATTAGCCTGGCTCCATGCAAGCGTAAGCAGATTTTGCCTTCTGAGAGGAGAAAATGAAGAGGTGGGAGAGACCTCCTGGCTCAGCAATCCCAGGTCTTCGCAGCAGCAAGCAACGCCTCGTGCGAGCCCACATGGATGCTAACAAAATGCCGCCCCAGACTGCCACACCAGGTGCTCAGCACCTTCCTTGTTTCAGCTGAAACAGTGATCAGGACAGACTCCTGCATATCCCAGCAGCAAGGAAGATGATAACCCACCCCAGCAGAAACAGGGGAGTTAAACCCATTCCCCATCCCGCTCTCCCACACCCTGCAGCCACGCTTGTGTTTTATGGATGCTGCCTCTGGCTCACCGGCCTTCCCAGCTCCAGCCGTTACAAAGCATGC
This sequence comes from Burhinus bistriatus, assembly GCA_013397275.1. Taxonomy (NCBI): domain Eukaryota; kingdom Metazoa; phylum Chordata; class Aves; order Charadriiformes; family Burhinidae; genus Burhinus; species Burhinus bistriatus. Next base: position 766,809 of record VYXH01012749.1, read on the forward strand.
AATTTAAAGATTGAGTACGTTTAAATATTAAATGGGGGAAATAAATAATAAATAGAATGAAAAATATTATTTATCCCTAAATAGGGATATCACTCGCAAAAATCGAAAGAGGTCAGGGGAGCCTGTCCCCAGGACTGTAAGATGCCACAGCAAGCAAGGTACCAGCCTCACCTCCACTCTGTTGCCGCAGTCCTCCACAGAACTTCTCAGCAATTAAAATAAGAAACACAGCACGTGATGAGAGAATAGTTTTCTCTCTACAACCACGGAGGTGCCAAAACCCCTCACTCCACAGACCAAAAACTCCTCTCACCCAAGGCTGCCCTGCAGATCTGGTGCAAGGAGGAGCCAGGCAAGATGGGACCCCGGCCCTCCACCCATACCAGCTAGAGGAGCAGGAGCTTTGTTGGTCTGTCCTTAGGATGGCACTGGATGCCTTTAACCATGGAGGCTGTGACTGCTAGGAAGCCCAGGAGACCCAAGGATGTTCCTGAGAGCAGGCATGTGAGTTATCAGGATCTCCTCTTCTTGGTCCTCTGGAAGCCCCAAGTCACAACATCTGTCATGCTTTCACCGCTGAAGAGGACGGCGAGAACACCTCACTCCCAAACATCAGTCAGTCTCCCCCACACACACAGCGAAATGCAGTTTTCAGTCCATTTTGAAGCATGGTAGAGAGATGGGAACATGCAGTCCCTCCATGGCTAGAAGGGTATCTCTCAAAAGCTCCCGCAAATGGCTCCACAAACTTTAGTGACAGCATAATTGCACATTATCTCCTACAACTTCACTTTGACGATTTAGGGGACAATACAAAGAGCAAAGAGAGTGCAATATTCATATTGACATTTCCCCAAAATGCCTCCTTTCCTGATAAAGCCGTTGTCTTATGAATATGGAAAGCTTGCCTGAAGGCTTTGCTTAAATGCAGTGTTAGTATTTACTCAAAAGAGGTGGAGCGGTAGCAACCCCTATACAACAATGGCCCAGCGCTTTTTTGGATGTGCAAGATGTTTTCCATTTTCATGGACAATTCTGTTTACAATCCCTTCTCTAAAAGGGCTTATAAAAGATTCACTCTGCCTCGGTATTTGAAACAAGAGTTAGTCAGACAACAGGATTTCTTCTCCTATTCTTCTCCTGGGAATTTCTAATGAAAACCATTTTTTGTCTAAACTTTTCCGTAAGAAACGGAAAGATTTTTTTTTCTTCTTTTTCTCTTGTTTAAAAAAAAAAAAAAGTGAAAACTAACATACTTCAGCCACAGCCCAACATAGAGTGAATGAAACGACTGCCAGAGTGCCTAAGGACAGCTGCGACAGAAGAGCCAGAGCAGGGAAGCAGAGTGTTTTATGGACTGAGTGCTGGGCTACCAAAAATTATGCAAAGTGTTAGTTGGGAAACCAGTTTCTGTAGCTCAAGGTCAACAATTTCAAAAGTTGTCCGTGCCTTTGGGTGCACATGTCCTAGGAGTAAGGAAGCTGGACTTTCTGGAGGTGGGTACTCAGCATCTTCTGAAGATCAAAACTGCTGGCAACCAATAACTGGAGTTGGAAGATGAATAAATGCACAGGCCAAACCTGAAGAAAAAATACATGCCCTTTTTTTTTT
>VYXH01012749.1:768457-787322 GCA_013397275.1 Burhinus bistriatus
CACCAAGGGTGAAATCCATGGAAGTCTGTGGGATTTTTGCCCCAGATTTCAGCAGAGCCAGGACCTCACCTGTACAGTTTCTCTTCGCAGTTCATCAATCTGTCTCCACATCCACGTGGACAGCCACAAGGAGGTTATTCCCCCTGGCTCCCTTGCTCAGCTTTTTGGACACAGATACTGGCAATCAATTGGTTTCCTTTAATGCTGCTGCAGAGGAGTCTGATTTTGACAGATTTATATTTAGACTCGCTTTCTTTCATATTTTTTTTAAGGATTTCTGTTTACCTCCTGGATAGAGCTCCAAATTCACCCACGGAGGCAACCATCGAACCATGGAAAACAACAAAAAGTAAAGGATGTGCTAAAAAAATCCATAGTATCTGTAATACCTCAATTAAGGGAGCATAACTATTGAAGCCTGAAGTATCTTGAGAATCTAAGCCATCAATTCTGACAGCAGAAGGTGCCACTATTAGAGCTGGGAAAAAATCTTTGCCTTTCAGCTCACGAGCAGGGAATATCTCTCTCCCTGAAAAGACAAAAAAATATATAACAGTGTTATTTTACGTTCTGTTGAAATCCACAAGTTTGGTTTTATGTTGTCCCTTTCAGTTTTCTACTGGCAAAGCTGTTTTTTCCCGATCCCGTAAATATTGTGATTTTGAAATAGGGCTGGAAAGATTTAAAAGAGAAGTTTGTTCTGCTTCCACAAGCTGGCCAATTGACAGGGACTCAAGCATCTTGTGTATAAAAGGGGTAGGCAAACTTCTGGTCATGGTCCAAATTTCAGAGAGTAGGGCAAGAAAATCTGTTCACAGATGACACCGGTGAACTGGAAAACACCTTCAAAGATGGTCAAACACTTACTCAAAGAGGCTGGGAAGGGGAATTATGTGAAATAGTTGCAGTTCAGGGAGCATTTTGCTGTCAGGTACTCTTTCACTCCAGTTTCTCCCTCTGAGAAGCAGCAGAACAGACAGCATTGGTATTTGGAAAGCTTTTTGTTTCTCCACCCACGAGTTCCCTGGACAAGCCCCCTCCAGAAGCTAAATCCTTCCATTTGATGTCCTTCCAGGTCACTGGCCAATCTGTCACAACCCTAGTGCAACCTGGCTTTTTAGGGAGCCAGGAAGCGACGGGAAAGCGCTGCTTTAATACATGCAAACAGCAATAGAGCAAACCATGATCCTCAAGGCAGCCTCACTGCAAAACAAGGACTGAAAGGCACAGCTGCTTCCTCGGCCACCGGAGATTTTTGTCCCTGTGATTTCATGCAAGAAGACAGGGTTTTCTTTTTCCCAGGCAGGAGAAGCGGTTCAGCAGGATGCGGTGGGCGGCTGCTCTGCAGGGCAGGAGACAAAGCTCACGCTCGCTTGCCAGCTCCAACGAGAGGACAAAAACAGATCCTCCTGAGAAAGGGCAACACATGTCACCAAGACCACGGAAATGCTATCAGCCTCCCAGCACCACAAGCGCTTGGCAAGATCGCCCAAACCTGGCTCAGCCCTGCCAGGTTCCCCATGGCTCACACCTCCTGCTCTGGGCCACGACTTCAGCCCAGACAAGGACCTCTTTTGTCCTGTGGCTGTGCCAGACCTGGAGGAACCTTTCCCCAGGTCACACTGTACTATTGCTTTTCCCAAGGGAAAGTGAGGTCTTCACAGCAGGCCCTGTAGCAGGGAGAGATTTTGCCTCTTCCCATGCTGGGCTGGGTATTGGGACATCCACCCAAGCACAAGGCACAAGCTGGACCTGCCCAAGGCCCATATGTCAGAAATGGGAAGGACAGTCCAACCAACTCACCATGGAAATTGTTACAATCTGCCTCCCAGGCTCTAATCTCATACTCATCCGGTACAAGCCCCAGGGCTCCTTACAGACAACATCTGCCAGGCAAGGACACAGGCTACATCGCTTCATTGCAGAGACTTTCCGTCTAGGTGAACAGAAAGGTTGCAACCAAATAACCAGCAGGAACTTACATCCGCAGATGCCTCTGCTATGATCCAGTCTTAATGCAATGACATTGACCTCCGTGTTCAGTTTTCAGCCCCTCAATACAGGACAGACATTGAGGTGCTGGAGCATGTCCAAAGGGCAACAAAGCCGGTGAGGGGTCTGGAGCACAGGTCTTCTGAGGAGCAGCTGAAGGAACTGGGGTTGTTCAGCCTGGAGAAAAGGAGGCTGAGGGGAGACCTTATCGCTCTCTACAGCTACCTGAAAGGAGGTTGTAGAGAGGGGGGTGTCGATCTCTTCTCCCAAGTAACAAGCGATAGGACAAGAGGAAACGCCCTCAAGTTATGCCAGGGGAGGTTTAGATTGGATATTAGGAAAAATTTCTTCACAGAAAGGGTCATCAAACATTGCAACAGGCTGCCCAGGTAAGTGGTGGAACTGCCATCCCTGGAGGTATCTAAAAGACGGGTAGACGTGGTGCTGAGGGACACGGTTTAGTGGTGGCTTTGGCAGTGTTAGATTGATGGTTGAACTCGATGGTCTTAAAGGTCCCTTCCAACCTACACAATTCTTTGGGCACTGTGTCTTCTCTCATAGGGAGCAGTAACAGCAACCAACCCTCTCGGAATCCCCCAAGGGACTTCACCTGGGCCACCAGCACTGCTAAGTCCCCAGCAAAGGGGGACAAATCCCTCATCCCATTGGCACAGCCTCATGCTGGAGTGGTCAGCACTTCCAGAGCAATGCTGAGACCCCTCAGCACCAGCCAGGTGCTCTATCCATCCCAGTTTCTCAGCAGCAGAAGGTTTTGCCCAGTGAGGCCACCTCCAGCTGAGCACGTCGGATAGCACCTGGCCTCCAGCTGCATGGGTTAGTGCTCTGTGATGGGGGATGAACTCACGAGCTTGAGGCACAGCTTCATTTTATTGCAATAAAGAAGACCAAGTAATGACAAGCCAAGGGGTGAGCGATGGGGTAATGGGCAAACTGCCATTGAGCAAAGCGAGAGGAGACCCTCTCCTCCTGCTCTTTGCCTTCCTCTGCTCCCCAGCCACTTGCGGTGGCCTGTGGAAGTGCCAGATGATGCTGAGAAAGCTGTCGGACGAAGCTGTCACCGAAGGGCTAATTCATAGGCATTTCACAATTTATGCTCGGCCTTTCAGCCCCGTTGCTTCCTCCGGCTGCGGCAATTAATGACAGCAACCCCCTTGCGCATCCCGGCTCTGCCTGCTCTCTACCTGGCCAGCCAGAAAGCTCCACTACTTTGAACTTCTCACATTATCAATACTGCATTAACAGCAGACACTTCTTTAATGTTGGTATAATCACCGCTAAGGAATATTGCCAAGTATTGGCTTTTAGGGCAAGGAAAAAATGGCCCTTCCTGCATAGAGGCATCCCCCCTGGACCTCCGGCACGGTTCTGCTCCAAGGTGAAGCTTGCAACGGGACGGTGGAACCCTGGGGTTTGCTGGCAGGATGAAGAGGTGTCCCAAGGGACTCGTGGCCTCGGGAAGGCATTTGCAGCCATCTCACTCAGACTCTTGGCTAAGAACAATTCACACTTGGCTGCCCGGCGCCCTGCAGCGGGTGACCAATCAATTTAGATGAAGCAATATTGGCAGTTCAGGAAGGCATGGCTTCTTTCAAGCGCTCTGTCAAATTAACCATTTACAGCAAAGCTGACTTGGTTCTATGATTTCTTGGCCAAGCTGATTTTCATGCAGCCTTGGCCCTATCACCATCTCAGGCAAGCTCAGTTGACCACTTACCCTAAATCAGAGCCACCTCCTGCCTCTCTCAAAAGCAGAGCTAAGAGCATCCCAATATTTCGCAAAGTAGTACACGCACAAACACAGGAGCGCCAGCAGACTTTGGGGTAAAAATACAGTTCCGCTCTCTCTGGGATTGTTTTAGCTGGGTGCTTCTTGAACCAGAAACCACAGAAATAATTTGCCAGTGAGAAATCCAGACCTTCAGGTGCATTCTGGGTATCCATCCTAATTCAATTTTCCCAAAGAAGCAGAGTGTACCAGGACAATCAGAAAAGCAATATGTAGTTTTCATCAAATGCCTCACAGCAGACCTAACTGCAGAACCACAAATGAGATATCCTCCCCTAAATCAAAATGAGCTTTTAGCAAAGCCCACCTCAACAACACAGATTAATAAATATGCAGCTGGTTCATGCCAAAATCCCTAGATCCAAATTCCCTTAGACATGGGGGAGAATGGGATGAGAACCTGCTTTGTAAGTGCTGTGACTCACACCAGTCTCCACAAATAGCCAAGCCAAGTGCCCCAGACTTCAAAGGGTTTGAGAAAGGATTTGAACCTCTCTCTTCCCTATCATTTGTGTGCGTTTCCGATTCCACTCACACTGGGACATCTAGGGCACCCAGCTGGATGAACAGGAAGCTGTCGAGCTCGGACTACTGCTAATTTACTGTGATAATCACAGTAGGCATGGCCTACCAAAGAGAAGAGCCACAGGGAAACCAGCATCATCTGCCATGGACCAATTGCATGACTGTGATGGAGTCCTCTCCTCTTGCCTCCAGTGTTTCCCTCTGAACGGGATAACGGCACTGCCCTAGGAGGAAGGGGAAACAGACTCAAGATGGGGGGCTGCTCAGGCACTGTGATAATAAGAGCCAGGCACACATGCAAGAGCGAAAGGACTTTCACCCAAGAAGCACATTAAATATAAAAGAGAAGTCACCATGGATGTTAATATATAGCATCAGGATTTATTCCCCCCTCCTGTTCTCAGTATCATGTGACAACATTAATTAAATGTGTTTCTGACCCTGCTGCGCTTCTTTAAATATTTGCCATTCTCCACAAGCAGTGTTTGGTTAATGAAATGAAATTAATGAGCTCATTAGATTGTGCTGTAATCTTTCAGATGCGAGCCTGGCACTCAGAATCACTGTTCCCTTTCTCTGCTCTGGCAGTTTAACTCAATGCATTCAGCTCCAGAAGCAACAGCTGAACAGTGGAGTAATCAATTAATGGGGCAGCCAGGCACAAGAAGGGGAAGGAGGAAAGACCAAGGCCAACAAGACGCAGCTCACTAACTTTCCCACGGGAGCTGATCCCGCAGAGCCCCTGACTCTGGGCGGGCACTGGCATATAGCTTCATTTGGCAGATGCTTCACCACAAGCTAGAGGAGGCTGATGTGGCAGGACCTGAATCCATGGCTACATCCTCTCTGATTTGTATACGAAAGCCAAGAGACCTTGGAAAAGAAGACCTTAGGTCTAAAACTTCCAGATGTGCCTCTTAATAGCAGCCCCTGGGTCCAGCTGAAACAGAAAGGATCTCACTCAAAACTAGCGGAGGCCGTGGGGTTGTCCTCCCACCACTCAGACCACTGTGATCTCTAAACCCCTTCCTCGAGCATCTTAGCAAGGAAAGCGCACGTGGCCCACATCCCTCCACCCAGGCAACTCCCCACGGTCACTTTGATAATCACTCGCCCTAATTCCACCCACCTCACCCCTCCGCTGATACAAACAACCCTCAGGCAACCAGTCTTTCCCACATCTTTCCCCTGCCCAGAGCAGTACTCACAGCTTGGTGTCCACCAGTGAAATAACACCATGAGAGCAGCAAGCAAGGCTCTTTGCCTTCGGGCTGCACCACCTCGCCAAGCAAGCATGATTTCCACCTTTTTTGAGCAGGAAGGATTCTCCCCAGAGCAGCGCTTCGTTTTTCTATTGTCTTGCGAAGCTTCATCAAAGAATTAACTCAGATCAAAGAGTCTCTGCAAGCAGCACAAAATCCTCTGATGGGGAGGAAAAGGGTGGGGGAGTGGGGGTGGTGGACAATAACATGAAAAACGCTTCAGTAAATCCCTTTCCAAGAAAGCAAATAGGTGTACTTCTGCATGCATGTAAGTCCCACAGTTCAGAGATTGTGTTAGCTATGGTGACTCCTAATAGCACCAGAGGAATTCAGGGTAGGAAATGTATGCAAATCAAATTCTCTCTGCGGCTGTGTTCACCAACAGATTGGATCACAAAGCTTTATCAAGCTCTGGGTCCCTGGGCTTTTGTAATTTATCTTTTAGCCCAAAAGTTAGATGGTGGTGAACCGGGCCTGCTGGGGAAGAACAGGGTGAGGATGAGCACAGACAGAGGGGAAGGCATTCACACAGTGAGACACTGAAAAATCTTAAGGTTGGGAAAAAAAAAAAAAGCAATACCCCAGGTCTCCACAAAAGCCTCAGGGAAAGCAATGCCACAGTCACTATTGTAGAGCACATGAAAAGAAAAAACAACAACAAACCATCTTTCCGCTTGCAGGTGGCGGGACCGAAGCTGGAAAACCCAAACTAGCTGTATTCCCACACTCCTCCATTGCACCACCTGCCTGCATGCAAAAGATGATCTTGGAGGACTCTTGAACCATGCCCCCTCTGCATCTTAGAGGATTATCACGTTAGCTGGAAAAAAAGCCAGCATCACCTCTTCCCACTTCCCCCAACTCCGAAAGCTGGTATCACAACAATCAAAATGCCAGGCTCTGAGCTAAAATATCTCCCGGTTCGCCAGGTCTTTTATAACCCTGCCACGTCTGTGGCTCAGATGCCTAACAACCCATTCGGTGAGGTTTGATTTTCCCCTCATTTAAAGGATTCAAATGTCGCTGCCTTTGGTGACTGATGATTAAAGCAGAGGGGAAAAGCGCAGCTATCATTTATCTGTGACCTTGGGGGGGACTGCAAATAATACCGGCTCATTGATGGCAGGGACCCTGGCCAAAAAGCAAAGGAACAGATATCAAGGGCAGCAGGGAGAATAAATAAGGAGGCCAGGCTGACCGCTGGCCACCCACTCCTCCTCTGCCTGCCGAGGGGAGCTGTAGGCATCTCAACAGGTAGGACTGCAGAGGGAGAGATCACTTTAGGCAGTTGGTAGTACGTAGGAGAAGATGCACAGAGAAGGATGAGTGGACACCTGAGGATGGCAGGGGTGGAGCACTACCACAACTCTTGGGCAACTCTTAAAATAGCAAGGGTATGCTGGATCCCCAATGGGTTTTCCACCAATAGTTGCGGCAAACTCGGCAGCAAAGACGTGGCAGGCTCAACGGGCAGCACATGGACAGCTCTGAGTTTAGTTCAGCAAGGCCAGCGAGCTGGTATTTGCTGAGAAGGAGTGATTTCAAAAGGAAAAGCAAGTTAGCCTTCCCACACGAGGGCGTTGCAAATGGCACTAGTCACCACATTCATATACATAACTCCATGTTTAACAACTGAATTCCGCCTTCCGTCTTCCTCCAGAGGCAGCCACAGTGCTACCTGCAAAAACTGGGTACCCAGATGTCATGCTCGCAGAGCAAACCTTGCTCTTCGCAAGCTGGCCACCATACGATGACATGAGGCAGAGTGTGGCAAAGTACCCCAGCAAGCTGGTTTATACACATGAAAGGGTTCTCTGTAAGCCAGCACTAGCCCTTACACTTGCCCCACTGAGCAAATAAATGCCCATGTCCCTGAGAGTTTCTCTTGGCAGACGACTTTGCCCCTCACGCCTTGTCCTTAGTTTTCTCCTGTGGGCATGTGCACATAGACAGGGACCTGCAGGGACGCACGGCAGCCCGTGCAGAAGTTGCCTTTGTGGCAGCTGCAAACAGAACCAAAAGCCACGGAGCTGATTCAGTATACATTCTTACAAATGCAACTGCATTTCTGAAGTGTATTTATATCTTATCTATGCTGTTTACCCATATGTTCAATAAATCATTATTCATTATCTGATAAGGTGCTTGCACTGAATTTCTAAGCCAGGCTTACAGTTAGCACAGAACAGGACATGCTGGGAATACAAATCGAAAAATAAATAGAGCAGCTGTCTCCAGCGAGGCTGCTCTGCTACCAGGGGACTCTGGTGACATCCCCAGCCATGAGACCAAAGCCTGGGTCACCAGGCCTGCTGGGCTGGATACAACAGGCTTGTGTTATGCAGAACAGCCTCCTTTTTAGTTAATTACATGTCTGAGATCCCTTCAGATGATAGAAGTGACATTACAAAGCAAGCCATGTTTCCTCTCTTCTGCACCGCATTCATCTGTGCCCTGCCTGGACCCTTGCGAAAGCCAAGCAGAACCAGCCTCTACTCTTCAGTATCCACCGGGCCCCCACAAAAGCCTCAGCCTGAGAGCAAGGAGGAAAAAACAGGGAGCTTAGGTCCAAGACCTGCAGCTTGAATAGACAGGAAAATTCTTATTTGCGCTGTCTGTGGCCCAGGCATAAAACTAGAGGAGCAAGAGCAAGGCAAATCCAAAGCCCTCTCTGAACCTGTCTTCTCCTTTTGCCTGTTTCACCATGTAATGGGGGAGATGGGGAGCACCCAGAGATGATGCTCCATGGTGCATCCCAACCCCTCCTCTCTCCCCTTTGACACTCCCTCCAACACCAGGAACCAAAACTGGTTCCATTTAGGCCAGGCAGATTTTACCACAGCTTTCAATACAGCCATGGTCTCTCTCACGTCTCAGCTCCTGGTCCAAGGATTAGCTGTATTGGATGGATATTTCCATGGGGAATAGGGGGAGGAAGGTGGAGGAAGAGGGTAGGGAGTCAGGTTCAAGTCATGTGAAAACCAGCTACAGCACATCTTAAAAACAGGCTACAAGGAAGTGTGACATCCAATTTCTTGGGAAGAGGAGGCAGAACGGTAATTAAATTTTCTGATCTTGTTAGCCAATTTCTCCAATCACTGCCCCTGAACTAGAGAAGGGGAAGGGAGAGGGGAGACGCTTGCGTCAGCGACGCTTGTGAGGGAAATTAGGTTTTCACGGATTATTGGGTTAGTTCCACTTCTCCCACTTTTTAATTTATTTGTCTGTATGTGCTGCAGAGCTGAAAGGCCGAGATTTTTTCCCCCTTTATTTTTTTAATTAAAAACTGTAGTTTTGGAAGATGAAAACTTAGGAAGGGGGGTAAGACCGCAACAATACAACCATGTCAGCCAAAATCTGCTTCCGTCCAAAACTTCTTTGTTAATCCCTCTTCAGAACAAGAGCCTAATCAGATATCTCATTAGAACTCCAAATAGCCTTTGAATACTTCTACAGAAGAAAAAAACTGCAATTAACTTTTTTCTGTATTAAAAAAGAACAGAATTTACTTACTTACTGCTACTTGCAGGTTGGGTGGTTTGTTGGTTTTGGTTTTGGTTTGTTTTTTTTTTTTACTTTCCGTTAATGTCACAAAAGAAATTTAAGAATTGCTGCCTGCAATTCTTCCCCTATTATACCTCAAGAGACAGTAACACTGCCCGTCTTTCCAATTTCTTTCAAAATAGAAGGAGAAGACCAAAATGCTCATGTCGGCAGCATTCAAGTAAATTATCTGTATGATTATTTCCAACTGCCTGGTGAGCGGTTTCCTAGGAACAATGCCAAGGGGCTAGTTTGTTTGAGGTTTCTGAATTTTGGATAAAAAAGGAACTGAGTGTAGTTCATGTAGTGCCCGGACTTCCCCTTTCATGAAAGCTTTAGGAAGTATGTATGGCCACACGGATCATCATTAGCTGGAGGATGCTTGCAAAGGTTTCTGGGAAGCCAACAAAGACTGGAAAACAGAAGACAGCATCCTGCAATAACCAAGAGTGGCACATCAATAGCCTGGGGTTGGGATCAGCAGACTGCATTATCGTTTCACACAACAGGGCAGCAACACCAATGGCCAAGCTCTCTGACCTGACCCATCTTGTAGATGGATGCTCTCTGAGTTACAGATATGTCTTCTACCTCCTGGGGGACTTTAAGTCTAGACCAGAATAGCCTTCTTGAAGATCTGCCGTGGCCCTCTCCAGAACTATTGGGACTGACGGCAGGAAGCGCTGCTGCTAGCACCGTTGCCCAGGTCAGCCAGATGGGATTTATTTATGTATGCTGGTCTGCTGTCTGTGAAGCCTATGGAGGCTCCATACAGGAAGACCCAAGACTTGTCCCTGAGTGGAGCACATAAGAGGCACCCATTCTTCAGACTTACCCATGTTTCTGTAGCTTCCAGCTTTCCTCTAGACCCAAGAGATGTAATAGGCTTCATGTCACTGGACCATTCGCTCCTGTACCGAACACAGGTAAAGGATGAACCCACAAGAGGATAATGTGGGGACAAAGGGACAGTGGCAGAGTTCAACGTGGCCGGAGCTTTGCAATCATTCAGCAATCTTGTGCACTTCTCTGAGCCAGTTTTTGATCTATAGCTAACAGTAGCTTACTGCTCATCCTCACTCTGCCACCTTCAATGCCCCTCCAGGGAGGGACCTTGCCAAAGACATTTGGAAAACAGAGCTGGGTTATTTCTTCCCCCTTCACGCAGTCATTCAAAGAGTGCTGTGCATCATGTCCCTCCATGGTCCGGGACACCAACACCCATCTCACATTGACTGCTTTGCAGACAAATCACAGTCATACGTGTGGCCTTTTATAGGGAGGTGCACATGGATGAGAGTCCTCAGCTGGGATAGTAATGAGGCCAAGCCAAGATCACAGAAACCTTCTAATCAGCTAAGTACAAAGGCCCAGACTTATCTCACCCAAGTACAGCTATATACAGAGAGTTTGGTCCATTTTTATGGAGAATGGAGGTGACCCACCTCTAGGCAGTGGCAGAGCATTCTACCTGTAGAGCTGGCCAAAGGGAATTTCTTTAAAGTCTTTAAGCAGAGCAAAAAGACACACACACAAAAAGCACCCCACTCTTCCATCCCAATCAGGGCGAGCACACTGGCTGGAGCCCTCATTAAGACCCTCATCATGGACGAGCTCCGAGCTGACCCGCCCTCATCAGGCGTTGTAGTTCAGAAAAATCTAATTCTGATGGCAGTGAAGAGGAGGGGAATTTACTCTGATCTGCGATGACCCAGACTTCACAGCCATTCAAAAGGAACAGCAACAGCCATTAAAAACTTCACCTTATACACTGAAGAGGCTTATAAAGAGAGTGTGAATTCACGGAGCATTGGCTCAGAAAGCCTATTCCCTGGGTGTCCTGCAGACTGCTATTGTCTGAAATATGGAATAAAAGGGAGGTTCATATTTTACTTCAGACTTATTTCACTCTTCCCTTGTTTTCTCTGTGGGCTAACTAAAGAGGAAGTGATTTATACAGGGAAAATAAGGGGAAGTGGTTCTAATTAATTGGCCATAACCATTACAGCTGTACTGGCATCCAGCAAAACACAGGGCAACAGTGCTTAGACAGAGATGCAGTACCGCTGGAAGTTTCCCCAAGAATCCTGCTTCAAGCCAGAATAAAATAAACTTTTTGCCCTCACAGTGCCGGTAGAGACCCCTTGTACAAGGCTGCTGGCACCTGACCTGCCCTTTTACACCCAGGGTCAGCAGGAGCAGGGAACTGAAGGGGTGTCCCAGCTTGAACCTCTGCTTCCAGACCCTCCATCCCTTCTCCAGAGAGGGATCAGAGTTCATTTGCACATCAGGTAAAGCTCGGAGTGCAGGGAGTGAGCCTAGCTTAGGAAATCTCAACCTTGAGCCCAGGAGTGAGGAGTTTGAACGAGGGGCTAAGGCCCCTTGCTTCATCAGATCCTGTCATCTCACAGCTGGGAGGAGAACACAGGGGTCCTGGTGCACTGCAGACCCAGAGGAAAAGAGAAAGGCTCTTTCGTGTCCAGAAATAAACGCATTTGTTCTGCTTTCAGCAAGGTTATAGCCAGGAGAACGGGCCTTTAGGGAACAACAGATCACACATTGCAGGTGCCTGGTTTTAGGAGGGGGAAACTCTCCAGTTTTCCTAAGTGCACGTGCCAGAACTTCTGTAACTGAAGTTCATCTTGACCTCGCAGGGCTGGACCGCTCTATGGGAGGAAACAGAAAGCTGGGCATAATCAGAACAAGCTCATAATTAAAAGCGCTTTAGCCATTATGAGTTCCCAGATGGCATAGCTGCAGCGAAAGAGATTGTTTCCATTTTCCCTCGTTACGTATGGAGCAGTGCAGCGGCAACGAACAGCCTGGCACTTGCCAGAGACTGCTGCTTGCAGGAAGAGGGCAGCTGAGGCCGGAGCAGATGCAGCAAACACAGCGTGCTGCACCCCAGCATAACTCTTGGCATGAGGTTCCCCCTGCCGTGAGTCTCTGCAGGGGGATTTTGATGAGTAGAGGGTGTGGGGAGCAGCTAACCAGGACAACCTTTAGTACAGGAGTCAAGTCAGAAGCGAGGGAAAAAAAGAAGTGCAGAATGCAAATAAGAACATGCTTTCCCACTTACCCCTCTGAAGCATACCGCCCTAAGACCCATAGAGGTGCTCCAGGAAGAAAGCCAGGTTCCTGCCAACTCTCCCACAACAGCAGACAGTGTAGCTTACTGAGTATGATAAGCTTCAGCTTCTGCAACAAGTTGAAAAAAAAACCAAACAACCAAAACCAAACAAGACACGTATATTTGCCCAGCACTTAGCTAGTGCTGAGCACGATTATTCTGTGCCATATGAGATTAACACAAACAGATTGCTTTGTGGACTCACTACTTACTGAGGTCCCTAGGCAAATATTCCTCTGCGTGCTTTGAAAAAGGTCTCAGGACGTGAACTTGCATTTAGCAGGCAGCCCAAGCCACTCTGAGAGGCTCCTATTTCCTCTCCTCCTGGGATCCAGGCAAACCACAACCTTTCCCAGGGATCCTGTCTGATCATCTGCTTCATTTGGGACCATGATAACCTCAGGGCTTTGTGTTTCAAACTCCCACTGCAGCCTCACGTCTTCAGGAGGTGGTGGATCCCTCTGCAAGCCACCTACCCCACTTCCAACCAAAACACTCTAGCAAGGCACGAGTTCATGGGAGTTATTTATTGGCAGCTACAGGGAAGGGAAAGCAATTTCTGTGCCTTCTTGGCAGTTTCTGCTATGCCAGTCACAGAATCATAGAATCACCTAGTTTGGAAGGAACCTTTAAGATCATCGAGTCCAACCATCAACGTAACACTGCCAAAACCACCACTAAACCATGTCCCTCAGCACCACGTCTGCCCGTCTTTTAAATACCTCCAGGGATAGCAATTCCACCATTTCCCTGGGCAGACTGTTCCAATGCTTGACAGCCCTTTCTTTGAAGAAATTTTTCCTAATATCCCTCCTAAACGTCCCCTGGTGCAATTTGAGGACATTTCCTCTTGTCCTGTTCCTTAGCCACCCAAAAGAAAGAAAGCCACTGTACCTGACTGGTGGGATGGGACATTTCTGCAGGGAGGCAGGTGCAGCAGGATCCATAGGGAAGAGAGGAGCTTCCTCCAAATGGAAGAGCCCCAGGCAACTGCTGAGCACACTGGCAGCCTGTGCCCCTCACACAGCTCAGTGAGGACGACTCCCAAGACATCACTATGGCACACAGGGGTGGGGGACAAAGGGATGCTCAGGGGAAGACACCCGAGGAATGATGAGGGAAGTGGCAGGATTGGGTTCTGTGCTGCTGTTAGGAAAATGATGATTTATTTGACAACTTGAAGGAGACCGAGAACAGCATAAAATAAGCTGAAGGACAAGCACTTCTCTCTCCTGCTAGGCTGAAGCAGCTCTGTATGGCTAGCTCGGGAGCAACAGGATAGAGACCTTGTCTAGGCAAGAGCAGCGATGCATGCTGTTAAGCAGACATTAGACAAAGCCCACTGCTTTTGGATGTGGCAAGCAGGCCATGTTACAGACAGGTGCAGAAAGGAAAGAATTTAATCCTGTTTTCTGCAGAAAACTCAAATACAGCGCCCTTGTTGACCACTCTGGAGAACAATAGCTGTCCTATTACCAAACCCAAAGTATCCAAGTCGTACATCAAGTCCTCTAAAGCTATGTGGAGGGATGAAGGCTGAACAGAAGTCAAGAATACCATGTCTGGCTGCTCCTCTGCTCTTGCGGCAGGATGGGGCAGCAACTGCTTCTGGGAAGGACAGTCCCACCGGCCATCCACCCCTGGCTGGAGGCAGAGTCTGTCTCACCAATCTGAAGACCTGGGGTCAAACCTTGCACCACCTCGGAGACTCAGAGAGAGACAGAGATGGAGGGGACGCGCTGGGGAGGAGGACTGCCGAGGAACGTGCTAATGGCTGGGCTGTGCTCCTGTGTTTGTACAGCTGGTCCCAACATGCTGCTAAACCGCTGCCGTGGGGGGAGGCGGGACATTTTTGCGTGGGATATTCATTTCTCATCTGTCGAGCTCCAAGCAGAGGTTTCAAACACTCAAGCGTACACTTGAGACAGCACCTGGGGAGGCCTCATCCCCTGCGTGGGGGAGGGAGGACAAATGCTGCCAAGATCTAGCTCTTGCTCCTCATAAAGAACAATGCATTGTGATGACTGCTAGTAAAGAAGGATGAGTGAGCCATGGCCAGCAGTGGAGCCAAGGGCAGTAAAATTACGCTCTCCTGGGCTGTGAGTAGGCTTTGAATCCACAACCTTCACTAGGCAATGGTGCCCTTCACCCAGAAATGATGCCCTTCACCCTCCCACTTAGGCCCCTCACATGCCAGCCCCAGTAAGGCCTGAATTTCACACAAGCAAGTCTCAAACCCAGTGCACAGGTCCCTTAGACAGAGGGCAGGAAGAGTTTAGGTTCAAGAGTCATGCAGTGGGAATGCAGACTAGTGTCTTGCATCCCATCCTTTTCTGCAGCTCAGCATGCAGGTCCCAGGACACACAACCCATCCGCAAAAGGGTCCTCTGGCACAGGGAAGCCCCCTTCTCTTTCCAAAGAAAGCAGTTTTGGAGAGGACATGAAGACTGTTCTCATGCTAGAAAACAACCTCGAGCTGTGAGGTGGTGGTACAAGCATATTTCAAGGTGTGAAGGCTCCTGTTCCAAAGGCCCTAGACAAGGACACACCATGGTCCATTTGAACATCCAGTTCTGTGCTCACACCAGGTTGCTCTCAGAGCATCTCAGGAAGCAAGATGGGGTCAGCCACAGGTGTGCATACTCCTGAGGAGCAACTGGAAGTTATGCAAGGCTCTGCTAAGCCAAAACTGAACCATTGTGGCTCAGACTCCCACCAAAAAAAACCCTCAAGCATCAGACATGCCCTAGGCAGCTAATTCCTTGACCTGCACACCGCTGACTCCAGGAGAGCCTCTGTTAAACAGCATTATGACTGCTATCATTGCTTACATGGTGCAAGTACCTATGCGAAACCACTTTCATGGTGAGCAAGGGTCTGGCTCACATGATATAAGCAAGAAAAAAGCGATCCCAAGTTCAAGAAGCACAAGAACAGGCAGCAAATAGGTGACAGACCTCCGGGACCTTGTCTTAAAAGGAGTCTTCCTTTGCAACTCTTCATCAGCTCCTGCTGACTGCCCCTGCTGATTGCGCTGATCAGAGGACCCTGAAAGAGTTGCACAATCAAATCTCACCGACGTCACTTATGTTTCAAAAGGGTTTGGACATCTAATCAAATTTTTGATCCCCCACTTTTCAAGCATTTTCCCAAATTCCTGAAGGCTTTCACTTCACACTAACAACCCCAGCAGAAAGTAAATTTTCACCTTCCACAAACCAAGCACAGCCCTGAGCAATCCTTCATAAGTGATTTCACAGGTAGCAAGTGTGTGTGTGTGTGTGTGTGAGGAATCTCCCAGTCTGATGCACATTCATAACTTTCTAAAACAGTTTTTCAATACCTGCTTACATCAACTCAACTATGGTTATCAAAATACACAAGCCACAGGGCAAAACCAAGGAGAAATGCAACTAACTTTAATCAGCTAGGCGGCCAGTGAGTGCGAACAACAGACTCACGTGATGCAGCTTGTCTGGGGAATTGCATATTATAGTCCACAGAGATTAGATACTCAAAACGTGAATCCCAGAACCAGCTTATTCCCAGCCTACAAGGAACAAATAGGGTCTTACCCTGTGCTGAATTTTCTGTTACATGCGGTACCATCAGTGCTGATAGCATCTGCTAGTACCATTATCCTCCAGACTAGCACTGTTCCTTATCAGACTCCTCTGTATGTGACCATTGAGATGGGGATAAGAACAGTTCAGTGGGAAGGGACCTACAACTATCATCTAGTCCAACTGCCTGACCACTTCAGGGCTGATCAAAAGTGAAAACGTATTATTAAGGGCATTGTCCAAATGCCTCTTGAACACTGACAGGCTTGGAGCGTCAGCCACCTCTCTAGGAAGCCTGTTCCAGTGTTTGACCACCCACATTCAAGTACCTGAACACCCTTTTTTAAATGGTGGGGCCCAAAACTGCACACAGTGCTCAAGGTGAGGCCGCACCACTGCTGAATAGAGTGAGATAATCATCTCTTTTGACCGGCTGGTCGTGCTGTGTCTGATGCACCCCAGGATGTGATTTGCCCTCTTGGCTGCCCAGGCACACTGCTGGCTCCCACTGAGCCTGCTGCCAGCCAGCATGCCCAGGTCCCTTTCTGCAGGGCTGCTCTCCAGCCACTCGTCTCCCAGTTTATACTTAGAACTGCAAGTTCTCTTGTCCCTCAAGACAGTCAACAGCACCTCCCTGTATAGTATCATCAGCAAACTTGCTGATGGTGCATTCAACTGCTGCTGCATCCAGGTCACTGATAAAAATATTGAACAGAACTGGACAGGACTTTCCTTTTGTGAACCCATGTTGACTGTGCCTGATGATTGCATTGTCCTTTAAATGCCTTTCAATAGCGCCCAGTATGATCTCCATTTTTTTTCCCAGGCACTGAGGTTAGAATAATAGCTCTGTAGTTTCCTGGGTCTTCCTTCATACCCTTCTTGTAAACTGAAATAATGCTGGATAGCTTCCAGTCAGCTGGAACCTCCCCAGACACCCAAGACCTTTGGTAGATGATTGAGAAGGGTCCTGCTGTAACATCCACTAGCTCCTTCAGTACTCTGGGACAAATCACATCCAGCCACTTGGACTTACAGACATTCAACTGACCCTAACTTGCTGTTGTTTCTTGATGGTGTTGGTCTTAATGTAGCTCTTGATGCAAGGGGTTGTTTGATCTGCCCTTGGTGAGAGTACTTGCATAGATTCCTCTGCTTCTGTCTCCTCATGTCCTTTGCCTGCCATTCCCAGAGCACCATACCTGTTCTGTAAATGTAGCTGAGAGGGCAAGGAGGGGTTCCTCTTACAGCTCCATGCAGTAACTTGCTTCCACCCCTCCCTATCCCTCATAACACGGCCTTCATAGAATCATAGAATGGTTTGGGTTGGAAGGGACCTTAAAGACCATCTCGTTCCAACCCCCCTGCCATGGGCAGGAACACCTCCCACTAGACCAGGTTGCTCAAAGTCCCATCCAACCTGGCCTTGAACACTTCCGGCGGTGGGGCCTCCACAGCTTTTCTGGGCAACCTGTGCCAGTGCCTCACCACCCTCACAGTAAAGAATTTCTTCCTGAGATCTAATCTAAATTTTCCCTCTTCCAGTTTGAAGCTGTTACCCCTCATCCTATCACTACATGCCCTTCTAAAATGTCCCTCTCCAGCTTTCCTGTAGGTGCCCTTCGCATACTGGAAAGCTGCTATAAGATCTCTCCTTCATCCTGGAACAAAACAGGAGCCGATCTCAGCAGTGGCCATGCTCAGTTGGCTTGTGTGTACCAGAGATGGCAGAACACAGCTCCATTGGTCGATCTCCTCAGCCTTTCTGATGCTCCTCAGCCTGCCCACCTGTTCCAGGCAGAGCAGCTCATCTACCTGTGCACACAGGGGAAAGAGGATGGACTTGCAGCACATGGAGTTACTGCGGTTTGCCCGCTCACTGCTCAGTCTCAGTGGCAGCACACATCTCCCCATCCTGCATCGCAATGTACAGAAGAAACGCTGATCCATGTTGCAATTTTTTTTACCAGACATCAATTAGACAGCAGAATAGTGCCCCTTATAAAGGTGGTTTAGAGCACCATCAATAAACCTGTTTTAGAAAAATGTGAAATACGGTAGGGAAGCTCATCCCTGGGGAAGCTCCATGGGCTACAGTGGTCCCAGCAAGACATGGCCATGTGAAGAGCAAAGCCCTGATTCTGCAAGGTGTCCTTGGAGCCCTATTATCTGTGATTAATAAGGCATGATGCAAACACTTAGTTAAATCTGATTAGATCAATAGTACACCATGAATCACTTCTATAGGTTTCCTATAATATTTATATATACTGCAGTTATCAGCAAGACTCTACTGTAAAATCGTCTGCCTGGAAATTTATTTGAAAAAGTACCTTTTATACTCTATTAAAAGAAGCAAACTGACTTTTTTATTCTCTTAGAGATGAACTTACCAGGCAAAAGCTCAGGGAGCAGCATGTGGTTTTGCAAAACAAACATTCTAAGACCGTACTGCCTGTTTTATCATCTCCTGGAATGGGAATACCACCTCCGTCCCTGTTTCCCCCTAGCCTCCCAACCACGCGCACTGCAAAACAATGTTTCTGCTCTCTGTGGCTTACTGTTGGTAGGACATAAGCAGAAAGCAGGAGTGCAACAGAGATAGCAAGGCGTGGGGGAAGCCAGCACACTTGCACACTGGTTTGGTGATGACAAAAAAAATACCATGGCAAAGATTTGCACTGGGTTTCAGGAACTCCTTCTGCACTAAATCAAGGCAGAGAATTTACAGCAAATTAATGAAACTAATTTTCTGACTGGAATCATCATCTGTGAATTATCATGTCTTTACTCATTAAATAAATTATCTGTGTCTTCTAAGACATTAAGAACGCATCATAAATTACAGCCCTTCATAAATAATTTGTTTTTGCCTGGGTTTAAATATAGAGGGAGAATAAAGTGAGAGGAAGAAAAGAATACAAGAGATGAGAGAAGCAGAGAGGCAAAAAAGAAAGCACAAAGAGAAGGGAAGAGAGTGAAACAGAGAATAAAATGAGCAGAGAAAGGGGGGGGGGGGGGGGGGGGGGGGCAAGCGGGAGAC
>VYXH01012749.1:787348-802194 GCA_013397275.1 Burhinus bistriatus
GACGGGGGAGGGGGGGGGGGGGCGAAGTGACAATGGAGCCATACAATATGGCCAGCTCAGAAGGGAAGGAAATGAGGAAGAAAAAAAGGAAGCGAGGGGGTGAAAGAGGACAGGCAGGACAAGTGGCACGGTGCGATCTTTCAGGTCCATGCTAATTGCAGCTTCGTGAATATGGCAGGAAATGAACCACTAATATCCAAATCCTCTTGTGACTTTTATAAATTATTTCATTCCAGTCAAGCTTGCTTCATGTCAATGAGTACAATCTGTCCAACAGATATCTGAAAAGGGATGCCAACAAGGGAAGCACACTTTGTCATGGAGTAGTGACAGTATTTGCTAAAAGGGGCCCCAGAATTTGTAAACGACAACAGAAAGGTAATGGCAAGGGCTGAGGGTCAGGGAGACACAGGTCCCCCATGGCTTACCTGTCAAACGGGGGCAAACCCACACCACTTAGACTTCTGCTGCAAGATTCCTGCTGCAGACCATGCCAAAGCAGGCACGGTGGTCTCCTGATCACATCCTTGCTCTGCCTCTAACCTGGTAGAGCTCGAGTGCGCGTTGCAGAGAAACGCAAAGTGCAGATTACAGAGAAATGCAGCGTATCTGCACAGTTGAAGCCTCCTTAGGACCAGGAGGCAATACACCAGTGCAGACCATGTTCCATCATCCAGCAGGACTTCTGACTAGATATGATCCAGGATACCAGTACCGAGCACTTAGCAACAACTTAATGCTAACGTCTTGCTAAGGACAAGTACAACTTTTAAGACATATTAGAGTGCCTGCTGCTCTCTAATAAGAAAGTACCAGTTAAACTGATGTCCATAGAGTGGTTGGAGCAGCTCCTTTCTTAGCCAGACCTTTGCCACCTTCTGGAAGGTGGGTTTCCACCTTAGTTCTAGTGCCAATAGGACACATACATGTCAGCAGCATCAGTTGCATCTCAGGCTTCCTGCTGCAGCACAAGAAATGAACCACATTCTGTGAGGAAGAGGGTTTTGTGCCTGTTTGCCCACACACAGCGAGAGCCACTCTGCGTGGAGAGTTGGACTAGATGATCGTTGTCTGTTGGACTAGGTGGTCACTGAAGGTCCCTTCCAACTGAAATAGTCTATTCTATTCTATTAAACTGACAAGTTGGCAAGAAAAATGAGAGCCTTCCTACTGAGCAAGACTCTTGTCCTGAAAAGTAAGTATGAGCTCTGATTTAGGGAGATTTATGATGGGAGGTGCTGAGTTGGACAAAGTTTAGCAGCCATGATAGCGAAGAAGAGCAAGTCTCTTGGCCTTTCCTGTGGAACACAGCACAGCCACATGAGTTTTTTTCTGGCAGATGTGAACTCACTTTGAGATGGCCAAAAGTCAGGCAGTCAAACTAGACTGACGCTAAGCCCAAGCCACGTATTTTGCCTCTTGGTGAAACTCATTAGCTCAGCACCACACAACTGCAGCCGCAATGACTTTTTTTCTGGCTAGCTCAGAGCACAGGCACACATCTGCCTTCGAAACCTTACGTGGCCGTTCCCTTGCTACATCTCTCAAGCCAGCTGTGGTTTACGCCCTTGCTTGGTAACCCTGAGTTTCTTGTCCTCCATCCCACAATCTGGCTGTGTCAGCACCCACAGCCGGGCTCAGGGACAGGGCAGGGTCACAGCAGCTGTCCCACCTGTAGCCTCCCGGCTCGCAGAAGGGTGTTTCTGCAGGAAGCTGGAGGACGGCCAGTTCTAGGAGCTCTTGGAGAACGAACACAATGGCAGCTGTTTCCTATTTGGAAGTAGAAGGGCTCTGATCTCAGCCCATGCAAGCTAGTAGTCAGGACAAAAGGAATGTTTTCCCTGCTTGTCTTCCAAGTCAAAACCCAACCAAGGGTACATGCAGGCTCAGAAAGTTTCCTTTGCTAGCACCAAAACCACTGCTTAACAGGCAACAGCAATACAAAGGCAATAACAAATGTGAAACCACAACAGGGTAGTTCCCTGAAAACAGAAGATCAGTTCAAGCAAACATCTCTGTGAGAAACCCCCAGCTAGGTGATAGCACACATGCCCTTATCATGGGACTTAGCTTTAATGGAAACCCAAATCATCCCAGAATTGTAGAATTGATCACAAAGTGGCCCGAAGGCAAAGACTTTGGAATACCACCAGAGGAGGTGGTAACACGTGCTGAGGAAGCTCCACCATATAATAAACTCTCAGATAATGAAAAACAGTATGCTCTGTTTACCGATGGGTCTTTTCATACTGTAGGAAAGCATTGAAGATGGAAAGCTGCTGTGTGGAGTCCTATATGATGAGTTGCAGAAGCTGCTGAAGGAGAAGGTGAATTGAGTCAATTTGCAGAGGTAAAAGGCATCCAGCTGGCTTTAGCCGTTGCTGAAAGAGAAAAGTGGACAACAGTCTATCTCTATACTGACTCATGGATGGTGGCCAATGCTCTGTGGGGATGGTTAAAGCAATGGAAGCAGAGCAACTGGCAGCGCAGAGGTAAACCCATCTGGGCTGCTGAATTGTGGGAAGATATTGCTGACCAGCTAGTGAAACTAGTCGTAAAGGTATGCCACGTAGATGCCCACATACCCATGAGTCATGCCACTGAGAAACATCAAAACAACCGGCAGGTGAATCAGGCTGCTAAAATTTTCCAGACAGACTTGGACTGGGAACATAAAAGTGAACTATTTTTATCTCAGTGGGCCCATAACACCTCAGGTCATCAAGGAAGGGATGCAACATACAAATGGGCCTGTGTCTGAGGGGTGGATTTAACCATGGACACTATTGCACAGGTTATCTACGACTGTGAAACATGCGCCAAAATCAAGCAAGCTAAACAGTTAAAACCTTTGTGATATGGGGGACGACGGCTGAAACGTAAGTATGGGGAGGCTTGGGAAATTGACTACATCACACTCCCTCAAACCCACCAGGGTAAGCGCTAGGTGCTCACAATGGTGGAAGCAAGCACCGGATGGTTGGAAACCTATGCTGTGTCCCATGCCACCGCCCGGAATACCATCCTGGGCCTTGAAAAACAAGTCTTGTGGTGACATGGCACTCCAGAAAGAATTGAGTTGGATAATGGAACTAATTTTAAAAACAATCTAATAAGTAATTGGGCCAAAGAACATGGCGTTGAGTAGATATATCATATCCCCTATCATGCACCAGCCTCTAGGAAAATTGAGCGATACAATGGACTGTTAAAAACCACTCTGAAAGCAATGGGAGGTGGAACTTTTAAAAATTGGGACAAGCATTTAGTGCAAGCTACGTGGTTAGTTAACACCAGAGGATCCATCAATCGAGCTGGTCCTGCTCAATCAGACCTTTTACATACTGTAGAAGGGGATAAAATCTCTGTGGTGCATGAAGGGAATTTGTTAGGGAAAACTGTTTGGGTTTTTCCTGCTTTGGGCTTGTGGGACTGTTTTTGCTCATGGACCTGGACGTACTTGGTGGGTGATGCTGAAGAATGGAGAAGTTCAATGTGTACCTCTAGGGAATTTAACTCTTGGTGAGAATACTCAGTTTTGAGCTGTATGATGTTAATTGTTATATAATACTAACAGCATTCAATAAGTGTTTTTCAGGACAACATAGTGGTGATGAAACCTGAGCTAGCTTCATCAAATGGCATCCAGCAAAACTTCGAGATGGACATGCTACCTGTGGGCATGGACCACAATGAAATTTCCTGCCCTGAGTTGAGATCCTGCAATCATGAACTAAATAGACTTAAACTTTTTTGTGTATAAAGATAAATCACGGATGAGTGACCTGCATGTATCCATATATATCTCTCTGTGTGTGTATAGATTTGATAGATAAAAAGTAATAGTGATCTGAGCAAGATGCAAATGGTATGGAATAAGGGGTGGAATGTTGTGGTTTGAGGTAAAACAGAACCAATTTTGTTCAGTAACTTTACTTTTTAGCTAGGCCTCTTCTAACTACTGAAATTAACAGCATGTTGTGCAGAAAATTGTTTGCTGTCAGAGCGGTAAGACCCATGTTTATAGTTGATGCCAAAGAACGCTATGCAGAGAGGCTCTTGCTTATACTTATTGCTATAACAACCAAGGGCAGCCAACTTTGTTATTTGCCCCATTGGAAGGTCAGAAGTGGAAAAGCATAGAGGGGTCACACCTGCGGGGAGGAGCGGACAGGACAGGTGACCCAAAACTGACCAACAGGGTATTCCATCCCATCTGCCTCATGCTCAGTATAAAAGCTGAGGGATCAAAGGGTCAGGCCTCTTTCTTCAATGGCCGGCATCCGAGGACTCCTCTGTCTGTTTGTCTGCCTTTGATCCCAATCCTGAATCCAGATCCAGAATCCAGTTCCTGTCCGTCACTGAGTCCAGTCTGGGACTTCCCCAGTGCCTGCTGGTGACGTGATTGTCATCGTGGGAGCTGGATACGGTTTTGTATATATTTCATTATTTTCTTTTTATTATTTTTTTATCAATATTTCATTAAAGTAGTTTAGTTCCTTCTAAACTCTTAAGTCTCTCTTTTCTCTCTCTCTCCTGCCTCCCTTCAAAGCGGGGCAGGAGAGAGAGAGCAGTTATCATTCCACCTGATTGGGCCAATCCAGGCCAAACCACGGCACACCTGAAGGTTTTTGTTTTGGCAGTCCATCATTTATATTTGAAGTGCAGCTCTGTAAGTACAGACTGTGGTCTTTGGTGCAAAAGGACCTCCTCGCTGCAACCATAGCAGCTGACGCACAGCATCTGTACAACTTCCACAGCACTAACGAGCTGCCTGCTGACTGAAGCATCCTTTCGCACTAGCCTACAGGCGCTGAACTCTGCGTGTCTTATACAGGACGTTCCCTAAACTTGAACCACTTTGGCTTGGCTCTTCCAGCTCCTCAGATTTACCCAATTCAAGGCTGAGAGTAGTTTCCCCAGTTAATTTCACCATTAGCACGGCAGCCTGCCACAGAGCGGGGCAGGGGCTAGTGCCAGATTTGCTGCCTCAAGTCCCTACTCAGGGACCCTGAATGCCATTTGGGCGTTCAGTGAGGTCCTGAGCAATGCATCCAGTAAAGAGGAGGCAGGAGAGGGAGGAAAGAAGAACTGAAGAAACATCCTCTGGAAGGAAAAAGAAGAGCACTCAGCTTCATCTCTTTTGGGGGAGAGTTTAGCTGGGTGAGTGATTTCCACCTGCTTCCCACAGCCCACCTACCATGCCTGCTCATGCCACTGAGCAGAGGGGCTTCTGCAGAGCTGAAGCTCACCTGCAGCGCCCATCTCTTCCCTGGTCTCCAGCCAGCCTTCCCCAGCAGAATGGTGGTCATACAGCAAGCACCGTATAGGCTCTTCTCAGGGAAAAAAAGCCTTTCCTTTCTCTGTCCAGATTACCTGCGCCCAAGACTGCCAGAACCGCTCACCACAGACACAGGGTCACAGCACGTAGGCTTTTCAGACCTCTTTGAAACTGCACAATTCCCGCCTGCTTCCAGCTTGGCTCCTTCTAAAAGGAACGACCCCAAATACTGTGCAAGCTGCAATATAACCCGAGCCTGCCCTTTCCATACTTTCCACCCCTGACGCCAGCAGAGGTGCTCCACTCCAGCTGCTCTTCCCATAGGTGTCCCACCCAAACTCTCATACCCTCCTTCCCCACACAACCCTGAAAATCCTGATGTCAACCAGCCTTCAAGGGAGGCAACATTTCACTGACTCCAGCCGCTCAGGAGAGAGGTCAGTGCTGGCTAGTAATGGAAAAGCCTTTCCCAGAACGGTCTCCAGCTGATTTTAGAAAGGGTGAGGGCAGCCAGCCTGGATCCCACCACCTCCATGCAGCCAGCATCGTCCCTGGGAATATTTATCTCCCTTTTCCTTCAATAAACAACTCACTTGGTTCTGCTTTCTGTACACTGCCCAAGAACTCTGCAGATGCCTCTTTTTCCACCACCAGCGCAGACTGTTTTGAAGCCCAGTTCAAAGATAGGGGGATTTCCATCAGTTCCTGGAGTAACAGGTGAGTCCAGCCAAGTGTGAAGGAGGTCACTCTCCCCCTTCGCAGCTTTTCACACCATGTGTTTTGTGTCAAGGCCGTGACAAGAGCTGGCCTCAGGGGACCTTCGGAGGAGGCAGCTGCTGCGGCTTTTGTTTGCCTGCAGCCTCGCCGCGCACGCCTCTGCGCCGTCTCCACGTCCCTTCCCTCAGTCTCGAGCCAAGGCACATCTGCCCCACAGCAGGCACACCGTTCCTTCCTCCCCAATCTATGAGGATGGAGAACCAGAGATTTATGTACTCAACAATTTTTATGTGCTTTCAAGAAGGCTGTGGAGGGAAAGCTTCATCAGTTGCAAAAGCCTCCATCTGTGAGTTTATTTATCCATGCTGGGAAGGCTGTTTATTCTGTTTCTGGGTGGAAACTACACTGGGATCATGGCTTAATTGTATTGTTTGTTGAATTAATTGCTCTGTTTGATCAGACTTTCTCCCATAATGCTTGGGAATGAGGCATTTTTGCTGCAATGTGGGAATGGAGAGGGTTGAAGCTGTTTCTCCCTGGCAGACAAACAGCCCAGTCTGCTGTTAGCAAGAGGGGCTATTTTGGGGACAACACATGAGCTGCCTAATGCAGATATTGTCGCACAAGTATGTGTTCGGTGAGGTTAGGCATCCTGGCGTAAGGGTACAGGCCAAAGGCAGAGAAGCATATGGATGCCCAGAATACTGGGTTAGTCTTTTGTTTCTTTTTCCAGCTGACACCTGCCCAGCCAGCCCCGCTGGGATCGCTGTGCCCCAGAGAGGACCTGCTGCCGAGGCTTGCCCCATCACCAACTGGTGGCCCGGGATGGCCTGTAACCTCCTCTCCAACAATGAGAACGAATATCGTGGATTTTCCAGGTCACCTGGTGAATCACGGGATGCAGAGCAGACAAGAAGTCAGCATTGTATTTTTCGTGTTGGCACATTTTCACTCTCATTTTCATTCCTGGCTTTTGGGGGTTTTTTTTCTTTTCCTTTTTACATTTTGCCAGCAAACACCCAGCTCAAATGAACTCCTGCTAGTTTCACACTCCTTTTTTTCCACTTTCACAATCACAGTGTGAACTTTTTAGGTTTCGTTCCTGCCTCTCCCACTTCCCACACACGCTTCCTTCTGCCCGCTGGCCTTTGAATGAAACACAATAATCAGTGGCCACGTCTGACATGGCATTTCCCATACACAGGCTTTTTCGTTTCCCCTCTTCCTCTCTGCAAAATGAAACCAGCATCAGGACTCCTAACATACTGGGGTCATTGCTCTTCCACCAACCCTTACCCCAGGCAGAACATCTCTCCATGGCCATAACCATCTGTAGAGCCTTCTCTACCCAGCACAAGAACCAGGCACTAAAGGTGATGGATGTGGTCAACCAGATGGCCACCCTCCCACCACATCGGCAGCATCCCAAGATAGCAGCTTGATTTATCCCACTAACTAGACATCCCAGCCTCCCATTCCAGGAGCATCTCAGGCCAGGAAGGAGAGATCCCTGGAGGACCGATCCTCCAGACCCGATCCTGCCCCCTCTGGAGGCTCTGGGAATCTCCCTTCCATGACAGAGTGCAAGCTGCTGGAGACAGCAAGATGTTTCAATCAGCAGATCTCTCGTGTCTGAGTCAGACCCATTCCTTGCTGATAAGGAATGAATACTGTCTGTGTCTGTGCAAGTGCGTCTCTCTCCCTCTTTCTCTCTCTATTTCTCTTTTCTACTTCATAAAGCTGTCAGACCAAAAATAACATATTAGTGGAAGAAAGGAATGTCAGGTGTAATATAATAACGTGATCAGGAGGCTGGGGGAGTGTGCATGTCTGTCTGCCATGCTGGTGTGTCTCTGAAACAGTGATAAACGGCTACAGCTCAGAAAAACCTTTCACTCCTTCACACTCTTTTCTCCCACTGCCCCCCATCAGACCTGGAAAATGGGATGATAAATAGGACGGGGTGCTTACTCAGCACCTTTCTGCTCCCAAAAGCCACCTGTGTTTGACACTGAAGGCAGATCACATGTCCCCAGGCCAGAGACTGAGGAATATGACAGGAATGGCCGGACCACACCAGGCTGCAGGTTGGGCTACACTGTGCCCCATTTATCTTCTAAATGAAGAGAGAAAAGACACTAAATCAGGCAACCACCTCCCATGGCCTCCATCAGGCTGTGTTTTAGGGATTTGCAAGGACAGAAAGAGCATCATGCACCTTCTTGTGTTTAATTGACTACCTTCCATTGGCTACTCTAACCCCCCCTCTGAACCCAAAGGCTGGCATTCAGCCCCAATTCTGTTTCAGTGACGGTGTGGTGCCGCACCAGAGAGTGAGGAATCCCAGGAGAGACAGTGTCCACCACAGCTAGCTCAGGGCTACCTGGAAGGAAGAGGATTTTTGAGACCCTTGTCTCAGGAGGGTGTCCTGCACTGCTCCCTTCCAACATGGCAGACCCATCAGTACTGGCCAGTGCTGTCACAGGGTCTTTGGAAGCTGTCTGCAAACTCTCACACCAGCAAGAACTGATCCCAGTCTGACGCAGCCTGGTGTGTCCCACAGCTCTCTGCACAGTCCTCAAACCAGCTCCAGGAGAGTGGACCCAATAGTGAAGTTTTCCCCACTGGGAAGGTGTGAAATGGCAACAGCTTTACCCACAATCACAACTCATCCCTGCTGCTGACATTTGTCCAACATAGGTCCTGCCAACTAGCACCAGTCTTTATTCTGACCTGTTTCACAGTCTTTGCAGAGGTCCACAAAAGCTGTATCCTTCAAGCCAGGCAATGGTACAAAGCTGTACCACCGTGCTGGTCCCCTCATCCACCAGGCAAAGTACTCAGGCATCAGTTTGGACATACGTAGGAATATGAGATGGGTTAGCACCCTGCAAGAAAACCCTTCCTTCATTCAACAGCTTTACAAAACATTGCTTTTCATTATTTGATTCTTGAGTCTGAAAGAACAGCTCTTGTGTTATGAAACCTTTGCACTAGAATTGACTGAAAAGGTGGTTGGGACAAAGCTATCACAACCAGCTTTTTAAGGAGGACTTGGCACAGCATGGTCACAAGACCTGTCCACTGACACAGGGGACTTGAAAATCCAGTCGCAAGTGTTGACTGGAACAGAGTCTGGGAGAAAACACCTGGTGGAGGTCACACTGCTAAGGTCAGCTCTAGATTTTAAGGCCAGGTGGGCCTGATGTTGCTCTCTGGCCTATTTAACTCATCCCTGGCAAAATATCCTCCATGGAAACCAATGACTTCTGGTGGAGCCTATCTTTTACATAGGTATCCAACACTGCCTGAATGATTTCCAGCAAGGGAGAACTGATTGCATCTACTGGTTATCTGTTCCAGCATCTAGATGCTTTTTCTGCAAAGAAAAAGAGGAAATACATAAAGAAGAAAACATGTCTTGCTCCCACACAGGTCTCTTCAACTCGAATAGGTGGGTCCCCTTCTGGCACCACCTGGGAAGGAGCCTTCAGGTATCAGATTCTTCTCATGTCTTCTACACTTCAGGAAACGGCACTGTGTATTTCAACACTTTCCAAAGAACCATCCCCAGGGCACAACACTATCACATTTCAGAGTAGTGCAGATTTTCCATCCCCAAGCTCTGCCTTGAACGATGGCATTAATTGAAATGGCTGCAGAAGTGCCAGGGCTGAGATCCAGCTCTGTGACCTGCTCTGAGTACAGGCTCCTACGCGGCTGATGCAGACCTGCTGGCTCTCAGCCCGCTGCAGAGATGTTCCTCTTTGCTATTAAGTATTCTCCCTCCTGCCCGTTCCTTTCCATTTCCTCCACCCCATCACCACAAATCCAAGACCGGGGGAACAGACAGGCAGGAGCAGGCCCATGGCCATCTTGTCCAGTGTCCAATTTGGGGACATGCCAGGCTGAAGTATAAGATTCCTACTGACAGCACATATGCAAATCAGGTCTCCTTCTGTAGTCTTTAATAGCCCAAAACTGATTTAACTCTTCAAACACAAAGAGCAAAATCCCTTTCAAAATGTATGCTACTGTTCCAAAAATTCTGGCTACTTTTGATATGCAAATGCTGACCCAGCCTCCTTATAAAACGTGCCAAATTCTTAATTTCATTTTCTTAATTTCATCCAGTAGCACTGTGTTGCACAGGAAGATGCAAAGTGTTTCCTTTAGCAGTTGCTAATTAATTCAACAACTGGACCCCTCCATTCTTTGTTTCCTATCCTACTCCTTTTCAACCTGGTCAGTTGTTGGAGGCATCTAAGGTATCCATGAAAAGTAACAAGGTGATGATTCTTCAATTAGCTGTACAAAGATGTGCACCATCACAGAAAAACGTTTCTTCTGCTAATGAGAACTAACGAACCATACCTGGGGGATTCTGCACTCTGATCAAAAGAGTCCAATCAAAACCTCTGCAAATTTCTGATTAAACCAGACAAAGGAAGAGAGGAAGGCACCAAGTCAGATGCTGAACAGATAATAAAATTCACTTCCACTTTTCCTTCCCAGAAAATGGTAAATCTAATAGGCATGACTAAGCAGCTAAGAGTAAAGACATGAACAAATTTGTAAAGCAAAGGGGAGTTTAAAGTTCATCTCATTTTCCCCTTCTGCAACATCGTCTGCAATCATATTATGATTTAAAGGCCACCTTTCCCCCAGTGGGAAGCAGGTGAGAAAGGCATGATTCAATTTTGCATACCAAATATGATGGGAGAAGGAGAAAGGCCAGGAGGCACAAGCTGAACAGCCATGTCCCTTTGGCACTGTTAAATGTGTGTTGCTTTTTCCAGTTCTTCAAGTTACAGGGAAAAAAATAATAATGGCATGGTGGCATTTTCTGTCCAAGTTCGTACATGGAAAGAACGCACCTTTCACTGCTGGGAACAGAGCCAGAACAAATCCTGATTCAACACCAGCCTCGTGAGACCCTGGTCCGCCTTGAGAAACCCCCCAGAAACCAAATGGCAATCCTGCCATTTTCCAGAAGCTGTTGCCGTTCCCTGCTGTATTTCCAGCTCACCAGAAAATGGTCCTGCTGCTGTTGGCTTACTCCTTTCTTGCTTGCTGTCAGGATTAACCTCATCTCCATGTTACAGCATTCAGGGATGGCAGCTAGGCTGTTCCAACTTGAGGGAATAGGAAAGGATTATCCCAGAGGCTGTAGAGGAACAAAGCAAAGCAGCATGTACAACTGCCTAGGCATGCTCTGCCTGCCCCTCCTGGCCCCCAGTTCCTTGGTAGATAACTTTTTTCCAGATAATGCTCAATTCCAAACAAGGCTTTGTGTCAGTGAATGGCCACAGTGGAACTGAACCATGAGAAGGGAGGCATAAATGGAGGAATGGAACTGTCTGCAGCAGGGGAAAGGCTTGGAGAACTGTCACCAGCCAGAAATGGTAATCAAAGTGACAGTGAAAGGGATTCAAGAGCCAGTTGGCCCATTTAAGAACAGTGCAAATCTGGATGCTAGGAGACTTGCACGCTGCTCCCTCTTCTGCCACTAGCCCTCTGCAAGGGGCATGGGCAAGTCGCTTTGGCTCCACTCCTCCCTCCCCTCCTGTGGTGGATGTGTCTTGGCATGGCCCAAGGCAGGGGGATCTCTCATCGTGCCCCAGCATAGCCCAGGTTGTGCAGAAGTGTCCCCAGTGCCCACCATCCTGCCAGGCTTTCCTCCAAGGGAGGTGCTGAGAAGTCACCACTGCCCCACCAAGTGGGCAATACCAGCAGCCAAGCATGGGAGAAGGCAGCTCATGCTCCCCAGCTCCACACACCTGTATCCCCCAGTTCAATAAAATGTCATAAAAGCAGAGAAATTTCACAATAAACACAAATAAATCAATAGCATTAGAGCTACTCTTAATAGCTGCCTCAGGCTTTTCATACTACACCTTTGAAAATGTCCAGTAGTGAGTAATTAATGACCAAACCAAGTAATTACTTTCTTGATTTTTCTCAAAACTAGAATTCACCAAAAGAACTTTGAGCTTTACTGGTGCTACATAGCAAATTAATTCAGTAAGTGCTGATATTACAAGTCTGGGCTGCCTGTTAAAAAACAGCAGTGCCGTAGAGTCTTTTCTTGCTGTCTGATGTAACCCTTTACATGCTTCTCCAGCTGCCGGCGAGAAAGCAGCTCAACCCTTTATCTCTCTGCATGTCCACCTTTGCAGATTTTGCTAGGGTGCTCTTGGGCCAGGTAGCAGGCAGGTAGCTTGTCTTAGAGGAGATGCCAGGACCTCAGCATTCCGGTACCAGCAGCTCACAAAGAGGGAGCAATTACTATTGCATTACCATTGCAATGAACAAGTAGGAGTGGAGCAGGAGCACAGGGGCTTCTCTGAAGCCACACAAAAGCCGAGAGTGGGACCACAAAGGCTGCCTGACACCTTTGAACTCCTTCCACCATGTTCATTTCCAGCAAGCAGGGCAGGACACTTCCCATGCAATTGGCAACTCCAGCCCAATCTGGGGATTTTTAACCCTTGAGGAGCGGTAAGAGAGAAACCAAAGAGGTTGACCAAATAGCAGTGGATGAGGAGCACAAAGGAGGCAAAGAGAGAAAGGAAGAGATCAGAGAACCTTTCTGTGAAGGCAAGGACCTCTGTCTCTCCAGCAGTAAGAGGAAGGATGCATCTCCAGTTTCTTGCAACCTCTTCTATTCCACATTCTTGATTTCTGCTAGAGCAGAATCTGAAATCTGAAAACTGTCCAAGGTGCCACTTCAAGGCTATCCATGGCTTGTCGTCTGTGCCTACTGACCCACTCTAGAAAATTAGGACACATACTTCTAGCAGCTGTGGCACACCCTGTACACAGCTGAAAGTAACCTTCACAAGATACTTCTAATAAGTCTATTTTTACATTCTCATATGAATACTTTAGCCGCCATGGTCACCAACTGACCCAAAACCATGGGAGGAATTGCATGTAGAGCTCTTCCACAGGCAGCAAACAGACACAGAAACTCAACACTGCATTCAGACTGCCCGCTTGGGATCCTCACATGAGGTTGAGTACTCATTGAAGTATGTAAGAGGAAGAGGATGATGAGCAATTTGGGCCACCTATTACCCATGGCTGCCAAAGATACTCTGAAGAGAAACATGCACAAAACCTCAGGTGGGAGGAGGGACAGAAGTCCAGGTCTTCCAAGACATCTAGCCTTCCTCACTTGGCCTCTCCTTGTCACTGCAAAGCATCTTGGACACCGTACCCAAAGGCAAACTATCTAAACGATCCTAGATTTCAATCATCTGCAGCATGACATGCTAATAAAGCCAGCATTGCAGTTGTGTATGCTTGTGTATATGCATGTGTGTACCTGCATGAGAAAGAGTACAAGTCAATAAGCAAATTACTGAAGTAATCCTTCCATCCCCATCAGTAATGAATTATTGTTTCCCTGCTCCCAAGAGCATGGTTGTAGCTTGGGAGCTTAACATTCAATCTGACATGGACCTCCAGCATGCACTTTTAATCCCTCTAAGCACAGTAACAGCTAACAACAAACCCCTCAAGCAGAGGAAGCGCCGCATTTCTTTCCCATCTTTCCATTACCATATTTTTAATTGGCTGGGAATATCCTTTGCTTCTGTCAAAACAAATTCTGCTAAATCACTGCTTCAGACTGGAACAGAGGAGCCAGGAAGCGTGAGAGAGAAGCCAAGAAAATCCCCCTGCAAATGAAGATTTCTGCCGGTGGAGGCATGGCACGGAGGAGCGGGAGCAGTGTCTGCTCACCCCTGTTTGCATCGCTGGTCATACGAGTGTGTCCCCCCCGCACAGCAGCCGCTTCCGAGGCTTTAATGCAGCAGCAGATGGATCTGCAGACTTGGTCAGACAGAACTTGAGAGAGGAACAGAAATGATTACAGTAAGAAGGGTATTAAAAGTAAATACAGTGGCAAGAGTCCATCTAGAAGTTCAGAGGCCATTGGCTGAGTGAGACAGAGCTTGGAGTATGACAAACAAACGGCCAGTCCTATGGAGAAATCAATTTTAAGAACATGAGAAGCAGAAGGGGCCTGGAAGACAGAGCTTGCCAGAGGGCACGTGGCAGAAGGAAGAAGAAGAGAAGGAAGCAAAGGGAAATACTGTAAAAATTATGCAAGCATCTGGCATGAGCTAGATGCTTTCCCTTGTCTCTTCCTTGCCTTGTTTCCTCTCTCTCCCCTCTCAAAGGAAAATGGGGTTTGACAAAGCCTAAATATTACGAAAATTATGCTAATTCTCTATTGCTTACTTTTTGTTTCAACAAAGAAATGTTTTCCTTTTCAACTATGAGAAAAAGGCTAACCTCCTTCTTCCCGAGGAAAACATTTTTCAGAAGGACGTGATGGAAAACAAAAAAAGCTGAAGCTGCTGTAGAGGGATGGGTGGCAGGTTTCTACCCAGCACCATCTTCCCTGTGTCCCACACCTCTCAGGCCGACTGCTCAGCATGTCCAGCAGAAAGTCCAAATACAGCCCTGAGCAATTTCTTTTCATCCACCTTCACAACTGAGGTCAATAAGCAAAAAATCTACTCAATCCTGCAGGCAGGGAAGCTGGGGCAGGGGAGAGAAGTTGTTCAAATGCTCTTCAAGCTGTAAGCACACAGCAAATCCCACTGCACACAATGAGACAAGTGACACATGGTAACCTCTCCGATGCCTAAGCATCCTGCTGAACTCTCGCCCTTTGGATGAGACCAAGGAGGAGATGCACTCAGTCCGAACAAGCTCATTGCATTTTGGCAAGAGCCAAGATGGGGAGGTCAGAGCTCCCCATGTTCATGCCAGGACTGAGGGACAGAATAAGGCAACGTCTTGGTTTGGCTTCCATCCACAACGCATCAACCAA
>VYXH01012749.1:802233-820552 GCA_013397275.1 Burhinus bistriatus
GGGGGGGGGGGGGGGGATATAGTTTTCCTCAACAAGTATACTGTCCCCAGGGGCAAGAGGGGGAAGTTACAACCCCTAAATTTGTTGCCTGCTCTGCTAGAGACTCCCTGGTGTTGTGGAGGCTGTTAGATCAGGTCACAGCCACTGCTGCGAGGAGGCTGATCCAAGAAAGCAAATCCTGACTTCATTCACACAGTTAAATGGGGGAAAAAAAACACACAAGGAAAGAACCTGACAGCACAAGTGGAAGGATTGTCATCAAGCACAGGTTTCCAGAAGCTTTGATGTATCAGCTTTAAGTCCAGAGAGGGTTGGCTTTGGTGTGTCGGAGAAGCCTTTTTGTGTTCTTGCTTTGTTTAGTGTAAAATGAGTTCTAAATAAATCAGCAATGTACAGGATGTGTATGAATCAAGCAACAGACCCTGTTCCACAAAGGCGCTGAATGGCTCCATCTCCTCGGGGAGATGGCAAGCAAGCTGCTTCGCCAGCCTGCTCAATCAAGTTAATTTCTCTGCCCTTTTATTACAGCAGGCAGCCCCTACGCTCATTTGCAGTATCGTACAACAAGGGCTATATACAGTAATCTGGGCTTGGAGAATACTCAATACCCCTACTCGGGAAACAGGCAGCATTATGCAGTAATATGGGGAAGACCTCAGGACACGACCCACAGTAAAGCGGTGTCCCCAGTCCATGAGTCATACCCACGGTCTAGCATCTGCGGTGCACCAAAATATTCATGAGAAAGCTATAAAATATGGAGATAATTCTCCTAATGTCTCCAGCATTTAAAGGCTGATTAGTGCTGCTTCTAATATAGCTGGGCCAGAGACTAGAGTGGCATGAGACATCTGGCCCAGAATTTAAGTGCAGGTGTCAAAGGAGATGCTGCTAGCACAGAGGAAAGGCTCCATCCTCCTCTCTCTGCTCTTGGCTTCGACTCCAAGCCATCAGTAGACCCAGAGGCAGTATGTACACCAGAGACATGAATCCTGCCCCTGCAGATCAGCTCCTGGCCTCCTCCCATGCTTGACAGAGTCCTGCTAAGACTTCTTGCACGAGGGCAAGAAATTCGAACAGCTCTTACAAAGCTGTGCAGGCGAGACCCTCTGTCGCCCTTGTACCTGGGGTGCACCCATGCAATGGAAGGTGCAGCACTGCCAACCTGACCATGTGGCACGTGTTAGGGTAAGTGACACCTTGCATATGTCTGCCCAAGCATCAGATCTATGCCTCTGGATGCACAGAATGGCCATTGTTACAGATCATTTGTTGGCTCGTCAATGGTTTGGGTTTTTTCAGGTAAGCCTAGAAAGCTAGGAAGACAGCAAAACACACAGGGCAAGAAACACAACCAAGCCCATTCATGGAAACTGCTGCAGAGCCACAGAGCACACCTCCACCAACTGCAACGTAGAGAAATAACAAAACTTCCCAGCACAGCACAGATGATGTTTGCCATCAACTGACCTATCGCGCAGACAAGTTTCTTATCCAGGTTGCAAAGCCCCAGAATGAAAACAGGTAAGCCAGTACCTGAATGGACAGAAAAAAAAACACATCTGCCTCTTTCCAGAGTTCCCTGGAATAAGGACATGACTTCATCAGCAGCTGCATTACTAAGTGGGCAACATTTGCCCTACAGCAAAAAACTTAATACCCCCTCATCAGAACTACAGACTTATCTTTGGAGGGTCTGTCCTGGAAACATCTGCAGTTGAGGCTGGCAGCCATCCCATACCACACCTTCCAAAACATACATCTGCTCTGCATCAGAGCAGCACAGAGCTCCAACAGGTGGATTTCGTTTGAGTCTCAGTGACTGCCTGGGGAGGATTTCCCTTTAAGGAGCCCCCTCCTGCCTCCCATGGATAGCCAAGGCCACAGAGCTGATGGAGCTGGGGTGGGTGCACCTCTTGGGGAGCCATTCATGGAACAGCAGAACATGAGCTTGAAGGACAAGAAGCCCATGCTCAAGGTTTCTATTCAAGATATTTTGGGTTTGTTTTTTTTTTAACAAATCCAAGGCTCAGCTGCTAATGCTGAGAGTTCAAGTTGGAAATTTAATCCCTTGGTTGAAGCTGAACACAGGAAAAGCAGCTGAACCCACTAACCTGAATTTTCGGAGTAGGGGAAGCAAATCCTTCCTATACCCCTAACTGGGCCATATCCAGATCCTGCAGAACTGGTGAGCACAGCTTATCCTGCTTTGGTCACCACCACCAAGGAGCCAGTCTGCCCACCCACACAGCATCCTCACCACCATCCCCATCCTCTGCCACAGCCAAGCCTCAAGCAACCAGGAGGTAGAGTCATGTAGGCACCCTGCTTGCATTCAAGCACTTCCCAGCTCTGATGGGATCCTCCTGTGCACCTCATCGCTAGCTGACAAAGCTAATGCAAGCCACTCTCTAGCACAAATGCCTAGCCTGTGATTGCATGAAGCCATTATTTTTTGGAGATGCCAATGAAAGCTCTATTACGGGTACAGCCAGATTGCTCTGCCACTCAGGAAGGCAGGTCAGAGAGCTCAGGGAAGTGGAGGGGTTAACACTAGAGTGCAGTCATCACCCCCCAATCAAAGCAGCTATCATTTCCTCAGGCTATGCAGCCACCATCACTGTAGGGTAGAGCACTGCCAGGGATTTTACTATGAACCCAGAAAGGGAACAGCCAGCAAGGTCAGCCAAGCAAAACCGAGACATTTCAGGTCTGGTTTAATCTGAGTAAGTACCTGAGGTCTTAGTACCCACCTGGACCTTGCAGGAGAGTATGCAGACAAAAGAGATAGTCCTTAGCACTCCATGTACACCAGGAGCTGGGATTTTTGAATGGTACCGGGGTTTGGCTTGGCAAAGTTGCAGCGAGTCTGAAAACCAAGCTGAAAGCATGGGCCACAGATAAAGCCCAGCAGGTGGGTCATGGATAGAAACACCCAGAGTTGCCATCCCATGGGAGTCTATCCCATGATGTGCACTACCATATAAGGTGAATGTACCCCAATTCCACAGGGTACAACCAGCTGAAAGCCAACTACTGAAAGACCCAAGGAACAAACACAGCAGGAAGACCTGCATTTTCTAACCCACAGGTTTTTCACAGTTAGATTTTATCAAACTGTATTAGGAATTTCTATACCTTGCTCATTTCTACTATGAAAGGATTCTACTCGGAGCCTCTAGGTGTTATTTTTTCTTGCACTAGAAGACACTGGGTTGACAGCTCTAGAGAGAAATTCTCTGTGCACAGGAAGAGCAAAGTAAGCCCACTGCTAGCCTAATACGCATTATTTTAGTCCCACTGTAGAGATCCAGGTCTTAGAGAAAAAAGACTGGTACCTGGACAGGCTTCAGGATCTCAGCTGAGACCCCTACAGACTAAACATGACAAACACTGCACACCAAATCTCATAACCTACCTGCTCTGCTGCATCCACCACAGCTGAGGTCTGTCCTATCTTGCTGTCACATGCTCTTCCATCACTTCTCCATCTCCTTTTTCAAAGCCTAAGCTACAGCTTCAGTTTTCTGCCTTCTGCAGATCAAAGATTTGGCTGCTGACCCTACATCTTGCATCTCCAAACTACAGTCACCTTCTGTCTTGATCTCAGCTTCCCAAGCCATTTGGGAGCTAGTCTGTGCTCTGACACCCGCAATCTTGCATCATTTGCTTTCCTGAATCTATCTTTGAGTTATTTCCCTAGATTTTTTCTTCTGGGAATCAAATTCCTTCTTTTCTTCCTTCATTCAATGACTATTCCAGGCTGCTTTAGAGACTGTGTCCACCCCTTCTGCTCTGCAATCACAACAGCCTCGAACCCCAGCAGTTAACCCTGTGGAGCACCTCTCTGCTACCTGAGTCTGGCACCCTGTGGAGCCAAGGCAGCTATAACATCGATTTCTGCAGTCCCTGCCTGCAAAACAAAGTGAGCTGCATTCACCTATCTCAATTTAAGCACCTGGCCAACGGCTTCCTATATATAACTGATGGAGATGGGCAGCACCTGCCTGTGACCCAGCCCCCTCAGACTTAAATCACCACAGCTGTGAGACCCTGGAGCAATAGCCTCCTCATTTCAGGTGCTGGGAGGAAGCCGGGAGATTGAGTTTGTGTAAACCACCGGGAAGCAGTGCCCCATGTGTCCCAGTCTGCGCTCAAGTCCCAAGGGACCTAACCCACTGTTTCTCCACAAAGCCAACGCTTCCTTCCTAGCTCTAGCAGTTTAGACTTTCAGCTCAGGATTTGATCCACACCAGGATGACCAAGGTGGTGGCTGCCACCACTGTGCTGCAGCCAGCTAAAATGAAATGAACCCAGCGAATTGCTAACATGGATACAGGGCTAGAATTCATAACTCTGGAGACTGAGACAGGCTCCCCTCCTTCCCCAAACTGCTGAGTGCTAAATCTTCCCCTATCTGCCACGTCCATCATGCAGACTGTGGGCTTCAGCAGCTAGAGATCTGTTTCCTATAAATTTTCTGCACAGTGCCTACAACACTCGTAGTCTCTCTAAAATAATGATTGGAGGGTGGATAGAGAACAAACAGTTCAGATGAACAGTTTATCTGATGAATTTAGCCTCTTCTCCTGTTCCTGCAATATCAGGTGGACAAATCCAATTTCCTCAAATGCATTTGTTGTTTGAGTTTATTTGACAAATACTTCCCCAAACAATTGCCTCTACATTCACTTAGCAAATATTTAAAATATGAACTGCGCTGTTTAGCGAATCCCCTGGCATTGCACTAGTCCCTAGTCGAGTGGAAAAGTTAGTTTTCTCTCCAACATTAGTTATGTCTGCATTTCAAATTAAATTTTTTGCCAGTTCTCATTCTTTTGCTGATAACACCAGATGATTTGGTGGTGCTTATTAGGAAGGGAGCTGGTCAGTTGTCTTCCGATGAAATCGAATCTTGCTGGAAAGCAATAACCCATTGAAGCAGACACATTTCATCAGAAACACCCCACAGTCAAATGACTTGCAGCAGCTGAAGCAAGGATGCCTGTGCAAATTCAGTTCTCAGAAATCTCTGCTGGTTGTTTTCCCAGGCTATGGCCACGTGTTCATGTCAGTCACCTGTCAGCTCCACATCTCCAGCCGAAAGCTGGGAAATTGGTTGACCTTCTTTGAGCTGTGGAAGTCCTATGACAGCCATGGGTCAGGAGAACGTAAGGGATGCAGAACAATGGTGTCCCAGGCATTTTTTGCCCCATAAGGAGGCCAAGGGAGCTGGGCTTAGGAGGGCAGGGGGGTTGGACTAGATGATCTCTAGAGGTCCCTTCCAACCCCTGTGATTCTGTGATTCTGTGATCTAACAGCAGCTTTCCAGTACCTGTGTGGGGGTTACCAAGAAGATGGAGCCAGGGATTTACCAGGAAGATGGAGATGGGAGACAACAGGCATCAACTGAAACAACTGGTTATAAACAACTGGATGTAACAACAGTGCCCATGAGGGCAGTCAAACAGAGGTACAGGCTGCCCGGAGGGGCTGTGCAGTCTCTGTCCTTGGAGGAGTTCAAACCCTGGTCTGATCTCAAAACTAACCCTGCTTTGAGCAAGATGTTGGACTAAAGACTTCCTGAGTTCCTTCCCACCTGAATTGTTCCAGTGTATGACCCTAGGAAAGCCTTTACCAGTGCAGACAAAGCTAACAAAAATGATGGTTACACAGAGTGGCAGCAGAGTCTGAGGGATATAACATCATACCTTGGCTAAACTTTGCTTCTAGAATTATCTGTTCATAGCAAAATTTGAGGAAAAAAAAATAAAAATCCATTTTTGGTCCAAACTGGACCAAACTCAACATTTGAAGAAATGCTGAGGGACCAACATCTGCATTTCAGCAAGCTCAGCTACAAAGACACATCATTTCAGACCTAGAGAAAATCAGTTTCTAGGCCACATGATTAAAAAGAAAAACTCAAGAGCCGTAAGAGTTCAACCAGAACCAGAAGGCAAATAAAAAGAAGTCACAATTCATTATTCATCAAAATCTTCTCCAATCTGTTTTAAGACCATGTCAGGATATTTTAGCGCTTGCAGGTATCAATAGTGGTAAAAAAACCCTGCAAATGTGACTTTGAAATTTGTTTCTCCTGATTTTTTTTTTTTTTTTTCTGCCAGTAAAAATCTCATTCCTTAAATGTTCTTGGAGAGGCACCAGTGAAAGGTTGGGAATATTGCCCAAGCAAATTCACTTAAGAATTCAAACAAACACGTCAGGACACAATTTTGCTTTTGTCACCCAGCTCTAGCGAAAAGCTGAGCAGTTCGGAAGAGGGCAGTAAAAGGAGAAATGCTTCATTAAACCTGTTTTCGGGCAGAAGAACAACAGGCAACCTATTACTGGAAACAGCCTTTCCCACTCTTTAGTCAACCAAGAGCCTTTGAACGCAACATTGAGTTGGACAGCAGCTCTTCATATCCCCATTATTTATTTTGCGACTCAGAGGGATGCAGCCAGGACAACCCATCCTTCTAAGCTGTGTACCAATGCAGGAGAGGGAGAAATTTTACATTTTCACTCCACAAACTCCCACCCGCTGCCAAGATCAGCAAATGACACACGAGCTCACCAGGCAGGCAGACTAAAAGAATAAAACAGGCTTTTTGAGACACAGTGAATTCCTTCCCTGATCACTGGAACACTTTTTTCATAAAAAAAAAAAAAAGGAGGGGGCAGGGGGGGAAGCACCAGGGGGTGGCTCTGGCAGGGGATTTTTTTTGTTTTGTTGTTGTTTTTTTAAACTTCAGCCCAACTGTGTCAGACATTCACAGGACTGGATAAGGAGAGAGATGATGGTTGGGGTTTTAACTCATAGCTCCACAGCCAGGGCTTGCTTTTGGATACAGGTCAAAATCCCTTGCCTCAAGGGCAGATAAAACACCAGCAACCATGCTTCAAGAACCACTTAGTTTTTCTAGACTGGGCTGTCTGGCAGCTCTCCTACTGAAAGCTGGGTTGTCAGCCAGGTATGGACCAGCACCATGCCTCCAGCAAGCACCCAGACCTTCAACTGAGGGCTCCCCACCTCCAGGGAGAGGTTCAGTTGAAAACACCTCCCCACAAGCCTATCTCTGGGTCTCACAGAGTTAAAAGAAATGGGAACTACAGCTCAAAGAGGTTTTTTTCAATTCTCTGTCCCTGGGAAAGGTAGTTTTCGTTAGGTGCCTCAGAGAAGCCATGCTTTGTTCAAAGGGGCTGCAATTGCTCCTGGATGTCCTCTATTCCCTGGCTCCATCTCTGACTCAGCCTGCTGTACAGAATACTCCTTAATGGACTGGCTCACTCCAGCTACATGCTTTATATCTCTTTAGCTCTATGAGCAGATGGAGTCAAGGGACAGCAGGATTTATATCGCTTGCTTGAGTTGCAGCTTGGCTAGGCGGAAATAAAAAATGAGAAAGAATGAGGAAATGGCATCGTAACAGCATTTACCTCATGGGCTTTGGAGCCTCTATATTCTACCTGGGTAGTGTTTGCGGTTGTCAGTATTAAGCCCATGCCTTCCTCCCCAGCTGAAGAGGAGGAGGCCCAGAGGGACGGTTCTCCTCTCTAGACCATCTGATGGATGGAAGGGAGTTTCCAGAAGTGCAGTGAAATATTCAGCTGATGAACTCTGTACATCAGTGCCGATTTATACTGGCAGATAATCTGGCTCAGACCATTTCCTTCAGGGCACGCAAAAGAAAACCAGGAAATGCTTCTGACCTCTGAGGGCTTTAACGAGAAAGAAAAGGAGGCAGAGGTATGAAAGCAAGTAGGGAGATTGACAAGGGCTCAGGAAAGAGCAGCACAATGGGCTTCAAAACTCCTTACCTTTCTCTGCGTTTCATGCAATCAGAGGGAAAAAGGAAAAGCAGGAGACGGAGGGAATTTTAATGAACGCAAAAGCTTCCCGATTAATTAATTGCCCCTTTTATTTTGTGAAAAGGAGGTGAGAAATATCCACGTCTGCTTCTCTTGGAAGGCAACCCTGGTGCTTGCTCCAAACGTGTCCCCCCCTCCGCCCCCCCTGTGCACAGGGATAATTAATCCATTACGGGATGGAACATGCCACGCCGCTGTAAAAA
Source organism: Burhinus bistriatus (assembly GCA_013397275.1). Taxonomy (NCBI): domain Eukaryota; kingdom Metazoa; phylum Chordata; class Aves; order Charadriiformes; family Burhinidae; genus Burhinus; species Burhinus bistriatus. The sequence goes on from VYXH01012749.1 coordinate 810,312, forward strand.
AGAGAGATCTATTTCTCCTTCACTTTTCCCCTCCTCCCCGAAGAGACATCTGAAATGTATCATGTAATAAATGTTTCTTGGATGGAAGGAGAGGTATTGTTCTCTTGCTGTGGAAACAATCCCACCAGTGGGGCCAGCCAGGAGGGAGCGGGACCGGATACTTCACTCGGCAGCTCTTACGATATCCTGTATGGCAGGGCGGCCTCCAAAGGACACATTTCATGATATTCCCTCTGAAAAGCAGCGCTCAGAAGAGGGCAGGGTGAACTGGCTCTGACCGAGGGAGGCGAGCTCAGCCTGCTCCCCAGGATGTCTTGAGGGTCAGAGGTGGGCTCCCCCTGCAAGGGCACCCACAGTGCTGCTGGACATGCAATGGGACACCTCTTGGACCAGGAAGGTGGCCCAGAGTCCATCACAACACACCCAACATAGCATCTCCAATCAAGCCTCTCTAACCCTAAATCCAAGCCACTGCAAATAGCGCAGCCCTCTCCATCACACCCTGCCAGTGCGTGGCCAGGGATGGGAGCAGCTGCCTTGCACAACTCTGGGCAAAGATCAGCCTTTCTGCAGACACCTCTGTTCCAGTTCTACACCTGCCTCTGATACAAAGGACCTAGAAATAAGCTGCAGTGGACTCACTGTTTCCAGCTACAATAGACTTGACCATCCTCCAACAAGGATCATGGGTTTTTTTTTTGTTCCTGGCCAACCACAATCACTATTCCTTCAGCCCCCACTGAATCTGGGGTGAGATATTTCACCCTTACCCACCTTTTTCACCCTCCCTCCCCACCTGCTGTAGCGGCCACACACTCAGAAGGGCAGGAGCTCTCTTTTGCTGTGCCTAAATTGCACACAGCACAAAGACTGCTTCACCAGGGTATGAATTTTCACGTCCTCTCTAATTAAAAAAACCCCATATGTTTTGCTCTTCATGCCCCTTTGCTGGTATTTATGTGGAGAACAACAAGCTGTTACATTAAAGGTTTCTCAAGAAGGATGGGCTAGGCTGTCCATTACCTGCCTGAGACCCTTTGCTCTGCGGTGTTTGGTACCCTAAAAGCATGGAAATTGCATGAGATCAGAACTACCCAGCGCTGATCTCAACCCTGATCCCAGCAGCCCATTTGCATCAGTTTATCAGAAACATTTCTTCTTTCTGCTGACATCCAAATATTCTTGGCATGAAGGAGCTGCTGACATTTATTCCTGAATTGCCACATTGCAGGAGTTTTGGCTAAGACTAGCGTTGCATAGGAAGAGTGAAGGGACCTTGTTACTTGGTGAAGATACGTCTTCTACAGTCTATCAGTCTAGATTGACTTGGGTCACTTCCTCTATTCATTTCCCCAGCTGATTTTTTATTTTTAAGGCTCTTTCAAAGAAATACTTGAGCTCAGTACAATGTTCTTGATTGCAACCAGAACTGGTTGAAAAATGCTGAACTAATTGAAAGAAATTTTCTTTTTCATTCCTTCCTCAAAACATTTCCAGGGTTTTTGGTCAGTACTTGGAACTGTGAAAAACCCCCCTGGGCTCCACTGTACAACAGCAGAAGCCTTTTCCACAGCATCAGCAGCATTTTGAAAGCCTGCGAGTTGATCTTACAGCTGCAAAATGACTTCTCTGTCTGTCAGAGACAGAGGGATGTCACGTCTCTTTATGTTTTCACCAAGACATCTCTCACACCGACATCCAGGTCGTGGAGTTCCCCCACCTCTCCCTCAGCACATGCTCGGAGCAGCTCCCAAAGCTCTCTAGGAGCAGTTAGCATCATGAACCCTATCTGCTGCACAGGGAAACTGAGGCACAAGGTGGCAGTGGCTCCCACAGCAGCGGAGACTTACCACCTCCCAAATCCCCATGCGGATCTCTGCACACTAAACCACGACGGGGTGTCCTACCACCTACTACACACAAACCTCCACATTCACTTTTAAACTTGTGCCAGCTAGCCCCAAAGCCATGATACACTGTAGAGCCCGGCGAGACCAGCCATTCCTCCACCCCACCGTCTCCTCTCGAGGCTCTCACTGGCCTGTTCCTCCTCACCACCACGTTTCTCCATGGCTCCCAGGAAGACGGCATATTTCATCTCAGACAAGAAGCAAAACAAACAACCACCCGCCCAAGATGCCCAGGCTCTCTAGCAGAGGGGAGAGGTTTCTGCATTGTTCATTTTCTTCCCTGTCAAGTTAATGCAAGCTAAACAATCTCCTTTCTTCCCTGTCCATTTCTCCTCCAAGCAGCTCCCCCCTTTCTTTCTTTTCCATTTCAACTACCTCAAGCAGAAGGCCCTTCGAGGCACTAGCAACTTCAAAGGCACCAGGTCCAATGTGCAGCAAGCGATAAAAACCTACACAGCATGTGTTGGGCAAATTAATATCCCCTCCAGAGCCACCGGCTCCTCAGTCCCAGCAGCACTATAATGAGATGTTATACTGAAGGGGAGGGGGAACTCGATGCAGAAGGGGAGATGTATTTAATGTATGCAAATTGACTAGCATGCAAATTGCCGCTAAGTTAAAAATAACACATTGCATGAGGAGTCCGTCTTCTAAAACATTTGTTTATTCATTAGGGTAATATCTATTATCAGTCTCCTCACTTCCTTCCACGTCAAGTGCTGACTTTCGGGGAAGTTCATGTTTTGCAGATTTGGAGGGCAACTGTGATTTCCCACTGATCTCAGCCACCACCCAGCAACACCAATTCCTTCCCCTTCCCTTTCCTTCCTTCCTGCTCATAGGCTGCAGGGATTAAGTCACCTTTCCTCATAGGGGAGGTGCCCAAAGAAAAGTGATGAACTTCAAGGACAAAAGCTGTCTCAGCCGCCCAGACCAGCTCTCGCTAGCCAGAGCCTTCCCCAGGGCTGGACCAGAGCATCTGTCTAAGCTGGACTCAGCTTGGTGGCCAAATTGCATCAAAGGCACAATGCCAGCCTTGGCTTCTGAGAAATCACAGTGTGAACTCCTCCTCCCAGCCTGAGCTCTACACGGCAGCCTTTCCTCCAGAAGGTTCAGCACAATTAATATTAGAGTCCTACCACCGACATTAAGCACTGGGATAGTTACTGAGAGAGGCCAGTGCATCAGATTGATCCTGGCTGACTGATCATAGAATCATAGAATGGTTTGGATTGAAAGNAATCCACTGCTGATATTGGTGTTGCAGAGGAGCAATGGCGTAATCAAACGATAAGCGTAGTAAGGATGGTAGCTTGCCATTTCAAGACAATGGTTGCAGATTAAGTCCTACTGCCCAGGGAGGCATTCAGACACTAAAAGCACTTGCTTTGTCCAGCATTTTGATACTGAAGCTTTCTGTTTGCTACAGGGAAGTACTGTTTGCTAATGGGAAGTACTTGTCTCCTGCACACATCTAGAGTTCTTCATCCAGCCTTGCTGGAGTGTGTTAACACCTTGCAGTCTTTAGACATACAATGCCTTGGGAGATAGAGGTGGGGGGGTATATCCATTGGACTGAAACACAGAGGCAGAAGGAACCCTGGCAAGCCACAAAGGTCTTACACACAGTTGATGGTGCAGAAGAGAACTGGCAACTAGACAGAAGATCCAGCTATCCCCAAACAAGAGAACAATATAGGCAAAACTCTGCTTTAGCTATAATACATAGGCCTGGCTCAGAGCTGCCACAGCTGGACTGTGTCCAGGTCCCAGAGGAACACGTTCTGGGGTTCCTTTTTTTGATCATTTGTTATTACTCAGCCAAAAACTGACAAAGTTACAGTGCTAGTACAGCCCTCCAGCACCTGCCAATAAGCAAGAGATTTATTACTTCACCAGTTAACTACTCTGCCCAACTTGGGAACCTTATTCTTCCGTCCTGTGCATGGTAAGAGCTGTAAAAGTCATATAGAGACTAAAAGGAGTCTAACTGCAGCAATTAGTGTTACTCATTTTTTTCAGCTAGAATCCTAAATCAGCAGAGAAGCAGATATCCACACTGCCAAGAACCGGACTTACCGTTCAAGGGGCAGCTGGGCGAAGAGGGAGGTTGTGCTGAGATGCTGGAGCAGCAGGGCTGGGCTGCCCTCACCAAGCACTGACAGCTGGGAGCAGGCTGCTCTTCCTCTGCCCTACCAAGAGACAGACTTGTGCAGGGACAGTGATGGAAATCCATCCTCGTAGCAGCGAGGGTAGATTTAAAGTGACTGTGTTAAAGTGCATTAACCTCTGTGTGGACGTGGTCACTCCAGATTCAAGTGGCCATTGCTTAGTTTAATGTAAGCCACTTCAATTTGACCTAATTTGCTACCTGAGTAAATAAGCCAAACCAAATAAAGGTTAATGACTATGAACGAGTGCCTCCCCAGAGGAGAGTGATCCACTCGGAGCTTACTTATCAAGTCAACACAGATTAACAACAGCCCACCAGCAGACACCATCTCTCATCCCTCTGCCTGGAACTCCAGTTTGGAAGAGCTGTGGTATCAGAAGAGCCCACTGAGTCCTGGGTGGGAACAAGACACCGAGAGTCAGGGGGAAACCCTTAATTAAGGCAGGAGCAAAGATCGAAAGTCAGGTCAGCAAGGACGCTTACCCCCACTACATGTCTTACTTCTACGAGCTCTTACCTAAGCCAAGAAGTTTAAGCACAGCAAGAGATGGGAATGGAGCAGGACAGAGTGAAGATGTTCCTACAGCCACTTCCCACACACAGTGGTGTGGCAGAGCACCACACAGAGCAGCTTCCTCCAGCTGCCAGGCTATGGCAAAACTAGCTTCAGCTGAAGAGGGTTGAAGTTCAAGACTTGTCATGAAGATGCAGGTAACTCTGCAATGCTAGTGGCTGCCCTGCGTCACCCAGTCCCCTTCATCGGGGAAGGCTGGAAGGGCCAGGCTCTTCAACCCTTGTACAGATGTGATGCTACAGCAGCAAGGAGTACAACAACAAACAGCTGGGATGTGGGTGATGGTAAATCAGCATCAAAACACAGGGCCACCAGGCAGCAAAATGGGATTAAACAGATTCATGGACGGGAGTTCAAAAAAAGAAAAAACAACCCAGAGACTGCAGGGACAAGGCAGAGAGATACCTTCAATACCCCTCTTCCCATGACTGCAGGTGCTGGGCACACGGGGAATGGACAGCAAGATGGGCCAGACCCACGTGCTCTCTCCACAGGGCACCTGATGATGATGATAATGAGGCAGGGAGCTAGGCTAGGTGAACCACTGGTCTGGCTCAGCAAGGCATTTCTGTCCCAAAAGATCTGGGTTGCAGGCTGCTCTTACCCACGCCACTCCAAGCCTTCTGGGCCCCAGGCAGCACATCCCCACCACTGTGGCAGGCAGGAGTCTCTCGCCTGCCTATCCAGAAGAGGATGGACAACAGTACTTATGTGACGGCAGCTGTTCTTTCGAATTTCCCTGAGCTCATCCAAGTCAGATGTTCCTTTTGTGCACTCCCTGGGCAATGCCCCTCTCCTTACCCCATGGCTCCTTCCCCTCCAGTTTGTCATTTCCAGTGACATGCCCCCACTGGTGATCGAGAGCTGGTTGCTATCTCTTTCCGTCACCGAGGGTCAAGGTGAATGATCCTGCCAGGTGGTGCATTTTTCAGAGGATGAATAGCGACTGAGCGCAGCGTGGCCCTGAATCTCAATGAGCTGCCACCCTACTGCAAGGGTTCACTGATGTTTTCGCAGTGACAATCACACGTAAATAGATTATCCTTCCCAGCCTGAAGCACATGGGCCACCTTCCTTTCCCATGCTGCTCCCCAGCAGCTGCTGGTGAGAAAATTCAGAATAAGGAGCATGCTTGGACGTTGCATAATGCTATACCTGCTCCCCTCACCACACACTTAGGTTGGAGGTACCTTCCCGAGTGTAGGAGCTTCTCCAGGAGCTCCAGGGCACAGTCTAATCCCATCACAGAGATCATCTAATCCCAAAGGCCATTTAATGCAGTTTGCTGCCTGGGGTACCGAACCAGTTTGTTTAGCCAACAGCTACCAGCAAGACCTACTGTTGACCTGTTGTGTGAAGGCCACTTGGAGTCACTAAGCAGGTTGTTGCCCCATGAACTCGGTGTCCTCTATCGGCTAAGTCCTGCTTCAATTCCTTGACCTAAAACACAGCCAGCCAGCTATCCCAGGCCAAAGACAGACCAACCTCTCCTCTCTTAGATGAATATTCCTTTTTTTTCCACTCACTAGTGCCAATGATTGCAGTAGGGGCTGCAATCTTGAGAGTTAAAGGTTAGAGTATGTTGGCTGGTGAATTTGAGCTCATCCCAAATTAGGTAGCAGTATCAGGAATTCCTACTTTCTCTACAAGGTCTGTTCTTAGCATCGCTGAACAGCCTGGGTACGTTCCCCACCAAACGGCACAAACTGGAATGCTTCCTAATTAACTGCACGGGAGAAGATAAAAATTCCCTGCTCTCCCCAATCCTGCAAAAGTCAGAGATGCAAAGAAAGCCGCTGCACAAGCCTGACACCGGGGCAGGGGAGACGGAGCATCCATGGTGAAACACGTACTCACCAGGGTGACAATTTCAGTGTAATCATCGAGGGCACGTTAGGTGACCGTTTTCATAAAGCAGAGCACACCCACAGGACCAAATAACGGGGCCTGAAAATTAGGAGCGTCACAGCTCAAAGCACAGGGATATGCTCTGTGAAACTCTAATTGCACGACACTGGGCGGCAGGCAGGGCGGTCAAACAGCTGGTGGAGCCAACTTGGTCACCTCCAGGCCTGCTGTTACCTGACCCGGGCGCTTCAACCACGGCATCCTTTTCCAGATCCATTAATTCCTGCCAAACATAGCATCTCTGAAGAAGAGCAGAAGGGAAAGCAGGCAGCTTGCTAATGCCCATCACGTACCACAGCCTGAAGCCTGTGCCAAGCTCTCCACCAGCCCCACACCTAATATTCTCAGCTGCTAGATTCAGAGAGGATCTTATTTTTGAAAGGATCTGCTACAGCCCATGACCTTTCGCTCAGGATCATGAAGGTCACAGCCAAAGGGGATGCCAGGCTCCTTATGCCTGTCATTTTTCCAGCTTCTTGCTGAAGCCATTGCATCACAGCTGCTCTAGTTGCAGGAGTCATTGCTCGGTTCAGCTCCCAGCTTTCTTTCCTGCTGTCCAAATGAGGCACACCCACTATGATGGGGAAATCAAGGTACCGCAGCAGTAATCAATTATTGCTCACAAAAAGAGAATCGCGCCCCGAAGATCCAGGGTGAAGTGACCTCCACGAAAATCTTCACACATGCTTCCTTTGGGGATTCAGCGTCTGAGCACCAAGGCTGCACGGTAAACCAGAGATTAATGCAGAGCAGAACAGAGTATTCCTAGGCGAGAATACAAAGCAGAACAAAGGCTACCTTGTCATGTCTTCAGTTCGTTTCCCACAGTTTTATTTTACTTATTTCTTTTTGGAAAAACTTCCTATGCCCAACTCCCAGGTTTCAACTCTGACTTTGCAAAGTGCAAGAACACTATAGTAACCTCCCTCCTGTGCAGGAAAGCAAAGCTCCCAAATAGCCAAGCCCCCGGCAGAATTTCCCAGAGGCCGACACCCCTTCCCTCACGCTGCTTCCAGAGGGTCTAGCCAGGCAGAGTCACTCAGGAAATCTCACGCTTAAGGTCTGGCAATGGAGAGGGAGATACCTGTGAGCTCCTGTTCCCCGCAGGTAGAAATACATCAAGTCCCTGCTGCGGAACAGACCTAGCTCCCAGGATTCTTCTTTCCCTAGAACTAGAAACCTTTGGATCAGTCACACAGAATTCCTTTGCCTGTGCTGGTTTTCCTGAAAACTTCTGCGCTTTGCTCTAGTGTCAACCACGCCAGAAAATCTCCAACTGTATAGAACCATGCTGGGGCTGAAAACTACGCCTTAATGCCAGTCATCTGCACCCAGGGAGTCGAACCCCGTGAATGACATTGACCCTTAGCAAGAGCCAGGGAAGGCTTTTTGGGACTACTGTTCCACCCTGTTCCAAAATGCGGCCAGAGAAGCAGACCTAAGAGCAAGCAGGAAAGCAGAGAGCTGTATGGTGGGGTTTCACATCGTATCTTAGCAGAAGGTGATTTACGTGAGTCCTTCTTGGCAGAACATCCTCTGTGCCTTACTCTGCTTATAAAACACCCCGAAGGCCAGTCAAAAGCAGTTGCCATAGAACATTGTTTTCCCTTCGGAAAAACATTCCCCTTGCATCCACACAGCACAGAATTATCTCCCAGAAGCTGGTGGTAGGCATTCACATGCCCTGTGACGAGCCATAGCAGAGAGCTACCACCACACTTTGGGGGCCAAGCAAAGAACCTGCACTAACAAGGGCAGGTCGATCAGTCAGTAAATATGTCCTGCCCAACAACTTTGTTTTATTGAATCTCTCTCATCCACGTTTCCCAGTCAAGCACACTGCACAGCCTCTATGGCAAAGGTGTTTAATTAAGATAATACAGATTTTGAAGCTTTTGTATTTTTAATGGACAAGAAATGAGGTACTACTTGCACTGGACAGGTTGTGGAAGGTGAAGCATCTCTGGTCCATGCGAGGAGGCACCAGGGAGAGGTGACTCGTACTGTAAGTGAACACAGGAGGACTTGCTGGCTGCAGCACAGGCTAAGCAGTGGTGAGATGATCCACCAAGAGGAACACAGAAACACAAACGCACTTGTGTCTATTTTTCAGACTATAGCAAAGGGTAGAAAGCGCTCTCATGAATTTCGATGACGGAGGAGCTGGCATGCCAATACAAGGATTGGCTCTGACCTACTGACATTTCTGCAGGCCCGCGATTCATACGCAGGGGCTGTCACTCTGAATTTGAATTGCCTGATTTTTCTGTCACAATAGCCTGATATTTTTTTGCTCGTGAAGGTGAAGGATAAATATTTACAAACCTCAACTCACACCAACAAAAGCATTCTGTTCCAGAATTTTCTTGGGTTTTTGTTCTGTTGCCCAACACTTTAATTTCTGTTATTAAAACAAGTGACACGGTAAAATGATATACAAATGAGGGGACAGACCACAGAAGCTCACCATTAACGTTCAAGGGTTTTCAGCGATGCGTTGGAAAATGGCTGAGAGCATTTGCAGGAAATGCGAAGGATAATAGCACAGTAACTCCAGACAAGGACAGGTCACCAATCTGTAGGAAATATGTTTTCTTGGTAAACTAATGGTGGGGGTTCAACAATTTCATGCAAGAAAATGTGAGGTTGTAAACAGATTTAAAAAAAAATAAATAATTCAAGACAAACACCCACTCAATGCAGCAGCATCTCCCCTCCAGCCAGAGAAGCCGACTCCATACTAATCAAACATCTAGAGAGTTGCAAAATAAAACCGAGCCCAGGAAAGAAGCAACCAGCTCACCATTTAACAAGTGTTTGTCATCCCTAAGTCCTTGACCACCTACATGCATGCAACATCATCTCCAAGCACAATGCACTTCACTGGGATGTAGAGGAGGGTTTAGTGACCCCCATTTGGGGCAGTGAGCAAAGGTCAGGGTAGACATCTGACTAAGCACAAGCTTCCTGCATCAAGCTGAGGCTAACTATGCTTTCTGTGGCTGGTGGAGTATAAAGGGAGTTGTGTTTCACATTGGTACCTGATGCTGGCAAGAACATTGTGTCCGGTTTTTGTATTCACACTTCTGAAAAAAATGTGTCAGAAATGGAGAGTCCAGATAATAGCTGTAATAACAATTTAGGGTGTGAAAAAACAGCCTCAAGGTGAGAACCTTAAGGAGTTCAGTCAATTTAGTTTCCTAAGAAGAAGGTTAAAAAGCCACTTGACTCTGGTCCATGCATTCCTACAAAATACAATTTCTGATATTATTGTCTCTTTAATCTTGCTAACCGCAATCCAACAGCCAGAGGCTGGAGCTTGAAACATCAAAAAATGGACCTTAGGTGAAAATTGTTGCCATATGGGTCCGTGAGATTTAGATGTTGTTCCAGAAGAGATGTTCCCACTTGATTCAGCATGGGTTCATGAAAGGCAGGTCCTGTTTGACCAACCTGATCTCCTTTTACGACCAGGTGACCCGCCTGGTGGATGAAGGAAAGGCTGTGGATGTTGTCTACTTGGACTTTAGTAAGGCCTTCGACACAGTCTCCCACAGCATTCTGCTAGAGAAGCTGGCAGCCCGTGGCTTAGACAGGCGTACTCTTCGCTGGATTAAAAACTGGCTGGATGGCCGAGCCCAGGGAGTTGTGGTGAATGGCGGTAAATGCAGCTGGC
>VYXH01012749.1:829885-851653 GCA_013397275.1 Burhinus bistriatus
TGGAAACAAGGTGCTTTCCAAAAGGCAGAAAATTCATCCTCACCCTTTTCCCAGTGCCCGGTAATTCTCAGACCATTACAGAGGACAGATGACCCAAATGAACGGTCCAACAGCATGCAAAGCCCACCTCTGCCAAGGGCTGTGGACCAGCCTGACACCTGCCCCAAACCCTGCACATCTCCACAGACTTCAGCAATGCCCCTCCTCATCCTGGCCTCCCAAGTTCACAAATACTGAATGAAGTCAGCAATGGAAATGATTTTTTTTTTTTTTTAAAAAAAAAAAAAAACAAAGCGTGGTTTCAGACGTTAATTCCGATGCTGGCTAATGAGAGGCTTTGCCGTGAATAGACTCAGCAAGCAGTTCAAAGCCCAGCCTCTCCCTCCCGCTCAGCTTCACGGTGTTAAAAGTGGTGTTTCACAGTGCTGGAGCACTACCATCTGCTGTGCCCCGTTCATTATGCACCGAGTCACACCGGGCAGCTCCCGGCAGAAAGCGAAGACAGAGGTAAACTAGTATTTGAAAACAAAGGAGGGCTCTCTCCATCCTAATTAGCGGCAGGTTGCAGAGAGCAGCGGCGGAAGGCGAAGGTCACTTCCCACAAGGCTCTGCTCAGGATGCCAAAACACCCACTTAATTCAAGCAGCTCAGCGGGCAGAGTCAGACCAGAGCAATTACGCTCCCTGGATTTCCCCAAGGAAGGTTTTAACAATGCAACTCTTCGGGGGGCGGGGGAGGGAAGAAAAAAAAAATGACTGCAGGAGGTCTTCATTCTGCCACCTCAGAGCAGGAGGAAGCACAGTCTACCCTGCTACTGACTCCCTTTGTGCCTGTGCACTGGGAGGCAAGCTTGGAGGTTTGGGAGTTCCCCCACCCCCCACAAAAAAAAAAGAAATGAGTAAGAGCAAATTTTAACATTAAAAAAAAAAACAAAACCAAAACCACAGCCAAAGACCAAAAAAACCCATACATGCGAAGACCTTTTGTAGTGGGGTCGAATTCCCTCTGAGCACTCCAGGTTCCCTTCCAGATGCTGCCAGTAAGAATTAACCTTTAAAGGAACCATCTCAGCACAAACTCTGGGAGCCTTCTTGGGAGACGCAGTTCCTCTGCTGAGTTACTCTGCCTGGCTCAGCCCAAGAATTCTGCTCTTCTGTTAAATGACTCACTGCACCCCAGCCACCTCACACAAACAGCTTTTCCAGGTCAAAACATCATTTTTAACCTCAGTGGATATTTCCTCCTTGCACACACCCTGGACGATATTCGTACCCACATCTGCCCTCCTACTCGCACCTCTTGCAGCTCCATGATGCAGTGACTCTCCCTTCGAAAGGATCTCTGCAGCCGTTGACATCTTCTGCCCATGGCAGGAGCATTTTCCAGGGGGTGCTGCATAGGAACCCAACTTTCTTCATCCCTTCCAAGGGCTCCAGAAAGGGGAATTCATGGTAATTTTCAGTGGGAAAGGAAGACTGAGATTTCTTTTTTTTTTTTTTTCAGGCACCATCTGAATCCCTCCTCAAAGTCTTCAGATACAAAATGTTGTCCACACCCCTCTTCACTGGTCCAGCTAACAGCAAGTGGTCACCATCACATGCTAGAGAGGATCCACCCTGATCTGTTCTTGGATGTGGAACTACTTCAGACAGCAGCTCTGCAGGAGGCAGAGCAGCCACGGGTTTAGCGCAGTTTTCTTTAAACCATTTGCAAAATACTTCTCAGAAGACAACCTGCAGCTCTTTCCCTCTGACATGCTCCATACTGTTCAGCAATCATCTCCCGGCACCGAGGAGTCTAACAGACCTACTGCTTTCCAAGCCTGAGTCACAGCCGACTTGTGCTGCATAAAGCCACCCTCTGTGTTGTACCAGCAACCCCAACAACCCGGCCAAAATCTTTTAGAGATGTGGTTCCCCCGTATCTCTTCTCCCCCAGCTACGTCAACAGTAACGAGTGCTCAGCACTGGCACAACAGAGGTTTCCAACTGTTTATAAGCAGCCCATAAGACAGCCAGCAGGTCTTGATAAGGCTCCGGTGTTTGTGCGTCATTGCTTTGCCCGCTGTTTCCAGCGGACGGAGCTGCTTGCATGCTTGCCCTGGTGCAGAGCTAAGGGCACCGCATTCAATGGGCACAGAGCACGGGTCTCGACCACGTGCCACTCCTGCTTGGCACACAGGCTGGAAAACCTTCATCTACCCTGGCACATCTCTTGGCATCAGATTGACTTTGCAGATCTGGGTGGCTGGAGCTGAGAAGTGGTTTTCTTCTTGCTCAGGAGATGTTTGCCAGGTCCCTTCTGAGGGTGCTAAAAGATAAAGTGCAGGTTCCACCAGACCTGCCAGAAAATAAGAGTGATTCTCTAGGGTGTGTGGGTTGGGGGCCTTTTTTTGCCACGAGGGATGTACGGCTCTCCACTGAGCTAGTGACCCCGGCGTGGATGCCTCCATCATCCACACTAAAATGCTGAAGCTCTCTGGCTGCGCTCCCAGTCACCCCCAGCCACAGCGCTGGCCACTGCTCCCCTGATGGATCCCGTAAAGGTGTCAGCTGCTGCCTCTTTTTCTGTTGCTCAGGTTTTCTCTGCAAACACTTACCAAGTGGTGCAACCTACAGTCACCCAAAACCAACACCAGGCATCTGCATCACCACCATACCACCCCAGTAGACAGTCCCTTACCTCCCAGGTCTCTATCAGTCCTGGTTGCAGTAAGCTATGGCCCACCATTCAACACTCCCAACCATCAAAACCGCAGCAAGGGCTCCCACGTGCTTGGCTGTTTGCCTCTTCCCTGCATTACATGCAAACTCATAAAAGCACCAAGTACCTCACAACCAGCAATTCAACAAAGTTAGGGCTCTCCAGCCTTCTTTCTCCTGGCACTCACTGCCTGCAGAGACAGAGTCAAGAGCTGTTTACCTCTCCTCTACTCCTCCTCCACATCTCCAGAGCCTTTTCATGAAGTTTTAGCTGCTCCCTTCTTCTGTGCAGGGCGGTTCTTTGCCCATTTTTTTTCTGGTCCCACGTGTTGTTGGGAGATCACTGGAGAGACAAGCAGCTGCTCTGCTCACTGAACCTCCTCTAAGCATTTGGCAGGGCATCTGCCGAGCACAACAGCCAGACTCAACACAACTCATGCTGTTGTTTTTACAAAGTATACCCCTTGCACCTACTGGGCTTAAGGAGAAGGTGGAAATGGAGCAGCGCGGTCCAGCTCCCTCCCTTCCCACCCTGCCAGAGCTGGGGAAGCTCCCTGGTGAACTTCTTCCAAGGACAGAGGGTGCTGACATGACATGAGCCCCAGCAAGGAGAAACGAGTGCTGGAGCATCACTGCACGGCACAGCTGTGGCACTAAGCCAGCACCACCACTCCCAGGGATGCCTCCTGCACTCCTGCTCCACGGGCACTGGAAACAATTCGGGACCATGACCCACTCTCCCTATGGAAAACGCTCTGCCTGTGGTCTCCAAACCCACAGGTGGGCAGAGATCCCTGTCTGCAGTGCTCTGCTGACCAACACAACCTTCCACCCTGATGGACCCTCAGAAACACCCTTTTCCCCTTTCCCCTCTGCCTGCTCCCCACCCCCCCCAGCAATTAAACCTTCGCTGCCTTGGCTGGGCAAGATAAATGGTATTTATTTGGATTGCTTTCCTGCATGCCAAACATAAAGCAAAATGCCAATTGATGCAGCTGCCTCACCTGATGGTTTTATTTCTCTTATTCCCCCGCCCTGCTTTTAATTTTGCTGTGTGCCGGAGCTGTCGGTGGGGCTTGCACCACGGTGATAAACTAACAGATCCCCATTAACCCACGGCCCATGGGCAAGAGCAAGAATTTGCCTTTTCTCTCTCTCTTTCCCTTTTTTTTTTTTTTTTTTTAAACTCTCCCTCTATCAATATTTGATGAGGGCAATTTCAAAGACTTGTTTAGTATGATCTCTGCATAAGGAGTCCTTCGGAGTGTTTATCACGTTCGAGGTATAATTACATTCAAATCCTGAGACACAGTTGCCAGGGTTACAGCTGCTGGTGGTTCCTCCAGCTTTTGTGTATCTGGGGTTTCTCACCGCCCCCCTGTGCACACCCGCATGCCCCCCGCTCTCTGCTCCTGTTGCTCCTGGGGTAGGAGAGGAGGATGATGGGCAGGTCATGGACCAGCGGTGGCCAACGTAGGTCACACCGGGCATCTCCCAGCCTGAAGGAGAAGTCAGCATCACCATGCAGGGCATATGGAGTGCAGGACTTCGATGCTGCCCTGGGTTGGTCGGGGATGGGGCAGAGGGAGAGCTGAGCAGAGGGTTGAAGGTTGCTGACAAAAATATTATAGTAAGAACCTCAATGGCTGTAGAAGCTCCACGGAAGGAGAGACGGCAGCATCTTTCCTTCATCCCTTGAATCCTAAGTTAAAATGAAATCTAAAAAGCAAATACATGAATTGCTAGGGATAGGGACTGCATAATCCCAAGGGAGAGGTCCAAGAGAGGCCAACGCTGCCACCAAGCCAGCCTGGGACCTCCTCGCACTCTCAGCCTTCCCTGCCATGAGGGATAGGATGACCATGCAGCCCTGCCGCAAGCCTCTCTGGTCTAACCAGGCCAGGAGAAGACCTCCTGAGGCACCTGATGCCCAGGGACACCAGCTCTACGTGCACTGAGAGGACACAAACTCCGTCTAATGCATTCCTGGTATTAACCTGGCTTAAAGCATATATATATATACACACACACACACATTATGGGCTATTTGCTGGAGACCTGCCCATGCAAAAAGGGGAAGGGGCTGCCAGCTACAGCAGGGTCCTGCCCGTGAAGCCAGCTGCAGCCCCTGGAGCTGGAAACAGCTCTGGCCCCACTCCTAGCGGGTGATGTGGACCTATTGAAATGCCCCTAAGACCCTACTATACTGGAAGCTTTTAGCAAGCTGGAAAAAGAAGCATTTCGACCGCAACACCATGTCCCCTTCCTGCTGCACCAGCATTAATAACAACCACCACAGAAGGGGCAACCCAAGGAAAAGCCAGTCTCCCCTCCTGCCCAAGCTGTGATGCTGAACAGAGGCTGCCCAGCCAAATTTAACTCCTTTCACTGGCCTCAGGACAGGCAGAAATTCAGCTCGTACCTTGCATTTCCTGGACAGTGTCGGTAAATGCTATTTTACCCATACAGCGAGGAACTGGAATTGAATTGTCTTTGTTCTAGTTCTAATTTTAAATAATATGAACCTTCATACAATAGGCAGTGTTATCACTAATCCCCACAGTTGAGCCTGAAATAAGCTTACAAACCATGCGGCAGTCACTGTGAGAAGAACAATTATTCTAACAAAGGATGGAGAGAGAGGGAAACAGCCATGAGCTCCTTGGGTTATATGGAGGGTGAACACAATTGTTGTCAATTCACAATAAATAAATAATAAAATAATAATAAAAAAAAAAAAACAACAAACAACTGCAGTGTGAAGGCCTGGTAAAATATTTACAAATAATCCAATAATAGCAAAAGCTACCTGCTACAGTCAATAGATTGTAAAACAAATTCAGATGGAAGCTATTGTTTACCCCTAAATCAGCTCTAATGCCCTAGCAAATGTGATTATCAGCATTCTGTGGGGAACGGCAGCATCAGCATTCATTACAGGTGTGCCCAGTAAAGGTTCTTTTGGCCACAGGTTCATTTGTAATTATTAAAATGCATCTTGTTAGCCTGCACTGAGCATGCAGCAAGTTCCAAATTTCTGGGCACCAGCATGCAGTATTTGCTTTAATTTATTATGTGTATTTTATGTATTATTTTACTGTGTCAATGCCACAGTGCAAGTGAGAAACCCCATCTCAAAGGCACCAAATGGGATATAGCTCAGCATTTTATGTCACCCATGCACTTGGAGTTGACACGGTCTTTGTTCCTAAGGGAGAGCTTTTACATCAAGGACAAGCAACCGGAAAGCTGGCAGCCATGGTGGGTATTCTCACTGCCAGGCATGGGAAAGGGACCAGCATCGTACCTGGGCTTACAGCAAGGGGAAAGCAGTAACATCGGAAAGGGGAAGCCTGTTTATCTCCCTAAGGGCACAAACCAGACCACTACTGGACCACCCCGAGCAGTGTTGTTATGCAAAATAACAGCAAATGGTTCATAGAATCACCTAGTTTGGAAGGGACCTTTAAGATCATTGAGTCCAACCATCAACCTAACACTGTCCAGACCACCACTAAACCATGTCCCTNACAGAGAACTGATAGGAAAAAAAAAATAATAATAAAAAAAAAAAAACAGGAAGGGAGAGAAGCCACAAGATAGTTTGCAGCATGAGATGTGAGAGATACACACAGCACACCTCATCTCACCCAAGAGAAAAACAAGGGCAAAACCACACAAGAAGCCCTGGAGCAACAGTGCCTATGCTAGAGCCTGGAGTTTTTGAGGAGAGGAGCTCACACTTGGACACAGCTGCAAGGGAAGGCTTGAGTCTGATGATTAAAGGGACCAGCACAAGGAGATACTATAGAGCCACCGGGATCTGAACACCTCACCCAAAATGCACGCTACCATCCCCAAAGCAGAGGGCCGAGCAGGGAGCTGATCCTAAGTATTTCCAGCTCTTGGGGAGAGAGGATGAAGACATTGGTCTGAAGGTCCAGAGCAGCGTAAAGAGCACTGCTCTGTGGCCTTGCCTCAAAACACAGTGGTACAAGGGACGCCGCTTATCAGAGGAAGGAAACGGGAACGAGACGGCCACCGAGCATGTCTGAGCATTCACATTACAAGGAAGGCTTGTAAGGGACAGGATCTGACATTTAATACCTCTGTTTGTAAAGTGCTTGACATTCACGATAACAGGGGTGGCGCAGATAGGCAGCAAGGCCTTCTGTCTTTCTGGGAAGGCACGAACACTGCTGAAAACAGCCTGGCTTTCCCCGTTTGCTAGCTGAATCCCTGGGAGATGCAAGCGCAGGGAGCTTCGTGTCTTCCATGAGCACCTGTGGCATCCCTGGGACAGACTGCGTTCAGGCGCCTGGAAAAGTGACCTTATCCCCTTGTGCCTTAGCTTTCCTCCCCAGAAGATGGATCATCTATTCTGCAGGCAGGCTCTGCAGGACACATACCACACTTGTGGAACACGCAGCCCAAAAGACCCAGGTTGTGATCTTACCTGGGGCTCTGAGGAGCCATTGTAAGAAAAATAAAGTTCAGCACTCGTTCCTCTCTTGGAAAGCTGTGCATTGCAGCAGACTGGATGGAAATAACTTGTTTTAAATGGCACCTCACCTGACAGCAGCTCAGAAATTGAAGTGGCAGAGGGGAGAAGGAAACAATTAGTGGTTAGTGTCTCAGGTAAGCCCATGTTCAGCAGAAGCTAGAGCCCTGGAACCAGATTTAATGAAGGACTCAGCTTGGAGCAATGTAGTTGCCCCCACTACTGTGGGCACCTTGGTCCCCAACAAGGAGTCCCAAGTCCTGGGAGGTGCCTAGCCTGTCTGCTTCCCAAGGGGATCTCAGTTGGAAAGACAAGATGAACTTGGTGAGCAAAATAACCATGTAATGGGAAGAAAGAAGATGGAGTAACAGAGACCATCTATCAGGTAGGTTTAGCATCACTAGTACTAACTCTCAGCTTCCCAATCCATCTGATCCCAAGCGTTCCTATGGGATTTCCACCCCTGGCAGACACTGCCCTGCCAGCTGGCTTATCCTTCCCCGTCCCTTTCCCCCAGTACAACCCTCAATCCAGCGCTGGCCTCCAGAGGCTCTGCTGACATGCGGCTGGAGAGCGGTCTACAAGAGCAGACAAGCCTCAGGGTTGGTCCCCAGGGGTCCCAGGCTTTACAGGGCAGGTCCTGGCCAGGCTGGGATGACAAGGCTATTGGCGCATAATCGTATTGGCACCACATGTGAATAGAAACTTCTTCCTAGCACGGCGTTAACATACTGCCCAGCGAGGAGAAAGGACACGGGTGGTGATGGGGAAGGGAGCAGAGCCCAGGGTTGCTGGAGCACAGCACAGATCCCTGCTCTCTAGCCCATCCATCTGGCTGTATCTTCTCTTAATTACATTAGAATAACACTCTCCCACCTCATTTTTTTATTATTAGAAATGAACAGATTTAAAGCTTTTCCCCTCAAATTATGCTTCACCTGAGTCAATAATTAAAAGACTATAAAGGAGATACATTTTTATGTGTAATTACGCCTACTTCTGCTGCTGTATCGGGGCTTCAAAAATATTTGCAAAACAACTCAAAACTTTTATTTTGTCAGTGCAATAATTGCCGCTTGTCACGGCTATCCATACGGGTGTCTCTGCTCTAATGAGAGCAGCGTCTCGCAGGCAGCTTTGCTGAGAGGGGGAGGGTGGGCGCTGGAGCTACAAAGCATCACGGGCATGCTGCTGGCAGAGCAGCTGTGCACGGCGTGACACTGGGACAGCACAGCCACGACCTGGCCCGGAGCTCACCCACAGCCCAGGCACCGGTGAGTGCAGCTTCAGAAAGGAGGACATTTGTTTGCTTTTTATGGGAGGATGGAGGGGAGGATGCTCAGTCTCTTCCCCCACACAGTACAAGGTTTGGTCCCCATCCATCACGTTAGTGGGCACACATGTGGCCGCATCTCCTCCACACACTGCTGGATGCATCTGGCTTTGTTTTGCACACTGAAGGCTTGGTATAGAATCATAGAACAGTTTGGGTTGGAAGGAACCTTTAAAGGCCATCTCATCCAACCCCCCTGCAATGAGCAGGGATGTCTTCAACTGGATCAGATTGCTCAGAGCCCCGACCAACCTGACCTTGAATGTTCCCAGGTATGGGGCATCTACCACCTCTCTGGGCAACCTGAGTCAGTGTCTCACCACCCTCATTGTAAAAAATGTCTTCCTTCTACCTAGTCTGAATCTACTCTCTTTCAGTTTAAAACCATTACCCCTTGTCCTGTTGCTACAGGCTCTACTAAAACCATAGAATCATGGAATGGTTTAGGTTGGAAGGGACCTTGAAGACCATCTAGTTCCACCTCCAGGGATGGGACATCCACAGCTTCTCTGGGCAACCTGTTCCAGTGCCTCACCCTCATCACAGGAAAAATTTCATCCTGAGATCTAATCTAAATGTGCCCTCTTCCAGTTTGAAGCCATTACCCCTCATCCTATCACTACATGCCCTTGTCAAAAGTCCTTCTCCAGCTTTCTTGTAGGTGGCACCCAGCTGCCACCCCCCTGGGCAGGCTCATACCCCAGCCACATGGGGAAGAGAGGCGAATTGCCCACCATGTGCAGGAGGCTCCTGCAGAGGAGCTGAATCTGTGCCTCTGCATGGTGGTAGCACCCACACCTACGTGTAGCAGCAGAGGTGCATTCATGCTCCTGACAAGACCGGGCTGGAAATCGGTGTTTGCTGCTTCTCAGGAGGCTTCCTCTGGTTTGGGTGTGCAGCATTGCCCACCTCTTCCAGCAGAGACGGGTCTCGGCTGCTGACACCTCAGTCCAGCTTGGCCCTGTGGAGGCCACAGCTCCCTCCCGGCACTATCTGGCACCCCGCAGGCTGACACCCCCACAGCACAGCACAGCAGCGCTAATTAGTTCAGGCTCAGGGGCGACTTTGCCTGTCACCGAGGCTTATTAGCACAGCTCAGCGCCACGTGAGCAGGGTTCGGCACTCCCAGCCCCGAGCTGGTTCCCGGCTATCGCAGGCATCACACCTCAATTAATAAACCCTCCTTGAGCTAAAAACGGTGCTGACCTCACACCTCCTGCCCTGGCACACACTGCTTCTCCCTGGTCAAGTCAGTTTGGGCTTAGCAGGAGGGGAAAACTAACAGAAAGGAGTCCGGCAGAGCACCAAGCAGAGGGACACGCACGGGGAGGCAAACAAGAATGGAGCAGGGCAAAAAGCTACCGACTCAGCGCAGTGTGAGGCCACCAAAAGAGTGAGGGAACACGGACAGCAGGGGAAGGCAAGGAGCCTGGGGGGCACCAGGAGTGCTGAAGGGCACAGCACCCGGGAAAGAGGTCCAAATAATGTCTGTGGACCCTGGTGCAATTCAGAAAGCAGAGAAGAGGGGAGGGAAACTTATCAAGGAATGCCTGCAGCAGCAAATGAGGGGACCAGGCAAGGATGGGATGCTCCTGCACCCTGGATGGCTTGTGGTGTGCCCACGGGCGAGCCCGGGGCCGCAGCTACAGCTACGGACAGATGTGAGCTCCATGCCCGTTTTGGGAACAGCGGGTCCCAGGTAAATAACCTGTGGGGTTTCTCCTTGACTTGACCTGGGGAAAAAATGCCACGGCGGTGGATGAAGCCGCTGAGGTGGTTTTATGCTTCATCCGATTATACTTGTTTTAAGAAATTGGGTATACGCACTGTCTGATGACCCTCACCAATCAGGAGCCACTTTAAGAACAGGCTCGGCAGCATCCCAGCAGAAACGGGCATTAACGCCGTTGCCGGTGTGCAAAGCTGTACCTTCTTCTGCAGCATTAAGGCAGGTGACTTCCCGAGTCACCACATGCGATATGATACCCTTATGCTTGCAGAACCAAGCATTCAAATAAATGCTAAATACTGGAGGGAAGGAGGGTTCCCCGCCCCGGGAGGAAGGTGCTGCTGGGATGAAGGATGAGTGGGGACAACCAGAGTGGGGGCCAGCAGCAGGGTGGGCAGGCATCATCCGCCCTCCAGCTGGGACACCTGGAGCTGGCTGAGCCCTCACAGCCACTGCACTATGGGCTGAACACACCAGGTGCCCAACATGACCTGTCCGTGACAAACTGGCGTTCCTGGCCTCCCAGGGTGCCTGTGTGGCTTTGAAGTCCCCAAATCCATGATCCAACTTGCTGCATATAAAGAAGATATAATACCCATCTCCCTCATAAGGGCATCGGGAAATAAATTCATTAGTGTTTATAAAGAACTAAGAAACTCTGATTAGAGAGCCATGGAAAAAGCCCACGAGGGAAATGAATAATTCGGCATGCAGTGCTGTGCTGGGAAGGCGTGTGGTAAATAATGCATGGGCTGGGCGTGGCGCTGGGAGATAAAAGGCTCGGGAGCAGCTCCAGCGCCGCGTGCCGAGGGCGGCAGAGGTCCAGGGAGAGTAAAACCTCCTCTCAGCTGGGCTAATGAATGACCACCTCATAACACTGGGATGCAGGGCATACTTCGGCGTTTTGGGGAGCCCAGATTTGCACTTTCTGTGTTGCTTCAGTGCCAGCTGGCTGGGGAGTGGGCAGCAGCCTGTGCCAGGCAAGGTGCAGCAGGACAACAGACAGCTGCGCCCGCACGCCCCTGCCTTTAGCCCTCCTGCTCGTGTGTAACCAGAAATAAGGGCTTCCCCATGCTGCTCGTACATGAGCTGGGCTGAAGCTAACCCCCTCCCCAACCTACCCTCTAGAGCTGCTTTGCTGTCAGGCCAGGCAGAGGGTGGCTAGCAAGGAGGCATCAGCATCCCCAGCAGGTCCGCAAGCAGCAGGGACAGTTCCCAACGCTGGGGTGGCAGCAGAGACAATTTTCCACCCAGGTTAACACCAGCACCCTGTTGCACCTCGTAGCAGAAAGCATTGCCCACCCTTCCAGGGCCAGAGGGGTGCGAGAGGTGCTGCCAAAGGGCTGGTCCTGCAGGGGAGCATCCTGCATCCTCTCCATCGCTGATGGAGGGGCAGAGGAGCCCAGCCCACAGCTCAAAGCTGTCTTGCCTCCTGCCCAAATCAGAGGAGGGGGACCCATTTGCTCAGTTAGCTTGGTGAAAGCATGGTAGTGGAAGCTTCATGCAAAATGCCTGGTGACACCCTCTGCAGAGGAGAGGTGTTGCAAGTCATAGAATCACGTAATCATAGAATGCTTTAGGTTGGAAGGGACCTTAAAGATCATCTAATTCCGATCCCCCTGCCATGGGCAGGGACACCTCCCAGTAGACCGGATTGCTCAAAGCCTCATCCAACCTGGCCTTGAACACCTCCAGGGATGGGGCATCCACAGCTTCCCTGGGCAACCTGGGCCAGTGCCTCACCACCCTCACAGTAAAGAATTTCTTCCTGAGATCTAATCTAAATCTGTCCTCTTCCAATTTGAAGCCATTACCCCTCATCCTATCACTACATGCCCTTGTAAAAAGTCCCTCTCCAGCTTTCTTGTAGGCCCCTTTCAGATACTGGAAGGGGCTCTAAGGTCTGCCCGGAGCCTTCTCTTCTCCAGGTTGAACAACCCCAACTCTCTCAGCCATAGCAGAGGTGCTCCAGCCCTGGGACCATTGTCGTGGCCTCCTCTGGACCCATTCCAACAGGTCCATGTCCTTCTTCTGTTGGGGGTCCTAGAACTGGACCCAGTATTCCAGGTGGGGTCTCACCAGAGCAGAGCAGAGGGGCAGAATCTCCTCCCTCACCCTGCTGGCCACCCTGCTGGGGATGCAGCCCAGGATGCAGTTGGCTGTCTGGGCTGCCAGTGCACATTGCCAGGTCACATTGAGCTTCTCATCCACCAACACCCCCAAGTCCCTTTCCTCAGGGCTGCTCTTGATCCACTCTCCGCCCCGCCTGGATTTGTGCATGGGATTGCCTCGACCCACGTGCAGGACCTTGCACTTGGCCTGGTTGAACTTCCTGTTGAAGCTGTTGATATCAATTTGCTCATTCCCTTGCTCACCACACCCTGCTGTGGGCAATCCCATCATGGAGATGCACTGGTGTCCTCATGCCAGAAGCAATCGCACCAAGGGGTTGCCCAGCCGGCTCTGAAACAGGGCTGGGGGTTTCGTTTCCTGGTGCTGTGGTGACTCTGGGGGCAGTGAGGGGGGTGGCCATGCAGGTTTAATCAAGGTGATAACTAGAAACCAGCTAAAAGCAATGGAGTGGAGTAAATCCCGCCCCGTCCTGAGCACCTTGGGGGACAGGGAGGATGCGAGCTGTGCACGGTGGGACCTGATCAATAGAAATAAGCAATTTGGCTGGGGACAGGAGGTGGCTTTCTTGAGAGCATCCCCCAAAACCTCTCCCACACAGCCTGGAGGAGATTTTGACAGAGCAGCAGCCTTAGCACTGCTCCATCTCAGCCCTCTCGGCTCCGGCAGAAGCTCTGCAGCATCACTGCCGCCCGCCGGGCTCGTCCTCCAGGAAAAACTCAGCACTTTTAATAGGCGCCAAGGCATCTCCAATCATTCCAGCAGATGCTGCCGTGTAATGTGGGCTGGCAGATAACTTTATAATCGGACCATATTGCTCCAATTACAATTTAGCCTGTAGTCCTCTTGGGCTTGTCTTTTATTTGTCTTTCATTGCCAAGCACGGGAGGGAGGGGAGGTGGGGGAGGACGGGGGATGTGTGTGTCTCCGACCTCCCCCTCCTTCACTGCCACGTCTCTTTGTGTAGCCGGGACCATCCCGGTCCTTCTCTTCCCCTGGGCCAGTGCTGTCCTCAGGCCAGAGCTGTGCCCTGCCCCTTGTTTGCAGGGACCATCTCACCCTTCAAGAGTAAGGGTCTGCCACCAGCCCCCATGGGTGAACCCCCTGAGGGAAGCCCCCCATTGCACCCCACCGAGCATTGTCCCTCCTGGGGAGTTGGCTCCTCTTCCCCGCCCCGTGCCCAGAGCAATCCCAGCTCCATTTTCTGCTTGCA
This sequence comes from Burhinus bistriatus, assembly GCA_013397275.1. NCBI lineage: Eukaryota > Metazoa > Chordata > Aves > Charadriiformes > Burhinidae > Burhinus > Burhinus bistriatus. The sequence continues at coordinate 843,494 of VYXH01012749.1, forward strand.
GTGGGGTAAATCAGGAGTTACTCTACTACTTGACGGTGATTGAGTTAGGCTGGCATCAAGCTGGTGTGCCGGAGTATCAGGTATATTGAAATTTCTGGGAGCTGCTGCAGAGTAATTGGAGCCAACGTGCTGCTTCTGTTTTTCAAACCTGAGAACCATGAAGGAAAGATTTTTCATTTTGAGAGTCAGTCTCCGTTCCAGCTGCGACAGCCGCCTGTATCTATATTCAAAGTTCAGGAAAAGTTTTTTGGACTCTGTGGTGCCTTGGTAATCAACATCTCAGGTGGGATGCAGGCGAAGCTGGTGACTGCTTACCCCGCAGGGAAAAAAAAGAAAACAATGCAGGGGCCAGAGCCTGCAGGCATATGAACCCGTATCAGCGAGGTGAGGCTCCATTGGGCACCATCCTGGGATGGGCAGCTGCGGCTCAGGCTGTGCTAGCAACCCTGCTGTCCTTCAGAGCCCCATTAAGCCATTGAAGCATCAGCAGGGCTCCTCCAGACCCTATTAAAAGGCTGTTCCCAGACAAGCTGCTTTGGGAATGTTAACCACTGGTGGTAAACATCTTTTGGTTACTTAATGGAAAAAACATCAGGGCGACCTGTGTAAGGGATATACCCTCTCTGCACCCCAAATCCCAGAGGATTCAAGAAACACAAGCATTCATTTAAACCACACTGACAGCCCATTAAATCAAGTATCTACTCAATTAAGGATGCACAAACAACTTCAGCTCTGCCCTCTGTCAGCTGCTGCCCATTTGCATTCTTGCACGTCCAAAGACCTGCCAGGAGGCTGGATTTCATGGCAGAGGCGCCCTGGTTTCATTTGTCAGGACGGGCTTGTGTCCTGGTTTGAGCAACACAGCACTAATTTCTATTCTAATGCTTGGGAAAACTGCACTTTTAGAAGACTCTAGTGTCTGAATTTGTGAAAATACTGACTTTACAGCCAGCTATGGTGTGTGGGTGTCAAGATCGCCGTGTTTTCGAGCTGGCCAGGTGCAGGGATGAGGAGGAGCAAGACCCGGGCACTTGCCCCAAGCTGGCCAACAGGATTATTTCATAGCATGAATGGCACATTCAATAGAAATTAGAAAGTTTGCTGAGGAGGGGGGCTCTTGCTTGATGGCAGCGATCCAGAGAACTCCTTGCCCTGGTGCCAGAGCCCTGAGCCCTTCCCTTCCTCCCAAAGCCACAGCGCTTGTAGTGTCCAACATTGGCTGTCCCCTGCTGGGAGTGCACGGCTTCCTATGGATAGAATGGGCTGTAATCCTGGTATATCTTGTATTGTTATCGGGATCAATATTGGTTCTTTAGTGTTATTACTGTTAATTATTTAGTCTTATTCTATTAAATCTGTTTATATTTCAACCCTGGGTTTCCTTGTTTTCTTCCCAATTCCCCCTTCCCAGGTGGAGAGGGGTCATTGGGTGAGAGAATATTATCTAAATGACAAAAAATTGTGGGTTTCTCAAACCATAACAGCTTGGCAAAAAAACAAACCAAAACAAAATAAACCCCAAAACCCAGTTACTCTGGCCTTGCCATTCTCCCATGTACAAAGTGTGAGGCAAACCTCACTGTGCAGCAGAGTCCTGCCTACAGGGACCTGGAGCCATCACCATGAGCATGTTGAACTTACTTGCTCAAAAAACCCTATAGCAAAAAAACCCCTCCAGCTCTTAATGACCACAGAGATGTAGCAAGAACTCTGAAAGATCTCTTGATAGCAGCCCTGAGAAAGCCCCACATCAGCAATACCACTGGTGTGAGAATTACAGGGCAGCAGGGACCTCAGGGACGTGCCAGCCCCACCTACACGAGCAGACACGTCCCTCCCTCTAAGATCACTCCAAAACCACAGGGCATAGGAAGCCTGTACCCCCCACTTCAAAAGCTCTCCCAGTAGCAGCTCCTCTTTCTGAACCCAAAATACCTGGGTGGTGGTTGCATAGTTATAAATTCACAAAACTTCCCCGTTTTAGCCCTCATCACCATCTGGAGGACCTTCCCTCTGGTCACCCAATGCCGGCAGGGTCAACGACCCTGAGGTAGCATCACCTGGATGGGCTGCGTGGTCCCAGCTGGAGAAAATGCCCAAGCACAGCCAGTGCAAAAGGAAGAATCCATTTTCCTGCAATCATGTACAGTAATCCTTAAGGCAAGCAGGTTCAAGCTGAGCATCGGCCTTTTAATTGACAGGCTCAGGAAGCGAGGAGCTGCTGTGCTCCCCCAGTGCGGACGACACTTTCATCCCAGTCAGCACTTCCAGCGTGGCTTCCCTCAGCAATTGCACATGAGGGCTTCGAAATGTACTCCGCGGACAAACCCATACCAAGCAAATTCCTTCTCCTGGCTTTTTGCAGCAAGCACCCTCTGATAGGGATCACCGAGAATAAAGTCACTTCATTTACAAACCGGAGAGCCAAATCTCATAGACATCAAAATTCGAGGTAAGTCAAGGAGCGGTGGAGCGCTGCCAGATCCCCACATGAATATTCATGACCAACATTCACCCAGCTCCAAGCTGAAGAGAAACTGGCAGCAGAAAGGCTGCCTCTGGGAAGGGGAAGGAGAGGCAGCAGGCTTATTTCATCATTTTTATTGAGTGCAATTTTCTCTTTAGTACAATATTCTCTGAAAGTTACTGTTACAAACTCCGACAATTTCAACACAATCAACAAATTGGGGAAGGGACGGGGACGGGGACGGGGGGAGAAGGGCAGAAAAAAAATTACAAGGGGTGAACTCTTTTACAGACATCTCACTGGTTATGTACAGGACAGGGTACGGCCGGCTGGCACAGGGCATGCCGCGGCTCAGGGGGGGACGGGGCTCCCGGGGCGCTGTGGGGACCTCCCAGATCATCATCTCCTGGGTGGCAGTGGCGGGAGGGGGGAAGCGGTCCCTGGGGACCGGTGTCAATCCCCTTCTCCTAGCATTCCTGCCAGGCTGCAGTGCTGGACTCAACGCCCCTGCAAGGCAAGAGAGAGGGAAACGAGAAGAGGGTGAGAATATTAGCACGTCCCAAGCTTGGAGACGCAGCACCTCCCCAAAAACGCAGGCTGCTCTGTCGCAGCCGAGCCCCCCCGCAGCCCTCTGCCCCGCAGCCAGTGAGGACTGAACCCAGCGAAGCCCAAAGGTTTCTTACAGCAGATAAAGCCTCTCAAAAGAAAAAGAAAAAAAAAAAAAGAAAAAAGCAATGATTAATTAATATGCTGTCAGAAAAATGACAATTTCACCGAAAGCTCTCAATTTTTCCTCGGGGGGGGTGGTGGGGTGGAAAGGAATGGAAGAGATGCGTTTCTTTGTGAAGTGGAGATGCTTCGGAGAGCGGAGGCTGAGACTTGATTTTGGGGCTGGGAGGGTTACCGGGTCCCTCCCAGCAGTGAAGATGCTTTTTCCGCCCCCCGACCCCCTCTACTGCAACACAATCGCCCCCAGGTCTAAAGCGGGAGCAAACCACCAGGCACCATGAAATCGCTTTTTATGGTGTAACAAAACCCACCCATTTCCACCACTGCTGGGGGGAAGCCAGAAGGTCTCTGAATCGAAAGAGCAGCCCGGGGAGTACCTCCTTCTCACCTCGCAACCAAGAAGTGCCACGCAGCAGCAAAATACCATTATTTAGCTGCTTTTGGAGAGGCAAAGATGCTTTTAATACATAATTGCACCTTGGAAACATAAAGGCGCCACATTAAATAACAAAGCTATTGACCGCTGCGTCCCTTTGCTCGGCCACCGATAACCGGGGCTCACTAGCGTAATTGTTGCTGGGTGTCTCTCTGTGCCTCTCCGAACATACCAGTGCTTTCAAAAAACAACTCCAGCTGTGTCTGACATTTCACTCCTATTAAAATTCATTATTCTCCTGCATGAAAATAATTTTTTTAGCAAACCCAGGTAGCAATGAAACCTTTATTTAGTAATTTAGAGTTTGGCAGAAAAAGGGGCATGGGAGAAAGGGTAAGAGAAATTGAGATTATCTCAAGAAAAAAGAAAAAAAGAGCTTCAGCTGGGGGAAAAGATATCGCTGTGTTTTGCTTATGCACCGGGGTCCATTTTCGGTACCGCGCTCGGAGATTCGGTCTCACAGTTCCCATTAACGTTAATGGGAGCAGAACAGCTAAACAGCAGGGGAAAAAGCGACAAGAGAAATACAAATAATGTTTTACAAAAGGTAGCAGATGCAGGGCAGGGCAGGTAATGCTGAACATGCTGCTGAGCCGGGCGTATCCCTGGGGACTGGTGTAAATCAGGGTGGTTGCACCCAAGTCAGTGGGGCGACGGTGATTTATATACCGGCTGCGAATCTGGCCACATGAAAGCTGAAGCTGAGTAATGGCTCTGGCCCCAGGCACTGCTCCCGGCTCCGCCACCGCCTTCCTCCTGCGGCCTTTCCCAGCTCACTTAGCCACCCAACTGGCCCGGTAGCAGTGGAGCCAGGGAAGGCTTTTGGGGTTTATATTCCCCTCGGGAGCCTGCACCTTCCCTGGGGTGGTGGCTGCTGTCTCGACTCTCCTGCAGCAGCTGCAGCTGTTCCCTTCGCCCTGGCAAAAATGACCCGGGGGCAGCGATGGATGATTTGGGCTAATCCCAAAGGATGGATCCCAAAGGACGCGAGGGACAGGTCGTGAGTAGCCAGGAGAGGGGGCAGTGCAATCAAGCATCCCCCAGGTACACAGCCACCGAATCATCCCCCTGTCACAGATCCTCCTCCCTGTGCTCCGGCATGAGAGCCTCTGCGAAGCCGCACGGAGGGTTTTGATCTCAGCCTGTAAGCTGAGCCGGCATGACACAAATAGCAATAAAAAGGCCACGCTTGCGAGACGAGAAGGCATCCCATAAGGGAAGGTGCTACCAGCATCAGCGCAGCCATCGGGGAGCGGGCGGGCACGCATGACAGCCCTGGGGCGCTCTCCCTTTCTGCGCTAGTGGGAACGGGGCAGCTCGGTAGAACCGCAAGTACTCGAAACGATCAGCGGATGGACGGCGCTGCAAACCCAGCTGCTATTCCTGAGCGCTTCTGCGGGAAAGGGGAGCAGCGGACGGGAATGGGAAGGGACAGGGGCACACGCAGAGCTGCACTTCAAAGTCATCACCGTTATCATTAATCACTCCCGCGAGCCCTCCCCGGGCACCAGCCCAGCTACTGCCCTCACCCAATCCTTTAGCAAAGAGGTGTCGCACCTCACCACAGTGCCCCTGGGACATCAGGGCAGGAGCCTCCAGTGTCCCATCCCCATCCGGGGTCAGGACACGGTGCTGCTGCCTGGGCACTAACCCCTGCCAAAAGACTGGAGACTGCATCCCTGACTGCCGGCAGCCTCTCGCTGTGGACGCCTCCCCGGAATATTTTGGCTGGGGAATCTGAAAAGAGTTCAGCCAAAGCGTGGTGGGGAAAAACAGACAAACAAACTGATGTGCGCACATTTCACGGTCGCTTGCCCATGGAAGCGCCCGCGAGGCTCACCTCGCTCCTTAGACACCACTTGGCATGGTCTGCACCTCCCGCTGTCAGTCCCACTCGGCACTAATTAGCATTGATAATTGCACTGATGGTGACCATAATTTTCCTACCCTCTCTCCCCACCTTCGCACAAGGGTTCAATTGCCTAATGAGACCCCTGAGGATAATCATCAAGAGAGGAGCAGGTTCACCCCCACCATGATGTCAGCTCCTGGGCAACGTGCGGGGATGGGAGAGCAGAGAAGGGAAAGCCACAGCCCGGGCCAGCTGACGGGGAAAGCTGCCGAGCCTTGTTTACTTGGGGACACAGAGAAAAGTTCAGTCCAATTAATTTTTTTTAAGTGGATAGGCATTAATCCCCCTAACACTTATCTAGAATTAAAGCAGCTTTAAGTAGATTTTTGCCTAATCCACTTCCACGTCCGCCCCAAAAGGGCACGTCTGTTTTGGGAACTGGCAGAGTTCAGCTAATCCACTTAAAATTCCAGCGGCTGGTTTGTTCAGATTAACTTCCTCCAGTGGTGCCTTCCAGAGACGGGCCAGGAGATCTCAATGCCATCCCCACCTCTGCCACCGGCAGGGCCACCCCATCCGTGGTCATCTCACCTAGCAACAGAGCTGGTTTCTCCTCCACTTGCTGTCCGTGACTGCTTGGACTCAGTGATGTCCCTGAAACAGCCGCTATGGCACAGCCACACAGTGAGGGATGGACAGGTGGGGGCTTCATGGGGTTTTTAAATGCCAATGGCCAGAGGAAGGAGAGCAGAAGCAGCAGAGATGCTCAGACACACCAGGAGGGAGAGGGCAGCTCTGCCCAGGCTGGAGGGATGCTTATGATGCTGCTCCACGGAGGACAACCAGCTAAAGTGGGTGGCCCTGGGACACGGCCCCCAGGGTGCCAGCAGCTCTGACAACCCAGAAAGGCCCAGGTGAAGGGCACCATGGTCACCACAGGCAGACACATTCCCCTCCCCAGAACTGATTCACTTCTCTGGTGCAAACCAAGCGACCAGATTCAATACCATGGATGCTTATAGTCCCCAAAGGCACATGCCTGGTTCCCATCTCACATCTCCTCCCACCACGTAAAGCAGAGGAGGTCCTCTGCTGACCAGAGCAGCCCTGTCTGCTCCTCTTTCCGTGCCAAGCCCAGGGATGGCAACACAGCCCGTCAGGGTCCAACGACAGATGGACACGAGACAGCAGACCTCCCCCAAGACACAGATGCAGATCCAAAACCCAAGGCATCAAAAATGGGACAGTGCAACATGGCGGCAGCAGCTCTCACACCTCCCAGAGACAGGTTTTGGAGGTGGCTGAGCTCAGCTGGGACAGGCGCAGCCTGTCCCCCCTTGGCAGGGGGGTTGGACCAGATGATCTTTAAAAGTCCCTTCCAACCCAAACCTTTCTACCAAAAGCATAAGCCAAAACGGGAGCAACAGGAGAACTGCTGATCGGGTGAAACAACTCGCCATGGGAGAGCTGTTGGTGCGGACTTCGCCTCTCCTCCATCATCGCTTGAGAAGTTTCTGGCTCTTCTGAAATCAAGAGGAACCTCACTGGAAACCGCTGGAGAAAGCCTCCTTCTGGCTCTTTGAAAATAATTTGGAAGGCACCCAAGTCGTAATTAGATCAGCATCCATCCTAGCAGGATCTTTCAGAAAAGAGGCACCAAAGCAGATGATGACAGGGACATTAAATAACTCCCATGGGGTTCCTTGAGCAGTGGGGATCTTACGGGAGCAGGAGACACACAGCACCTGGATGAACGCGTGAGCTGGATGTGAAACCCTGGCCCCAACCGCCCGCCTTTCCATCTGCGGTTTAATGAGGATAGGTGGCTGTGGAGTTACGGTACATTTCTGAGAGCTTGAACATCCACCGCAAGGTCCGTAAATCCATTCCTCATCTTAGAAATCCATTGATCCTTTTTTTTTTTTTAAGTCGAATTCAATGTTTAAGAGTAATGATTTCCAAGTGAACATAAGAGTGGCTCAAATATATCAGCAGCTTTTATGGATCAGAGGCAAAATCCTTAATTCAGATCCTAACAAATGCAAACATGTCTGGCCCCATCACAAAACAACAGCGCTGGTGGCACGTCGGTGCAAAATAACCTCCACAGGTGATGCCTGATGATTTATCCCTGGCCGTGGGCCAGCTGTGGTGCTCCCCTGGCTCCCACAGGGATGGACTCAGCCAGCAGGCAAGGACACAGGCAGGGATGCAGCCAGCTTTATTGATGAGACCTCTGCAAAACAAGCCCGAAACAACCCTTCCCTCCCTCCGAATCAAACACCCCGGGAGCAGCATCCTCTGCGCCAGCTCGTTGGGAACATGCCATCACTGTGCAGAGAAGCGGAAAGCAGAAGAGAAGATCCTTTGGGGCTCGGGCCGGCACACGGGGAGCTCCTGGAGCAGAGACAGAGAAGGGAAGGGGCACTGGGGGAATGACAGCCCTGTTTTCTCATAGGGAAAGGAGCATTGCAAGCACCAAAAGCTGACAGGCTCAGAAATAATAGTCTCAGCTCGCTCTTACTTAAAAATGGGCTGCCTGCTGTTTTCATCGCAAGCCCCGCTCTGACTTGCAGCAATATTTAAAATTAAATATACATAAGTGCTTTCAAAGAACTGTTAATTTGAAGGTCATTAAATGGCATAAAATACATTCCCTTTTTTTTTTTTTTT
>VYXH01012749.1:851668-922151 GCA_013397275.1 Burhinus bistriatus
TTTTTTTTTTTTTTTTTTTTTTTTCTAGAAAGAGGCACATAACAATGCTATTAATACATGCTCCTCTTCCACATTCAAAAGCTCGCTCTCGCCCTGGATGTGCAAGTGGCTGAGTTCACCTTCGCTGGCAGCGGCACAACGTCTCATTTTAATTACTGCTATTGAGAAAGCTGCTGCCTCCTCCATCGCATGCGACACAGCCCAACAGGGACAGGCTTGTATAAAAGACACATCAAAGCCCAGGGGGAAACGATGCAGCTGAATTGCCAGTGGGGATCTTTTGGGGGGGGGATGTGGGGAGCAGCACAGCGGGGCTGGCACTGGAGGATGCTGAAGGGATTTTTGGCAATTTGAAGCCAGTTGGCAACACCCAGGCCAGACATGACCATCTTGCCCACCGCTTCTCACATCGAGACCGTGGGCCAAGCTCTGAGCGAGGCTTTTGTAGTAAAAAGTCCCTTTTTTGATGTAATGCTACATGTAAAACAGACAAAGCCAACACAGACACACACACACACACAAAAAGAAACTAAAAAAGACACAAAAGGGCTGAGGTTTTTGCAGTTGCCATAGAAATGTAGAGACAGAGCTGACAACTGCAAAGCGTTTCTGTGAAAGGACGGGATCAGGGCCGAGTGCGAGGTGGGCTCACTCAAAGGCAACCTGGGCAAGCGGCCGCATCTATGTGCCACAGCTTCGCGCAGAGGCAGGATGCAGGCAGAGGAGCAAGGTGCCATGGCCAGGCATCTGTGACAAGCCGTGACCGGGGGCCAGGACCCACCCCAGCAGGGTCCACCAGCGAAGGACACCTCCCAGCACCAGTACCTGACAGATGAACCCCCAGGGCTTTGCATGATGGATGAACACTAGGCCGGAGGAAATGTCTGTGGAGTTGGTTCACTTCAATCAGAAATGTCTTTTTCTTCCTTTTATTTCTGTGCAAACCAAAACTTTTTGGGGAAAAAAATTATTTTTGAGCCATCCCTTTCGCTTTGGGGTCAAAGAAATGAACCCCAACGCTGACCACAGCATGGTCAGAAGAAGGCGTGAAATGGGAGCTTTCATTTTTAGACCACACTTAGTGGTTTCATTTTTCTTCTTTTTTTTCCTACTGGTTCTTTACTCACATTTGGCAGAGCCCCTCCACATTGGCAAAGCATCCAATGAACCCAGATCTGCATCACTCCTCGGTCCACAAACAAAGCAGCAGTAAGGCAGAGCCTCCTGCCCCAGGTCCCACCACTGCCTGTGGCTCCTGCCCCATCTCTGCACAAGGCAAAGCTGGAGCATCTCAACTGCTTCTCCATGATATTGCTGATGGAGGACACTTCTTAAATGACCTGGACAGTGCAGCCACATGGCTACAGCCAAGTGCCCGGGAGTGTCCTGTTGATACAGAAAAATGAATGTTGGCAGGAAGCCTTGACTTAGAAGGCACCTCTTCGATGGTGCCCTGCATCTCCTACCCCAGCAAAAGCCTCCTCCTTAGCATCTGACAAAGGAACAGAAGGGCCAGTCCAAAGACACACAACCCCACTGTCATGGCCAGGCAGGGATAACGCTATCACTCCTGGACAGAAAGGCTCGGCAGTTTGGAAAACTTATTTTCCTTGAAAGAAATAGCTCTAAACAAACAAAATGGTCTGACAGAAGTCTCCCGAATTTTTTAATGTTATTTTCTTGAATAAAAAGCAAAAATCAAACCTGGCTATTTTGCACTTTCCCCCTTGTCTTCCATTATCAGATCTGAACACTGACAGCCTTTGGTGAAATCTTCCATTTTGGATGAAAAGCCTTGTACTGAAAAGCAGGAGAGCAGGTGGCCTGTGGTGGCCCTCCTTCAGGTACCAACTTGACAGCAACGCCCTTGGCCAACTATGCTTCATCACTGAAGGGATTTGTTTGCACCACCTTCAGTCTCCCTGCTCAGCTCTGAGCACCATCAATCTGCTGCTGGGCTCTTGCATGACCCTGGAGGGGATGTCTCCAGGCCCCTGAGCCACCACCAGTGGATTCACTCTGCTGACCCAGCAGAAGGCAGAGATGCCACCCTCATGGAGAGGGCTGTTTAGAAGAGGTGGAATATGGGAATCGCCTGCCACAACACAGCCCAGGAGACATCCGATGTTGGCCGGCTGAGGAAGAGCAGCAGAGTGGAAAGCCCAGCAGCCCTGGCATCTCCAACAGGCACCGCTGTGGCCATGTGTCACCTCCCGAGGTGATGTCCTGCTGGTCTCCCTACAGGTGAGCTTAGGATAGTGCACAAAGCTTCTCTGGGGCTGAGACTGGTCTGGAAGGCATCACCTCCAAGCAGCAATGCTGCCGGCATCTTCACCCAGCCTGCAGAGCACTGGGGCAGCCCTCGACTTGCCGCGCAGCTCCGCTTTTCTTGCTTTCCAGCCAAAAAGAAGAGCGGGAGAGCGCTGGGCTGAGTAAGCTGGCAGCAGGGTGTAATGAGAGTTTGGAAGGCATCCCGCAAATTTTAAGAGATCAGGATGGACTGTCCCGTTCCCTGCGCTGTGCAAACACTTCCCTTCTCTCAGTCGAAACCCTCTCCCCCCTCCATTGGCAGCAGTCCTGGGACCCAGATGTGTCTCCCTCCCACACTGATGCCCACAGCACAACTTTCTCCCCAGCCAGAAACCTGCCCGCAGCCACCTTCCTGCAGGATGGGCGAGTGGCGGCACTTTGTCCATGGGTGTTTTGCAGCACGGGTGAGTCGAGGGTTGGGGAAAGCAACGAGCATTGTCCGCCCTGGGAAATCAAGCCCAGATGTAAAGCAGGACTCAGCATCTCCGAGAACATCCATGCACCTGGACAGCCGGTTTATCCACTCATGGGTACCCAGTCTGCTGGGCTGGATGGGCAGGAGTGAATGCTTTACATTAAAGGTTTTATATTAAAAAAGGTCTGTGGTGCCGTCGCATCGTCATCCCTCTAGCCCCAAGCGCAGAGTGGGGAGGATGCCAAGCGGGGCCGCAGGACCAGCTGCCTTGCAGGTGCTTGCATGGCCAGGTGACATGCAGCAGGGGAGTCGTAAAGGTGGAGTTTTGATATTTAGCCTGTGCCACTGTCATTCGTTCCTTTAAATGCCTTTAGCTTCCTTCTAATAAAAAAATCATAAAAAAAACCCACAAAGGATCCTTCACCACCGGTGAATATCAATGTGGTGAGGCAGCATATTAGTATGCATGGCGCCCGCTCCATCTGCATGTTGTATTCGGTGTGACAACATCCTGGAATACAGATTTGGGCCGCAAGTATCCCAAGAGGTATTAGCGATCGTCTATCAGACAGGACGAGGAGCAGTCCCTGCTGTTGTAAACAAGGGGTGTTTTTCTCTGCCTCTTTCTCTGGGGGAGTTCCGTGATTTGAAACAAGCTCATTCCTGCATCGTTAGTTCCTGTTCTTCAGCAGAGCGGCGGGTCATCTTCCGTAGGCGATTAAAGAAATAAAATTGGAGGTGTAAAGAGCACCCCATCACCAGGGTCCTTCATCTGCTGGTGGCGTCAGCTGCCATCCCCCTGATCCAAGCACACTGTCCCCACGGGACACGCAGAGTCCCGTCCAGTCAGAGAGCACCCCGGTAGCCCCACCACAGAGGAAAGTGTTCACATGCAGGACATGTAGACAAGCGCTGGCAGCAGGCAGAGGAAAGACTTGTCCCCTTGTGTTTGGTGGCAGCAAGCAAATCTGGTAAGGCATCTCCATGGCATAGACGGACATTGGGCAATCTGATGGTGCAGATGGACCTGGAGCAATCCCGTAGTGCGGATGGATGTGGGGCATCCCCATGGCAATGACGGACAAGGGGAAAACCCACAGCACAGGTGGACACGAGGCATCCTCATAGCACTGATGGACATGGGGCATCCCCATGGCACAGCTGGCTGTGGCGCATCACCGTGGCACAGGATGCGGGACATCCCATGACATGGATGGATGCAGGACATCCCCATGGTGCAAGCAGATGTGGGGCATCCCCACAACGGGGATGGATGCGTGAGGAGGACAGAAGGTTTCTCGTACATGTACAAGCTACCACGCCACCAAATGACAGCAGGGACTGGCAGCCCTCGAGGCATGGCTGGGCAGCCCACCCATGCTACCACTCCTATTGCCACACGGGTGCCACTTGCTGCCAGCACGGTGCCTGCAAGAGCACGGTGATGGATCATGACAACTCACACACAACCGTCTAAGTAAAAGCCTTATTAAGAGCTCATTCATTTTATAAACTCTCGGCACAGTCCACAGAGGAAAGTTAGATTGCCCAGTCTTACAATACTCTGTGTAAACACTGACACGCATCTAGTAATTTTAACTAGATCATTTTGCAAAGGAAAGCAACGGTGGAACAAAAAAAAAAAAAAACAACTCAAATTAAACCCAGGGAAGCATTCACTGGGAGAGGATTGAAGGAAGCGAGCAGAAAAATACACAGGAGGAGGACAGATGGACAGAGAGTACAGGAGACAAATGGACCTACCTCTGAAGCCACGAAACGTAAGTCTGTAAATCAGTGTCAAAATCCTTATGTCCGCAAGATGGGGGAAAAAAGTCCTCCATAGCCATCTTCCACGCATCGCCGAAGCTCTGGAGGCCTTAGCAGTCTGTTTCCCAGAGCATCTCTCCTCTGTCTCCAGCAGCCACCAACCCAGTCACAACCACGTGGTGGCTCCTCTGGTCCCGTCCCCACTGTGCCAGCCGGCCCTTGGTGTCCTCCCTGCTTGCGGGATGCTGAACACTTCCTTTGCCATCAGGCGCTTCCCTGCTCCCTCCCACTCCCGGGGGCTGTGGGCACAACCCCTGGGCCCCCCCCGGGCTGGAAACCGGCTGGCTGCTGGCCGCAGGGTCAGTGGTGATCTTCGGTTACGGACAAGCAGTGAGTCCACAGTAAGTTGACAACGTACACACACGCACGAGCGCACACACACATGGGAACACCTCTTTCCATTTTCCAGGATGGATTATTATTATTATTTTTTAATCCTTTTTTTCCTTTTTGCAAAAAAAATGCAAGCAAAAGAGAAAAAAAAAAACCAAAACCCAAGGTTTTCTATTGAAGGTACATCTCTTCTTCAATATGAAGACATTAACTGGATTGAGTCGGATCCCCCGTGCAGTGGTCAGCGAAGTCCTTTGGTAGTTGCCAGAGCAGCACCTGGGTAGGATGGCAGGGAGCTGCAGAGACGTCTGAGGACGTTTCCACCTGGTCCATGAGCAGAGAGGAGAGTGGGGTGAGCAGGGAGGGCCAGGGCAGGGAGGGAGGGCGAAAGAAGAAAAGAAAAGGAAGGTGGTTCCTCCAGACAGGACACTCCATCTTGTGCCTCTCCCTTCCCCAACAGCCCCTTCCTCCTTCTCAGTTTTGACCACTGCTCACTGGCGGTGGGATTGGAGTCTGGTCTCTAGGGTTTGGGTTTGTTTCCCCAATGCACATTGGTTTGTCTTCATTATTTTTTGTGGGGTTTTTTTTGTTTTGTTTTGTTTTTTTAAATATATGATTTGTACATATTTATATGTTATTTATACACTGCTCCCCATGACATTGATAAGTGTGCTTCGGTTGGTGAGGAACGGAAGTCACCAGTTAGAGATGAGTCCCAGGAACATCCTTCATCTGCGGTCACAGTCCCCAGGCAGCAGCGGCACCTCTCCAAATGCTGACGCGCGGCGCCCATCAGTTCCTCCCCTCCCACCTCCGCCCCTCCGCTGCGTGCCCTCCCCGTCCCGTCCCTGTCGAACAAGGGACGTCATGCCATTGAGGTCGGTGACTGACTCATCTGTACTCGCATGGACTGGACGCTGTTCAGGATCTTCTTCTGGTGGCCAGCCAAAGTCACCCCTATTCTCAGGAGGTCTCTGGAAGACAGACAGACAGACAGATGGAGGAGTAGCAATGGGCAGCTGAGGGTTGGTGTAACTGTCTTGCTGCCTCTAAGTGAGGCGAGGGATGTAAGCTCAGCTGGTCTATGCCTTTGAGCAGAAGAACAGCCACAGAGCCCAAGCGCAGCCCCGTGAGCATCACTGGGGGCGAGGTGGGACAGAGAGCAGGGAGACACACGCATACTGATGCCCAGATGGTGAACGTGGCCACCTCCAGACTCAGGATCCTTCTGCTGACCAGTGTGAGGGATGCTCACACTCCTCCTTTGCAGGTGTCTTGCACTGACCTTCCCACCTCCCCGCTGCCCTAACACCGCCCTGGGCAGCACCCAGCTTTTGGGCAGTCGTGGTGTGGCACCCAACTCACTCGGACGTCATCTGGGCAACAAGCTGCAGGGAGGTGAAGCCAGCGGTCAGGAAGCTGTCCCGGTACTGGCTCATCTTCACGGCACTCAGCCAGTCGTCTACTGAGGTAAAGGCAGTGAAGTCGGGGATGGAGCGGTCAAGGAGGGGCTGAGAAGGCCTGCAAGAGGACACACTGCTGGGGAGAAGCCTGGCTGGTGCCGAGGGGCTGCCACACGGGAGCCCAGCCCATGCACAGATGTGCTCCCCAATGCCCACCCGCCCTGCACCCTTGTGCTCCTCCCAGTGCTGCCCTGCTCCTGGCAGATGCCTGAGAAAAGGAAGGTTGTGAGGAAGGCCCATCCCATGGGAATACTGCTCTGTCAAGCAGCGCTTTGCAACCCCGCATGTCGTAATCCAGCTGCCGGAGCCACAGGGATCGAGGCACCGGCAGAGCAGACACTGCGCCCGTATGGTCACACGCCATAAAGAATCAATAGCAAAGAATTATTGCCGTTTCTCGACTGAAAACTACATGTTCTTTGTCTGACTGTCACACAGAGCAAAGACAAAAACCCCCTGCGCCTGGCAAACGATTTATGAATTCCTGTCCTTCCCTCTGGCAGCAGGAGCTGCTCGGGAAGGCCTTTCACCGTGGCTTGGGATGCTGACATGAGAGCATCCCCCGCGCGCCAGGAGACTCACACAGCGGTGATGGTAGCCACAGTTTTGAGGCTTGCCGGGTTGCGGATCATTTTATCGAGGGTGTTGACTATCTCGGTGAAACGTGGGCGGGTGTTGCGGTCCTTCTGCCAGCAGTCCAGCATCAGCTGGTGCAGGGCAGCGGGACAGTCCATGGGCGGTGGGAGCCGGTAATCCTGCTCGATGGCATTGATGACCTGCAGGGCAGCGGGGGAGACAGCAGCACGTGAGGACGGGGGACTCGGAGGTCTCACGACCATGAGCCACCCCCATTGCTCCCCAAACCGAGCTGCCTGTGCAGGCAGAGGTGCTACAGGCAGCACTGCTGCAGGCCGGGAAGGCAGCTGCCAGCCCATTTGATCATCAGCAAAGGGAGAAGGAGGAGACGCTCGCGGCTCCAATGGAGCTCTCAGAGGTTAATCTCTGCTCTGATGCTTCACACACCACAGTTCCTCCCAGCAGAGAGCTGCCACTCATTATCTCGGCGGATTGCATCGGAGTACAGCAGTCCAACTACCAAAGTTCTTTCCCCGCTCGTAAACCCTCTGAACATTTTCAAAGGCCCTGCAGTTTGCTGAAGTCCAATTACCAGCCCACCAGCTTTTCTTCCCAATTCCCCTCTTTGCATCCTCTCACTTGCCAGCCTGTTTCATCTCCAAAACCAAGCACTGCTGAGGCTCCAGGAAGAAGCAGACAGCGGTTCCGGCAGGACTTTCTTTTGGGAACCCCCCAGAGCTATTTGGATGACCCCCAGTGCTTACATCTTGGTTGGACATGTCCCAGTAGGGCCTCTCCCCGAACGACATCACCTCCCACATGACGATGCCATAGCTCCAGACATCGCTGGCCGAGGTGAACTTGCGGTAAGCGATGGCCTCCGGCGCTGTCCATCTGACAGGGATCTTCCCCCCCTATGGAAAAATGGAGAGCAGCTGAGAAATGGTTCCCTTGGCAGAGGAACCCGGACACCCATGAGCCAGGGTTGGAGCCATCCTGCACGCCCCCGACCATCGATCCCTGGGGACCCTGCTGAGGAGGAGGCAGGAGGTACCTGATGGGACAAGGAGGTGTGAGCCAAAAACACCTCCATGAATTTATCTTGTGGCTGCACAAAAGAGTTTAGCTAAACAAAACAAAAGGGTTTATATCCAAGGGTTCAGACCACTCCGGTGTCACCCCCAAGTGACACCTCCCCACTCCAGCTGCCTTGCAGGACCCAGCACATCAGTGGCCTGTCCCCAGGTCCCTTCCCAGGGAGACACCAGGTGACATGGGCTACGCAGGACTGTGCTGGTGCTCATCTCAGGTATCTCCATCCCTTGGCCTTCAATGGAAACAAGGTCTAACCTAAGAACATCCTCTACGGCATCGCCTGGGCTCCCACAGCTGCTGGAAGGTCCTTCCAGCCCCACTTCTGGAGTGGGAGGCAAAAAGCAAAAACACCTTTAAGCCCCAAAAGAGACTTGGAAAGCACTGGAATAGGAAAGTGCCTTTGGCAGAGCACCCCTCATTTCTCCTAAAAGCTCAAAATCGGGCTCGGCGTCTCAAGCCATCCCATCAAACCAGGGCAGGTCCCAGTTCCTGGCAGGACAGGAAGGGCTGGAGGTCATGCCGAGGGGGCAGGGATGCTGCGGAGGGGCAGCATGGACAGAGGGACTGCTCCCTGGGCATGCACCGCTAAAATAACAGCAAAAAAAGCCAAGGGATGAAGAAAAACCACAGACATGCACGGTATTTACTCCAGGCAGAATTGCATTGTAAATCGTTTAATGCAATTGTTTTCCATAGCCCTTCTGACAAAGCATCAGCTGCTCTTGAAGGATGAATGGCAAAAAATTTGATTTGAATAACTACAAATGGAGAAATTAACTGCTAGGTTGTTTTTCCTGCCTTTTCCCCAGAGCTAAAAACCTGCTGTGGGAGGCAGAGTGATGTAATCGCAGGCACAGCATCACTTCCCAGCTGCCAGGGAGATCTATTATGGCCTAAATTAAATAAAAACACAGATGAGATAATCTCTTTTACCTCTAAAGGTGGGAAAAGGCTGCTCCATGCCTCATCCCAGCAGCTACTGCCCAGGGTCTTTGAACAAAAAAATTAATGATGCTCAAAGGCTGGTGCCTGTAGGATGGGTGTGGGGGGAAGACATCCCACGAGCAGGGGGAGGAAGAGCAAGGGGCTGCAGCCGGGCCAAAACATGAAGCCAGCCTCAAAAGCATGTCCACAGGCTTCCCATTTTGGAGGACAGAGCTGACCCCAGCCCCTGGGCACAGCACGGCAGCCCGAGACACTGCTTTTGCAGGAGTCGGTGCAGCCTTTCGCTCGCAGCCAGCGTACGCTCTTTTAATTAATCGATTAGATGAGGTCAATGGGTTGCTCATCCCCTTCTCTTCTGTTCATCCTTAACACCAGTAAGGGTCTTGTGAGGCCACTGGCAGGAGGATGGCTGTGGTGGGGAGCTGCGGTGTTCCCCAGGGCGGTGGGGAGCAAGGGGAGAGCAGGGCTGCTGTTACCTATGAATGAGTTAATTAATGACAAGAAGGGTGGCTGGGGAACAGTGGAGCTCCCATTAGGTTGCCTCTTTAATTAATGCCTGGAACAAGTTTCCAGCAGAGAAAGGCAGACCAGACCTGGAGTGCTGGGGGAAGAGGAGTTGTGCCATTGGGAGATGCTATGATCTCTCTGTCTCCCCCTTCCCCGTCTCTCCAGGGATGACTCCGTGCACCTTCCCTCCACGAAGGACACAGAAGAGGCTTATCTGGAAACTGCTGAGGGCAGAAATGTGCTTGGGGGAGGAGGGAGGCAGAAAACTCATAAAAGGGGGGAAGAGAAAGGAGGGAAAAGAGGATGGTGGGTGGGAACCACAGCCAGGTTCTCTGGGCCACGAGCCTATGGTGGGAACCTTCCTGAGATGTTCCCACCCATGGCAGAAGCTCCAGGGCATACATCCAGCACCCTTCTCTCAGGTCCAGCTGGCAGTGGGTGCAGGGCAGGCACAGGGGATGCTGGACAAAACAAAATCTTGCGAGAGGTACGTACCAGGGAGCTGGTGTAGGTGGGGTCGGACGTATCATCCTGCAGGTAGCGCGAGAGGCCAAAGTCCGACACTTTGCACACCAGGTTGCTGTTGACCAGGATGTTCCTGGCAGCCAGATCTCGGTGCACATAATTCATCTCTGCAAGGTACTTCATCCCGGCGGCAATTCCTCTGAGCATCCCCACCAGCTGGATCACTGTGAACTGCCCATCGTTTTGCTGCGATACGAAAGAGCAGGCACCGAGGTGAGTGTGCAGACCCCACTGTGGGACCAGAGCTGCTCACCCCCAACCTTGGGAGGATGCTGCACCTCCCCAGAGGACTACCCAGCTGCCCTGCCCTGCTGGATTAAAGCAGAGGCATACCAGCACCAAAACACACATGTTTTGGGGGTGTATAGCCCACTGCAACCAGTTCCCGAGCTAAGGAAACAGGCTGGGATTTACAGGACAGGATGCCAACACCTCACTCCCAAATCTCACAGCTGAACAACAGCCCACACAGCCCCACCTTGCCTTACCCGCAGGAATGAGTCCAGGGCCCCGTTCTCCATGAACTCTGTGATGATCATGACCGGTCGGCTTTTAGTCACCACCCCTTCCAGCCGAATGATGTTGGGGTGGTCGAACTGCCCCATGATGCTGGCCTCGCTCAGGAAATCCCGGCGCTGCTTCTCAGAGTAGCCAGCTTTGAGCGTTTTGATGGCCACATAGATCTCCCGCTTGCCGGGCAACTTCAGGCGTCCTTTATACACTTCTCCAAACTCCCCTGCAAGTGCAAGAGCACCCACTACCACCTCCTCCTTCACATAAAACATAGCAAAGAGTAACGGTACCTTGAGTGGTTTGGTCTCCAAACCAACCAGCTGAGAAATGTCAGACGGTTAATACTTCAGCAATGCTCTCCTCTATAAAGCTACTCGCCTGTTCTCTTTAAAAGGGGTAACGTCTGCTGCTGAGGATGCATTTGGGCTTGCAACCTTCTCCAAGGTGACAGAGCCCAGCACCGACAGAAGCAGAGGCTGAGGCTGCTCTTGCAAACCCCTACAAGAAGGCTTTGCAGAGCAAGAGCATCAACATTTAAGGACTACCTCAAATACAAAGTGTCGGTGCTGATAATCTCAGTTGCCTTTTTGCACGTTGCTTATCTTGGAATGGAAAATAATTGGGCTGTTTTCATTGCTGCCCTCTTATTTATAATACAGGGAAAGCATCCTCTCATTTTCAGAGGGAAAGCTTTTCCTTCAGCAAGGCAAAATTTGCCTGTGGAGGGATTACATTTAAGACAGGTTTGCAGCCACTTTGCCTTGATGAGCAGCAAAGGGTGGCTGATACATCACTGAACTTGATCCCAACCAAACTAGCTCATTGCTTACTTGCAGCTTCCCCCCAGCTTCTCACTTTCTCTTCTATAAGTACAACACAGTTATTTAAAAATGGCAATAAAAGCAGCACAGATGACATACAGATATGTGCACGCATGTGTGTATATACATATGTATGGGAATATGGCAGAGACTAGAGCAAGATCAGGCTTTTTCTTGTTATCTTATGGAAACGGCAACTAGGAAATCCCAAGAGGCCCCACGGTCACCCAGTGAATACATTCATGGAGCCTTTCCCACCTCAGAGGAACTTTCACAGCAGAAACCAACGTCATGCCAACCCCAATCCATCACAAATCCAGGAAAGCCTGATGTCTCGAGGCTTCCTTGAGGGTTTCCCGGTGAAGGACCATGTGTGCACCTCCAGAAGATTGCTCCAGGTGCGTGTGTGGCCACGCAGGAGCGACAGAGAGGGCAGGAAGGGATGCGTGGCAGGGAATGGTGAGACCCACCTGCTCCAATGACCTCTTCAATCTTCACAAAGGACACATCGATCTCCTTGGCAAACTCTCGGACTGCCTCATTGGGGTCCTCATAAGTGAAGGGGTCAATGTAGATCTTCATCCCTGGAGACCCTTGTCATGGGAAATTTGTCAGCGATGGCAAAAGGGAGAGAAAACCAAGAGCAGTCGCGCCATGGCCAAGAACTGGAGATCCCTGTGTCCTCACACTCTTCGTATGCCTGTTAAGACGGCGGCTATCGCTGTGCTCACCTGCGCTACCTCCATAGACCCTTATCATCCTCTTCAGTCCCCCACTCCACCTGGCCCTCCTCTGTATCCCCTCCTCTCCTCCGCCGTCTGCTTCTCCTCCATCATCCTTCCTCTTCATCCTCCCCAGCGATGGGGAGCAGTTACAAACCTCAACTACAATTAGCTGGCTTTACAGTGAGGGCTTTACGAGGCTCCATGCATTAGTGAAGAAATATTTATTTACCCAAAAAGGCCTCTGATAGTTTTGTGGCCACTACTAAATTGACAGAGTGCGGCAATTATAATCAACAACCTTTATGGAGCCATAAAATACAGCTTTGCCGGCCTCTGTGACAAGCGTGCAGTCCCTTTCATGGGGGCAATGCGTGGGAGCAGGATTCAGCCACGCCGCAGGAAGATGCAGCAAGCGGGCTCTTGCCCTTTTCAAATGGGGGAAAAAAACAAAACAGGCCCCCAAATTCCCTAAATGGGGTTTGCAGAGATCGTGTTTGGATGCCCTGGGGCTTGCAGAGCTCTCAGGGGGCATGGCCGTGGCCACCACCAACCCAGGGCTCTGGGGTGCCAGCATTATCCTGTGGTTCCCAAGGGGGACCCAGAGAGGGCTGCAATGCCCCTTTGAAGGTTCAGCCACTTCTCACTCAAAAATGGGACTGGGGATGGCACAGCAGCCCCTCAAGGTCATCTCTGGAGGAGACCAAGTGGGAAGGGACACCGCTGCCTGGTCCTCCTCTCTAAGGTACCTCGGCATTACAGTGATTAACAGAGTTTGATTACGCTGTTAAGCACCTCGCCAAGGGCCACGATCCCATCGTGCTGGCACTTCCCGGAGCCTTTCTAGAGCCGATGCGCAGATGAACGCACGGACCATGGCATCGCCTCTGTGCAGCTCTGCGCTGGGAATCTAAATCGGCTCCCGGCTGCTTTGCAAGTTTGCTGGCAAGTAATTTGAGAGGAGGCATGAAAGCCTCGCAGCAGAGCACTGCTGGTGCAAAACAGCCACCGAGGGAGAACTACTTGCAGGGTCCCCGGGACTCAAGAGGGACCAGGCAGGAGCATCCTCATCCCCTAAAAGGGGCATTTGGGGCAAAAGCTCCACACCTTGGAGGCAGGCACGGAAGGCTGAAAAGAAGCCATCTGTGCATCTCCCAGTTCATAAATCCCTTTACGGCTCTGTCTCATACACTTTAACTGCCCCATAAATTTTTTTTGCAAGAGCAGCTGATGCTCCAGCTAGGATTACAAAAGGATTTACAGGATCGTAACCGAGACTGACTCACTGATCAAAATATTGAAGAAATAAAGGAGACAATAATGCCAAATTTTCCCGCCCACCGTCAACACGGGCTGGTTTTCAAACACCCTCTGATGTGCCCTGGGGTGTGCTCAGCAAACACCAGGTTCAGCTCCCACCCATTCCCCATCCCATCCAAATGAGTGGGATTACGGCACCTAAACCCATTACTCATCTCTGCAAACCTCAGCCACCAGCTCATCATCACCACACCGGCAGAAGCTGGACAAAATGCTGGGTACCGGAGCGCAATATCAAAGGCAACCCATCCTGAACCTGCCTGCAAAGAGAGCTTTGCGCTCTTAAAATTGCCCTGATGCTCCTAGAAACTCGATTAGGCCATTTATCACTTCCGTAGATGAGGGCAAATTTTTTATCACTCTTCCCAAGTTGAAGTGCTCCACACTGCGAGCCTGCCTCCAGCATCGGGTTACTTCTGACACCGTTTCTCCTTAGGAATAAATATCGTTGGGACAGTGAAAAACCCTTGCCTGCTGAATCACCGCAGCTTCAATAGGGCACTTTCCCTATTTCCCCCTATCTCAAAGCTCCTGGTAAAGCAGCAGCAGAGATAAAAGCATGAGAAATTACAACCTGAGAGACCCCGTTTCACCCCAAAACCACCCCCCTGGGGCAGTCCTTGCCAACAGCAGGCAGCCGGCAATCCCCGGGGGGGCTCCCAGGAGTGACGGGAGAGCCACAGTGGGAAAGCTGTAACTGCTTTGCCGCTAAACACACGGGTGATTTGTTCTGGTGGATGCACTCGTTACTCCATTAGTCGCTCGCCACAAATTTCCCACCTGTTTTGCTCAAGCCTCTGCAATAACCAAGCGCCAGGAGGCTCACTAACCTTGAAAGGGTTTTGTGGTACATCCAGGAGCCCCGGCACCCCTAGCTTTCAGGCACCGATCCTCATGTCATCCAGCTTTAAAAACTAAACACAGACATATGCTTCATTGCTTTCCTACCTGGTCTGAACACCCTGGGTTTTGGTGCACTTGGGGCGAGCTAAGGAAGCACAGGGGGTGGGGAATGTTTCAAAACGGGGAAAATGGGAAAAAGTAGTCCACCCAACAGGGGTTTAGCCATCAGGCATCAAATAAATCTTCCCCCACCACCCACGGTGCAGAAACGTGAAGAAAAGAGGGAGGAAAAGCACAGGTCCATCGTATTTAAGTATCACCCGGTGATGTTTGGAAAACAGTTTATCATTTGCTGGGAGGTTTACAGCTCCCCGCAGCCCCTCCATCACGTTGGGAACGTTTGGCATAAAGCTGAGAAGGTCAAAAGAGATCTAGTATGCTGTTGCTGGCTTGGCTGGGCTCTCCTGCCTGCCTTCAAACCCTTTTGTTCCCCATCAGCCCTCCAGTTTTCCTCTGCCAGGCTCATCGCTCCATCTCCATCCCTCCCCTCTGTTCACCCACCCTGCTCTCCCCTTCCCCAGCTATCCTTCACCCAGCCCTGCGTTCCGCCGCCATCCCTCTTCCCCAAGCAGATGTCCAGGACCCAGGGATGGTTTCTTCCCGCAAGGCAGAAAAATGCAGCTGGGAGGCATCTCTAGGAGAGCATAAATGGGATTTACATCCCATAGGGACAGGGCACAGAGCCTGCAGGCACCAGGTAGCAACTCCTCACCCTCTGAAGCCGCTGCTTTGCTGCTTTATCATCATTTATTGTCATAACTAGTGATAGGACAAGAGGAAATGGGTTCAAATTGTGCCAGGGGAGGTTTAGACTGAACATTAGGAAAAAACTTTTCCCTGAAAGAGGTATCAAACATTGGAACAGGCTGCCCACAGACCTGGTTGAGTCATCATCCCTAGATGTGTTTAAAAGTCGTGTAGATGTGGTGCTTAGAAACATGGTTTAGTGGCGGACCTGGTAGAGTAGGGTCAATGGTTGGACTAGATGATCTTAAAGGTGTTTTCCAACCTAAATGATTCTATGATTCTATGATTTCCAGCAATCACAACAGCCTGCTGGCTGCTTTGCCAGGAGCTGAAGTAGCACCTGTGCACACATTATGCACAACAGACCCCTCAAATTTATTCTGGTCCGCAGCTCCACCAACCGCAAAGGTATCTTAGGAACAGGTCCTTCAAGCTCAGGCTCTTCTAGTTGTTTGCCAAGGGGATCAGCAGCCCAAAACCAGTTAAACCTTCCCAGTCACTGGCTGCATGCCTTCCCCAGAGCAGGGTGCAGGACAAGCATTAGCCACATGGCCAGGACAGCAGCAATACCAGCCACCAGCCCCCACTCCCCAGCTGCGTTTCCAAAATCCAGAGTCCCTTTAGCGGTAAGAGCAGCCCAGCACTGATCCTGGCCCAGGCAGAGCCTGTGGCAGGAGACCAGGAGCTCATCCCTGCTCCGCACACTGCCCCTCTCCTTCTCTTCCTCCTTTGGGAGTCTTCACAGCATCCTGTCCCACTACATCTCCTCTGTCCCTTACATTGCCTCATCCCCTCATATAAATACTTAAAGAAAGGGTGGTGGGAGGATGGGACCAGTCTTTTTTCAGTGGTGACCAGTGACAGGACAAGAGGTAACAGGCACAAAATCGAACGTAGGAAGTTCCATCTAAACATGAGGAGGAACTTCTGAACTTCTTGACTTTGAGGGTGGTAGAGCACTGGAACAGGCTGCCCAGAGAAGTGGTGGAGTCTCCGACTCTGGAGACATTCAAAACCCACCTGGACACTGTCCTGTGCAACCTGCTCTAGGTGAACCTGCTCTGGCAGGGCAGTTGGACTAGATGATCTCCAGAGGTCCCTTCCAACCCCAATGATTCTGTGATCTCCCCAAATCCATCCCCATCCCCCAGATCCCCCCTGTTGCTCTTCTTTTCCCACCCACAATGCTGCACTGCAAAACCCCCCCAAGACACCCTGACAGACAGCTGTGGATATCTCTACTCCCACTCTACAGTCCTCTCCATCTGCCCCATGGGGCTTTCACCGCCCCCCCCCCCCACCGTGCACATTTGAAGATGGAGGAGAGGGGCACATGCTGGGTGCAGGTTTAGGAGTGTCTCCCCTGCCCGCTTTTCCCCGCTTACCTCGCCCGGTGCTGTAGTGCTGTAATTTGTCGCTGTACACCGCCTCCTTGCTGTAGGCGCGCTTCCTGGGAGAAGAGGGGGGGAAAACAGCCAGGCTTGAAGGACGAGTGGGCTGGCAATGGCCCCAAACTGCTCCCCTGCCAGCAACACTCGGTGAGCAGCGGCAGCTCAGTGCTCTCTCCAGCTCCCCCAACCCTTGCTTCCTACCCTGAATCTCTCCCAGCTGCATCTTACCACCTCCACCTTCCAGGGACACAGTATCCCACAGGGACCCACCTGCTACAGACGATGGAAATGGCCACCAGCGAGACGATGAAGACCACCCCAGCTGCTGCAGACCCTGCGATCAAAGGCAGCTGCTCTCTTAGCTCCGACTTGTAGTCATCTGCAAGAGAAGAGGGATGGGGTGGATTCTCCCTTGCATGCTCATGGAGTAAGAGCAGCCTCCTGGGAAGGTGTCCCATAACGTGCTCTATGTCTCCATGGGTGCTGCTGCCATGGGAGGGTGGTGGGACAAGGGAGATCCAGGCAGGAGCACTGGTTGAGGCACATGATGAGCCAATGCTGTGTTGCACAAGGAAGGATTGTCATGCTCAGCTCACACGTGTTTTGGGTTAAAAATATGGAAGAGAAGGTCCTAGGAATCAAGTTAAACCAACATGCATGGGCAGTTTCCCAAAGAGATGAGGTTCACCAGGTGGCTTTGTCCATGCCTCTGGGGTTTCTCTTCCCTCAGTAAATTTAAACCTGTTGGGCATTTCAACCTAATTTAACACAGGGTCTCACAGACACAAAGTTCCTGCAAGTTGCAGGAAAGGAGGAAAAGTCCCCATTAATAACCAAACCAGCCAGGGAACGCTGCACTAGGAATTCACTCATATTAAACATCAGAGAGTCCACCAAGAGAGAGATGTCCAGGAAAACCCAAATACCGTGAAGGTCCACTGGTAGGTTTTTACATCTCAACAGATGGCACAAGCCAACTCCTTTTGCAGAGTGACAGCAACCACAGCACCCCTTCCACATCGAGCATCCCTCAAACCCCCTGCACCTGCTCAGCCACCTCCTGCGTCCCCCAGCAGCCAGCTGGGATGAAAGCCAAGGTGGCACATGGAGGACTGGACATGCCTGGAACAACCCTGAGAAAGCCACCTGCCACCTCCATGTGTCTCTCCCTCATTTTCCCCTTCTCCTGCCCTGCCTTGTTAGCAGTGTGGGTACCCACAGCCGTGTGGGGGGACAGTACCCAGCACACCCCACACTCCTGGGGGCTTCTGCAGCCTTCCAGAAAGACCCCCCTCTGCAATCATCCCCAGCAAGGTCTGCCAGGCTGTGCCAGCAGCCACAAGCAAGGGTTAAAATAAAATTCACTCCAAAAGAAAGCATTTAGCACCCTTTTATCTGTATTTTTCTACTCTGCAGTTAATTACTAGCAACCAGATTTATCTCTTGCACACCGCTTAAATCCTGAGAAATTCTCATCTAACAATCAATTATTATTTAATAATCTACACTATCCATTCTTATTAAATTTCAATTAATTGCTTATTTGAGGCAGGATTTTTCTTCTCGCTTCCCTAATTCTGAATATTCCAGGCATTGGGGGGGGTTTATTACCATTTCCTTCCCTTTAGTCGCCCTGCGTGGTTTTCCTTTACTGCCCCGGCTGGCACTCAACACGAGCACAAGCATGAGGCGACCCAGTTTTAGGAAAGAAGGAAAGTTTTAGGAAAGACAGCCAGCAGGGCTGGGACCCATGGGTGTCACCTAAGCAGAGCAGGAATCATGCTGGCAAAGGCAAGGAAGGGGCTCCTTGCAGGGACTTCAGTTCCCCCAGTGTCTGGAGGGGTAGGAGGACAACATCATCAGCTTTGCTTCATTTCCTAACGTCTGAATTTGTCCCAAAGCTGGAATTAATGAACAACCCTCCCATAAGTTATTAGTCTCTAAAGGGACCTAGTGTTTGTGGGTGCAGAGAAGGGCTGGGGCCAGAGGAACAACAGCACGACTCTGGTGAGGAGGCCAGAAGAAGCCATGTAGGTCATGAGCTGGCCTTGTCCCTTCGACACACCACCTTGGGGTGGAGAATCAGCAGTTAGGGATGGGTCTGACCCTTTCAGCTTTGCCCTGATGGCTCAGATGCGGCTCTGAGCACCCCAGAAGAGCACCCCTGGACAGCATCCCAGGAGAGCATTCCAGGAGTCCTTCCCTCCAGAAGGTTACAACCCCCACCATGCTGGACTTGCAGCTGGTGGCAGGGGGGCTCTGCCACCATGATCAGAGGCAGGAAAGACAAAACCACAACTAAATAGTGGGGGAGAAAACAGAGCTAAGAGATTTAAAGCAGATTACTCCTCCAGCTGGCGATTAATAAGACATCGCTGTAAATCAGACCTGGCTTTTGCCACGCTGCCCGCTGGGAGAGAGGTTTGCAGAGACAAGTTCGTTTAATCCAATTAAAGCCCGAAGCTGTCGCTGGAAAGAAAACCACCCCCTTTGCTTCCCTGTCCCACTCTCCCGGACTCACCGTCCGTCAGTGTCTGGAAGCACATCTTCCCGCTGTACTTGCCATAGCCAGCCACGGTGCGGGCTCGGACCTGCACCACGTACACCATGCCGGGCCGCAGCCCCTCGATCCTGGCCGTGTTGGTCTGGCTGCGGGCCATGGAGGAGTTGTACTCGTTGTGGTCCTGTGGGCACGGCCAAGAGAGACAGTCAGCGGGAACAGGCATGGGGGACAGTGAGGGGGATGATGTGCCCTGTCCTCATTAATGGCAGGGATGAAGTTTATCTGCAGGGGGATAAAGTGGTGGCCCTGGTTCTGCTCCAGGAGGACAAGCGCCAGAGCCTGGGCAAGGTGGCTCGGACCCTCCTGGTTGCCCTCAACCCCTGACACGGAGGATCCCGCAGGAACAGGACCCATGAGCTGACCTCTGGGGATGTCCCTGCAGCACATGCCTCCCCGGCAGCCCCCTGGTCCCACCATAGCAAAGAGCATGAAGCAGCAGGGGGAAACAGTAAGAGCATCCAGAGCAAAAACACTCATGAGCAGTAAATTCCTCCTCTTCAAGCCGTTGATATCCCTGTACATTTCAGAAACATCATGCAGTTATGGAAATGCCATAACGCACCCTACGAGACCCTGCTCAAGCAGGTTCAAGGGCAACTTGCCTCATCTGAGAGCCCCAGCCCCTACGGTCGCAGATCTGCTGGCAGGGGTCCTTGTGCTAAACCTTGGTGGAAACACATGCGTCTCAAATCACATTTTTTGCAACGTTCCCCGGTGATTTGCTGTAAAGGGGGCGCTGGTGAGATCATCTAATTATTCACATTTAGAGGAATTCATTAAAGCTGGCAAGACGGGACGGATGGAACAGCTTGGGCTCAGCACAGTTCACCGCAAGGGTCGAGAGCGTGTCCCCTGTGGGGAAGGACGGCTGCCAGCAAAAGGACCCAGCAGAAGGCAGTGACCCGGGACAGGGACAACCCTGATAACCTTCGCTGGTCCTTGTCATCCCCCTCCTTTCCTCCTGACACTGTCCCCCATGCTCCAGGCCCCTGCTCACCCTAGCAGACACCAGAGCCAAGGCAGCAACAGGCACTAACATGCTGGAGAAAATGCTGCCCACGGGGGAGGAACTACCATCTGCAGTCACAACACTGCTTTCCTTCCTCTGGTTGCATGTTGCTCCCACCCTCCAGAGCCAGCATGTGTGACCGGGCACCCACAGCCTGTCCCACCACCCGGACCCTTCCCAGCAAAGAGCCTGAGTCAAAGCTCGTTGATGTACCCCCTCTCCCAGCAAGCTCAGGACCTGAGCAGCCTCCTGGCAGTGCCGTACGAAGCTCCACATGCCCCCAGCCCACCCTCCATCACAAGGTTTCCACCTGAGCTTACCGCTGCTGGCCTGGAGCCCACGGTGCTGCTGACATCGGGCGTGCAGATGCGGCTCACCTTCTCATAGTAGCGGATCTCATAGTCCAGGATGATGCCGTTGGGCTGCTCGGGCTGAGGCCAGGAGAGCGTGATGCTCCTCATCGTGGCGCTCACCTGGTGCATGATGGGGACGGTGGAGGGTGCTGCCGAGGAAGGGGCGAGGGAGGGAAAATTAATGGAGAGGGGTAGGACCGATGGCCCTGGGGAGGGGGAAAATCTCCTGGGCACGGGGAGGATCACAAATCTCCCATGCCTGCAGTTGTTCGCCCTGTGGGACAAGCTCCTGCATTAGCAGTGAGAAGAGCAGCATCTCAGCAGCTTACATGGAACCAGAGCAGCGAGCCAGCGAGGGACTTCTGGTGTTTAAACCAATTAGTCTTTTTAATTAGAGGCTTAGAAATCCTCAGTATTCCTTCTCCCTGGACTTGCCTGCTCCAAGGATGACTCCCATGGGGGAGGGAAAGACAGCAAAGCTCTCCCCAGAGGGCACAAACCAAGGCTCGATGATGGTCTCCAGCTCTGTTTGCCATATTTTGCCATAACAGCCTCTCTGGGGGAGCTAGCACCACCGGAGCCTGTGCCACGGTTGCAACGCTACGTGCTGTCAGTAATAGGACGTAGGAATAAAAATGTGTCCATCCTCAGGGCGATGATGGGAAATCAGGGCAGGGACAACCCAGCCCAGCAAGGGGACCCCAGGGTGCTGGAGCTTGTAGCACAGCTTTGGCTCAGCCCAGTCCCAGAGGAGCTGCAGGGTCTGCTCTTAGGGGCTCTCTGGGGATGCTCATCCTCAGCACCCAAACGCGCTCCTCCCCGGAGTTTTATTTCCAAAGCCCAAACACTTGCAAAACAGTCTCCAACCCTCTTTCAGCTCCTCGTCCATCCTGGGGCCAGGGCACAAGGGTGCTCAAAAGGCAGTGCCTCCATCCCTGCAGCCCCTGAGACCTCCCAGGCAGCAAACCACAGGGGTCCTGGGCATCTTGTCACAGCATCCCCGGAGAAAGCAAGATGCTCAGCACTGGCCGAGCACGCAGTCGGCATTGGGTGCGAGCCTGGCGTGGTTTGCCCAGCCCCCTTCCCTCCCTGCCATGCATTTCAAATTACACACCACGTTGCTCTGCAAAGCCATCCATAGTGTTTCAGTCCACACACCAGACCAGAGCTAAGAGAGCAGGTTTCCTAAAATAGGTGCCAGGGACATTGTCCCCACTGTCGCTGCTCCCTGCCCCACTCTCTGCATGCACTGGAGCCAACCAGGGCTGTTCCACACCTGCCGGGAAGCTGATCATCCCGGAGCCAAGCACCCCCCGAGCAGAGCATCCCTGGAGCTCAGCATCCCCGGAGCCAAGCATCCCTGGCAGCAGCACCACCATCCTTCAACCATCAAGGACACCAAGCCACTAAATTAGCCAGGAGCCACTTTTCCAAAGGTTTTTTGCTCTCCAAATTATATTTGAAAGGGCCAGAGTCAGCCCTGATCCTGCACTTAATCCTACCAAAAGCCTTCAAGAAAGGTACCCAACTCTCTCCATGCCCAAAGCTGTGCTGGCATGACCTGCTCACAGGATCACAGCTCCCTGTCCAGCCCTCTCTGCCCTCCTCCTCCTCCTCCTTCTCACCGTGCCCAGACTGCAAGCAGCACTGAGCAGGGAAAATGCCTCCTCCCCATGGATCTGGAGCAGAGCTGAGCTCAGCACGACCAGCTCAGGGCACGGGATCGTGCCATGGAGGGAATCTGGGGGCAGGTCTGCTCCACTCCATGCAGCCACACTGGGAGATGTCTATAGTCTGGCACCACCTTTGTTTACCCGGCGTATTTAATCCCATATTTATTCTTTTTAATCTCTCCACATCTGCTCCGAGAAGATGCTCGTGGGCCAAAATTAAACACTTAGCTTGATTGCTGTTTTGTTAATTGCTGTGTTCCCCGCCCCATTAGTGTGGATAGTGGCATGCAGGTGGATGGAGCTGGAGGCAGCCCTGCGGGGTGAGATGCACTAATCAAGCTGGATCCAGCCCTGCGTGGGGAAAGCAGGTGGAAAAACCCGCTGCAAAGCTGAAGGGATTTTAGAGGGACAGCACCGATCCTGCCCTTGACACACCTGATGCATTTCCATCAGGTTACCCCGCAGCCCATCTGCAGCACTGGGAGCATTTCCACGTGGATATTCAAGCCTTTGTAAGACAAACAGGGAGCACGGAGGTATGGACAGACAGACCTGGGAGCCCTGGCTCTTCACAGCTCCCAGGCAGCCTGAGGGTGAGAGCTGAGCAAAGAAACACCCCAAAAATTGCACCTCAGGAGAAAAGGCCTGGAAACCAGAGACCAGTTTGATTGCACACGGTTCAGGAGACAGCAATGCCAGCCAGGCACAAGAGTAGGTTTGTATTCCCCAGAGCCAGGAGACTAAAATATTTATGCCAGGTTTCTGTCTTGTGCTGTCCCGAGGGAGCGGGTTGGCAAAGGCTGCCACCGTTACGCACTCAGCACAAAGAAGAAATGACCATCCCCTTTCTCTGCCCAACATCATCCCCTCCACTCCCTGTGCTCCTCACTGCAGCCCGGGACCAGGTACCCCCTTGCCATCTGCACGCCTCATCCTGCTGGCATCCCAGCTTGGCCACTTGTTCAGCTCCTGATGTCTGATCAGGAAGAGGGAAGGAAAGGGGCAGGAGAGCCTGGAAAATGGGATGAGAGGAAAATAATGGGAGAGGGATGGGCCAGAGGAGATGGAGCCTGAACTCAGCCCTGGGATGCTGCTTCCCCCATGCTGTGGTGCAGCCAAGCTGCGTTCCAAGGCTGGATTCTCCCCCCATCCCTGCTCCCACCTGGGAAAAGGGGGGAAACTGCGATGTTGTTTATCCCCAAGCAATCTAGAAGGGGATAGAAAGCAGACACTGGTCCTCACCCCCTTCCCTCCCACAACCCAGCTCTCACTTTGCCCGGGCCTCCACCTCCCCCATCCCTCTCCCTCCCTATTTTCTCAGCCTTTCTCCCCACTTTCCACCTTCCCCCCAGCGCATCCAGGGCTGGGTGCAGGTTTACCGCTGCCACCACACACCACTCACACCCCAGGAGCTTTTTTCCTTCAAACTTGGAGCTTGCAACTCGTAGTGTATGGCTTAAAACCCTCAGCACCGTGCCGTCCCAAGACTCACCGGCTTGGTTAGTGGTGATGTTGACAGAGACATGCTGCGGTGGGAAGGGACTCTTGTTGGAAACCCCGTTGACAGCCTGGATCTCAAAGGTGTATGGCGTGTGCGCCCACAGGTTGCTGATGAAGACCCGGGTCTCCGTCAGCCCCAGCTGCCTGGGGACAAAGTCCACATTGTCATCGCAGCGGGAGCAGGTGCGTCGGTCTGAACGGCACTTCTTACAGACAATGTTGTAGGTGACGTCGTCCCGACCCCCCGTCTCTCGCGGTGGGTGCCACTCCAGGATGATGGACGTCTCGTTGACGATGGAGATGACATTGCGGGGGCCAGATGGGACACCTGCAGGGAAGGAGAGCACCTGAGACAGGCCCTTGCCCAAGATGTTATGGTCAGCCCTAGTGGGGCTCAGCAGGAGCCCTGGGGGGCTCCAGCATGGAGAAGGACATCCCACAGCTCCGTCTGCTGGTCTACCCATCACCTCCTGCCTCAGGAGGGATTCGGTCTCCATGGCTTTTGCCCATCGGCAACACCAACCACCTGCACCACCAACCACAGAGAGGGGTTTCATGTTTGGGGATGAGGACTCCCATGCCACAAACCCACTCAGTCTCAAAAAAAAAGACCCCATGCAGAGCACACGCAAATCCGTCTGCGAAGATGGACTCATTTTAATAATCAGGAGATGCCGAGTTAGCTCTAGTGCTCACATGGAGAAGCACCTCAAACAGATTATCACAGCGAGTGAAACGTCACTTAGCCAGCACTGCAGAGAAATGGAGGAGCAGCACGCAAAGAGAGAGACAAGAATGAAAAGTCATTATTAAGGGTTCAATATCTCAAGTTGGGAGCCTGGGTATTTAACAGCACAGAGGAATGTTCTCCTCCCCACCCAGCACCGCTTGATGGTTTGTGAACAGCTCGTATGTTGGCCGAGAGATCAAAATCGCATTGATCAAATCCACCAGGAGCCACCACAAATGCTTCAGAGGACGGGAATTGAATGCAGCTCCAATTGCAAGCGCTGCCGGAATGGGGCCGGAGCTGACAGGTAGCAATTCAGGAGGAATCCAGGCAGGAGAGCATCATCAAGGCACAAACATATGTCCGCCCAGGTCTGGGGAAGGATTTGGCGTTAGCCAGGATGGCTTTGCAGCCAAAACCACAAAATCTGACTGCTGGGTTATATTAAATAAAGTAAGTGATTAATTACTCATGCCGGCAGGGCTCAGCACTGCGCTTCCAAGGAAGAAAAAAGGACTTTGCCATGATGGGAGGGAGAAATAAAAATGATGGAGGACTTGACCTGCGAGGAAAGGTTAAGAGAGCAAAGCACACTCCGTCTTGGGGAAAACCATCCCGGGGAAGCCCTCCACGTGTGTGTGCTGGGGAACATCGTTAGCAGATGCAGATAAATTAGCCCCCTTACTGGACGGGGCTGGGCTGTGCAGAGGCAGCCTCATCAGCACGGGGGTGACATGGCTGGTGGGATGCAGAGGTCACCCCGTGTGGGCCTCCAGCTGACAGCCCGCTCCAGCCACCTCTGACAGCCAGCCTGGGGGGGCTGTGGGTGTCCACCCCTGCCCAGCTCCCTGCCTGCGCTGCCCTCACCCTCTGCTTCCTTAATCACACCCAGGCAGGCACTTTGGGAGCCCCTCTGAGCCGTTGCTGCGGATACCGCAGATGAAAGCATTTCGTTAAAATGCCTAGAAAAATGACAGCCTATAAAAAAAAGAAAAAAAATTAAAAGAAAAAAAAAAATCCGTTCCCTTCAATTCTTTTCCCCTTTAGCGGAGGCAATGCACGTGTTGGGCAGCAGTCGCCAGTGCAGCATCCTCGCTGGAAAGGCCTTTCGTGGAATCGAGGTACCACAGGCATCCTGTCGTGGGGCTCCCCTGAAATCCCGTTAGCAGGTAGTGGAGATGTCAAAGAGGGGGTTATGGAAGGGGGGGGCAGGGGACACATCAGGGGCAGGAGCTGGGGGAAGGACATCAGTTCCCAGGGGGGACATCAGCTCCCCATCAGTTCCTCCAGACAGGAGGACTTGCAAAAGCTGGGGAGAAGGATCAGTAAATAGCAAGTTACCCCCAAAAAGCTGCAACCTGTCTTGCGAACCTTAATCCAATCTCCCTCTTTGTGCCTTGAGACAATATATTTTCAAGTTTTTTTTCAAGAAAAAGGGAGAAAACCATCTTTCTTCCCTGGCCCAGAGACAAACCACTGTGTCCCCAAATTCCTCCCCCCCCNAAAAAAACCCAAGCAACCAAAAAAACCCCCCCACCCCTCCCCCCCCCCCCCCCCCCCCCGCCTTTAATTGCAGCCCCTTCCCTCCCCTGCCAGGGGTATGGGGCAGGAGCCACCCTCGGGAAGGGCTCTGGTCCAGGTCAGCACCTGCAGCTCCACGCTGTTATTTACCGCTCTGACATGGAGAAACTTTGTAGGTGAACAGCTAAAGCTCCCTGATGGGCTGATTCAAGGGCCTGGAACTTATTTTGGGGAGGGGAATTGAGCCTGAGACTCATGTTCCCAGCAGGCTGAAGAGCACAGCAGCTCCTTCTTCTCTCCTGGGCTCTTTTCTCACCAAAAGACAGGCTTGAGGCCGCTGCTGCCATCCCAGGCAGCTCAGGCTGACAGCGGAGCAGCGATGCATCGCATGCAACGCTGCACTGAATACCAATGCTTAACGCACCCTTTCCCCTATAAAAAAAACACTCTATCTGCAAGACTATGAACAAGACAGCAACAGCAGATAACTTTAAATTCTAATTTACCCCAGGGACTATCTCCCTGCCATCATTGCTGCTGCCAGGGTGAAGTATAAATCCAAACAGCTGCCAGAGAGGTGGGTTGCGGGGCCGTCCCATCGCTCATCATTTGGCATGTGCCACAGCATTGTCCTGGGAAAGCAGAGCAAAGGGTGACAAGACATCATCTGCTTCTGCCGGCGTGGTGGTGAAGGGATTCATGTTGGTGCAAGGAGCGTTTCTATAGCACGTGGAGGAGGTGCTGTGCCACAGGGAGAGGGACGGGTATTCAATATGGGTACCTCGGCCCTCCGCAAAGCTAAACCCTTGGAATGGGTTGACCTCAGCTGGCTGCCAGATGTCCACCCAGCTGCTCTATTGCTCCCCACCACAGCAGGACGGGGGGAGAAAATAAGATAAATACAGGCTGGGCAGAGAATGGATGCAGAGCAGCCCTGAGGACAGGGACTTCAGGGTGTTGGTAGATGAGAAGCTCAACATGAGCCAGCAATGTGCACTCGCAGCCCAGACAGCCAACTGCATCCTGGGCTGCATCAAAAGAAGCATGGCCAGCAGGGCGAGGGAGGGGATTCTGCCCCTCTCATAAGACCCCACCTGGAATACCATGTCCAGATCTGGAGCCCTCAACAGAAGAAGGACATGGACCNATGAAAAAGCTCGTAAAAGCTCATGGGTTGAGATTTTATCTCTGCCATTTCCCCATCAGCAGAGGGGAGTGAGACCCTGCAGCCCCTCCCACCAACCCCGACACCGTTACTCACTGGTGCAGGCAGCTGCCGGTGGGTCGAAATCTGCCCGGTAGTAGCCATTGCGGCACGTGCAGACCGGCGAGGCCTCGGCGGTGGAGCGGCTGTTAGAGGGGCATGGTGCGCAGACCCCCACACCCTGGCTGGCCTTGAACGTCCCCACTGGGCAGGCTGCAAGAAAAAGGAGAGGAAAGCGGTTTGGTGCCAAATCGTCCCGGGGCAGAGGCGAATGCGGGTCCTTGTTCTTGAAAGAGGACAGAAAGAGAAAGAAAAATAAAGAAATAAAACAAAAATAAGACACAGAAAAGCTCCCCCCGGTAACAGAGCTAAACGGGGACCACCTTCCTATAAAGCTACGATGGCCATAATTTTCTACGCTGGCCATGAATTATCTCTGGAGCTACCAGGAAAACATTGAAATCAGACAGCAGCAGGCAAGTTTTGCATAGCGTCCCCCAAGACATCAGCCAGCCCTTGTCTGCATCAGGTACTAAGCCTAATTACAACACGCACACTCTCCGCAACGATACAGTAATTAGCCAGGCAGAGCACAGGAGCTGCAGCCACTGCTTTGCTCCCCACCGCTCGTATCCAGGTAGGGGCGCAGTGGGGGGGTTGTGGGACCCCCTTCCCTGGCAGCACCCCAGGGGACACGGACACACAGCGGCTGGACAGTGTTCCCCTTCTGCTGATTCAAAACATCCGTTTCCGCCACCCCAATGGCATGGCTCGGGTCTTGCATCTCTTTTTCCATGCAAAATTTGAATATTTGATTAAAAAGTGATGTGATGCCCATGACAGTGTCTTATGTGTCCATCCTGTTAATCCCCTTCAGCCCGGGGCTGGGGCTAATAACCTTCCCAGCCTTTGGCCTCCAAGTTCATTCAAGTAGGAAATGGTAACTAATTCATAAATGAGAAGATGCTCCAGTTAGAGTTACGGCGAGGCTTTAAGTAGTGACGAGGGAAGGTTTCATTAATCAAAAGTCCCGCTGCTCTGCTGTTAGATGCTGATGATGCAGTGACAAAGATGGGGTCTCTCGTCCCTGCCCCACCTCACCGGTCCTTACCAACTAGGCGCTGATGAACAGATGTTCATCCATCCTTGACGACTAACAAAATCCTCAGGTGACCCCTCAGAAACTGAAGGCTGTAGAAAGGAACATCTGTATTTTGGCACATATACCCAAGGGACCAGGCTTCCATCCAGATCCACCACCTGACCAGGGGTTCCTGGCCTCTCACACAGAGTGGTCCCACCTCCATTTGGCTCCCAGCTCTGCCCCCGTGATGCTGTCACCTCCAAGGCACGGCTCTGC
Organism: Burhinus bistriatus; assembly: GCA_013397275.1. Taxonomy (NCBI): domain Eukaryota; kingdom Metazoa; phylum Chordata; class Aves; order Charadriiformes; family Burhinidae; genus Burhinus; species Burhinus bistriatus. The sequence goes on from VYXH01012749.1 coordinate 879,998, forward strand.
AGAGAAACACCCTAACTGTCTCATAAACACGGCGATGATTGAGATAATGCAAAGTGCCTCTTAGCCCCTGTCTGCTACATCAGGATATGAGGCATCTCCTAGCAGCCATGAAGAGGAAATTAATAGGAGCAAGCAGGAGTAACCACTTTGATGCAATTTCCTTGAGAGATAGTGGACCATCTAATCTTTATTGGAGCCCTTTAACCTGTCATTCAAAACTCATGAAGGCCTCTTGCTCACACAGTCTTTCCAGATATTAAAAGATGATAAAAAAGGATATATCAAAACAATATTTTACAATTTTATTATTCAGGGGATTTTTTCCCCTGCCTGAGGCACGCAACTGGCTGCAATGAATCATCTCTTTTCAACAGCATTAATAGCCAAGTGGGGTCGCAGCATCCCAGAGGGACCTGCCACCATCTCACACTGCCCTTCCTCCTCCCCACCACAGGAGGACTGCTGAGTCCTACCACAGCCACCTCACACACACGGCCTCTCACAGAAGCACTTAGGGACATAACTCACCACCTCATGCAGACAGGCAGATGACTCACGGGGTCACCATGCACTGCAGGACACTGGGTGGGCACATGAGGGCTTGAGAGGGAACTTCAGGATGCCAGAGCAGAAGGCAGCTGGATGCAGACCCTTCCTTGAGCCACACACACAACCCTATGCCCCAAAACAGCATGAGGAAGCACAGAGTTACACCAGACACGCAAGGCAGGAGACACAACCTTCACCTCTCCCTTCCCACCAGGGCCTCCCTGTGATGTCCCAGTGGCATTGCGCTCCCACCAGCAAGCAGTAGCATCCATGAGACACGCAACGGGTGACTTGTGGGCTCTAGAGCTGGAGGACATGTTCAGAAACATGTCTTAAACGTGCTGGGCTCTTTGGAGGAGCAGGAAGCAGAGGGCAGTGGTACCAGGGAACAGCTGCCTGTATTTTGATGGAAGGGGATGGGAGAGGGAGGGAGGAAGACGAGAAGGTCACAGTGCTATGAACATGCCTTGGTTTTAAACAGAGAGACACATCGGTGGGTTGGTTGAATGGGTTTATTAATTTTTAATTACAATTAAGCCAAGTGATGCTTTGTCAAAATACCTGAACAAAGTACACTCTGCAACCCAGTGTCCTCAGGTTTCTTTGATCACTTCACTTATCCATAAATTCCTGTAATCTGCAGGCACATGGCTCTTAATTGTTATTATTACCAATTAGCTTTTCTCTCCTGTAATTACACTTGCTTGCCTAAAGTCTCCCGCAGTTCTGGGGGAGGCTGATGCCGCCTTTCTCCCAAAGCTGCTACAGGCTGCAGCCCTCCGCTCTCGTCGCTGCCCACATCCCCCCTCTTTCTGGGGGAGCCGAACCACGAACCTCACACCAAAGATGAAGCTGAACCCCCCACGCCCCTGCGACGCTGCCGTGGGATTTATGGAAACCGGTGTGGCATGGCATCCATAATCCATCAGATGGTAAGACGGCGCAAGGCTTGGACAGAGGGCTCAAGCCCAGGAGGGAGCAATAAATCACCCCCACTAACAGCAAGTGCAGCGTTTCTCTTGATTTAGGGCTGCTGCAAGAAAGTTTCTCAGAGCTGCCAAGGTCCGGATCTGTGAGAGCATCTTGGATGAGCATGGGATGAGGCTCTGCGTTGGCTTTCCCTGTGGAAAGCGGCTCCTTCTGCCAGTGCCCTGGCTTCGGCGCAATCTGCATCTCTTCAGCCCGGAGAAGAATTAATTGATTGTTGATTACGTGGGCTGGATAAGATTAATGATGTGCTTAACTATCCATTTCCTCACGTTTAAACACTAGGGGTGTGTTGGTAAATGATGAAGCACGAAACCCGGCCGTGCCGCTCAGCGGCTTCAGCGCTTGCCAGGGCTGCCTGCTCAGCATTTAAACCTCCTCAAGAATGCAGAGCTGCCCACGGACCACACGGCCTGCCTGCAAACCAGGGATGTCACCCATCCCAGGCAGCAAGGGCCAGGCGTTTGCTGGCAGGACCCCTTTCCTGGGGCTGACGCAGGCTTTTGGGGGTGGGAGGGAGCATCACTCCAGGTTTCTTGCAGCAAGATGTCACCGCTGGAGGTTTGGGGGGAGATAAAAAAAACCCAACCAAAATAGACGCAAGTCGCTCTCGTGCTGGAGGGGTGACAGTAGGGGTGGCAGCTGATTTGCAGTGCCCTGCAGGGCCGGATGCAGCTGGGGCTCTCCCTGCTGGAGCTGCCCCTCTTACCCCCACAAAATGCTTGGGGTGGGGATGTGGCCACATCCCACATAGGGCAAAACACCCAGCGAAGGCACCGCAGACCTGCATCCCCATCGCCGCCTCCCTCCTCGCTCTGCCACTTGCACGGGGTGGGATGAATTATTGAAGCAGTAACAGCACACAGCAGCATCGGGAGGCTTTTTTCTCCTGAAATCTTTCCTGTCTTAACCACGACAAACCCATACCCTTATATTTCAGGTGCCCAGGGGTCCTAGAAAGAGGCAGGGGTAAGCAGGATCTCTCTGCTCAGCCAGCCCTGCTCCTGCCCAAGGCAAGCCACTGTCAACAGACCAGACGCTTTGCAGAAAGCGTGCAAGCGTGGGGGTATCCAAGCATTTCATTTTTCAAACTAAATCCTCTTGGTTAATGCCTGGAACTTGCACTTTTTAATTACTCTCCCAGGGAAGCTTTAGTGGGGGGAAAAAAAAAGAGAAAGAAAGGAAGGAGACATCTCCTCTATATTAACTTGCTCTAAAGCTCCCCAGGGACACGGAGTGGCATTTTTTCCTTATCAGGTTTTAAAATAGGAGCTTCTGCAAAGAATTACAGACTTCAGCTCACGATTCCCCACCTCCTCGCCCCAGCCCTTGCCAGCACCTCGTGCAGCTCCCTTTGCTCGCAGCAAACCAAGCCTGCACTGTCTCATCGTTCCCATGCCCCTGATGTTCCTGCTGAGGCAGAGCTAACCGCATTTGCCAGGTTTTCCCAAATTCATGCTTGTTTTGGGTTCCTTTTTGGGTCCAATGCCTTTGCAGGGCAAAACCAGCGTCTTTAAGCACGCCTCTGTGCATGCCCATGCTCACCCCAGCACAGCCAGTGAGGAAAAAATGGGTTAGAAGTAATGGTGCTGCAGGAGGTGATGTCCTCAAGCATGCCCGAGGTGCAGAGAGGACTTCCACATGCAAAGGCACTAAAAAGCCTGGATGATCCAGCCTTGCTCCAAAAAGACATGGCTGGCACCTTCCAACGGCCCCAGCAGATGGGCAGTGGGGAAGGTGCCCTGTTGGGTTTGAGGACACCACAGGCCACGAACAAAGGAGGAACTGTGGCTCATTGCACTCACAGCCCACTGGAAAAGGATTCAAGGCCATTTCCTCTCTTTCTGCAAAGACAATTTTTCATTAAGAAAAAAACCTGGCTCCTAAAACTGACACTTTAGGCAGGAGGATCACAATTTTTCGATAAAACTCAAAATAAAAAAGACAAGAGATGCTTGCTAGAAAACCCCTTGTACAGTTTGCAGACACCTTTGACACAAAATGTATTTATCTTTAAGCACACCAAAAAAAAGAAAATCATAAAATAAAGGCCATTAATTTTTCAGCCTTCCAATGGATTAGCCCCGATCATGGGTATTTTAGCAACAAGGGAGCTCTCCTCCCTGTCCTGCTGCCTCCACGTGCTGCCTGCACGCAGGCTAGGAAGCCCTCCTAGATGCTTGCAGCTGAAAGACACCATCCAGGCAAATAAACACCCACGCAAAATTGCGTGCTACAGAAAAATGACATTTAGAGGACGTTGTGATTACAGGGGCAGGCACTCTGGCAGCCGGCACGGTTTCTGGGGTGGCTGCCGGCTCGGCTCCCGCTCTCCCTCCCAGGCAGGCAGTGCGGTGGAAGGGGGACACCGGTGACACCAAGTCCCCCATGGGGACACATACACAGGCTGCAGAGCTGCAACGCCACTATGGGCCGTAACACAACCGATGCTTTTGGGTTTCGATCCCTTTGATGTATTGCCAGCACCAGGGATGCAGGTTGCAGTCTGGGGGGAAAAAAACAGCAGAATCAGGCAAGCTGTCACCCACATGCCACCACTTCCCAGCGGGGGCTGCCATCTCCCCGTCTTCAAAGGGCTACAAGGGTGCTGCCTTCCCACCCTGCTTTCATCTCCCTCGTTATCCCTCCAAGCAGGGAGCGGGCACCCAGAGGTTTAATTGCGTCCCTGACTTGATGCTCTCCTGTCATCCCTTCCCTCCTGCACCTCTACTGGGGATGGGGTTGGGGGGGTTGTTTTGTGGTCGTGTGTCATCACGTTGTGCCCCCCCNATCTCATTCCCTTTTATATCAAGCCAAGCACTTCTCCTGAGTGCCTCAGCCCTGGCACAGCCACAGCAAGCTCAGCAGACAGCCAGCAACACCAGCGGGCATACTGCTGTGCCACCCTCCACCAGGCATCCGCAAATTAATCCGGAGAAGTTCCCGTATTCGGAGCAACGCTGTGCTCCAGCGAGAAGGGGTGGGAGGGTACCCATTGCACGCATCCTGCCTGCCTGACCACGCCAAGAAGGGAGACAGGATCAGACCCGACCCTGAAATACCCCGTCAGTCACCAAATCTCCTTTCCTACATCCAAGCCTTGGGGCAGGGCGAGAAGCACGACCCAGAATGGGGAAACAGGGAAGTCCCAGCATCCCCGGCCCCAAAGCATCCTCAGACAGACAGACGGACGCTGGCTCCTCCAAGGAGGCATGTCAGCACAAGTCCCCAAGCAATGCCAGAAACCTTGGGAATGAGTCACCGCAGCAGAGCTTTGTCCCAGGGAGGGACAAAACCTCATTTCGGTGCAAACTTCACCATTTTTGCAGCCAAATGTACACATTGTCACCATTTCATCCAACCTAATGGCAAACAGCGCCCGCCTCGTCACATCGTTTCTGTATTTCAGCACTATATAGGCAGAAACTCATGAGATAAACATGAGCTTCCCAGCATCCGGGTTTGCATCCTGCGGGCGACAGGCTGCATCTCTCCCCGATGTGCGGAGGAAAGTGGCCCCAGCTCCTCATTACGCAGCCAGTTAATTAAACCAGCCCTTCACCTCTGGAGGAATGGGTTTAGATCCGCCTTGGGACACATGTAAATTAAACTCAGCAGCTTCTGTGCCTGGCCCGCCATGGTTTATTCATGGAGGAAAAGTAAAATTCAATGTGGTTTTCTCAGGGTGTTTTGGGTTTGTTTTTTTTTCCTCTTCTTCTTACAGAGGAGAAATGAATCCAAGCGAGAAGGCACGGGGCAGGATTTCCAAGGCACTTGCAGGGTAGTTAGCTGCATGAGGCCAGTTACAGACAACAGGGTGTGGATGCATGCACGTTCGCCTCTCCCAAAAATCCCACCCCTCATCACCCAAGGATTTGCCCCCCTGGGATGGACCAAGGAGCTCGCAGACAGAGCCACATGCGCTTGGCTGCAAGCAAAACGCAGCCAATGCTCACCCAGAAGCAGCGTTTCTCCTCCAGGAAGCCAGGTTTGGGAAAAATAAGGGTCTCTGTATGCAGAAGAGTTTCAACACCAACTGTTTAGCTGGTATCATGACCCTAAAAAACGAGTTTAAGCCCAGAGCGGGGCATGGAAGAAGCCAGTTTTGGTTCCCACGTGCCCTGCCGCTCACTGCCTGCGGCACCTGTCCTCCCAACGGGTCCACGCTTGCCCATTTGACCACTGCTCTGGGCTTTGCTTTCATTGTTTTTCATGGCTGGGGGGATTTTGAAGGTCTAAAGACAAAACCTGTCCCAGATCTGTTTGCTGAATGAGAAAGGGGAGAGCATGCACGCCCTGGGCAGACGGCGCTGCCAGGCTGCCAGCTCACCGCAGAGCTGGGAAACTCGCTTTGCCCTCCAAAACAGCCAATGGAAAGAAAAATAAAACCATGCCTCAAGGTTGTTTTTGCAAACTGCTTTTCTCCTGCTTGAGTTTTGCTCCACTTTAGTTTCCACTTTGCACCGGTACAAGGCTGCCTGGTCTCACGCCTTCCTTTCCAGAAACCAGCCAACGAAATAACAATGCCCAACCTTCTGCTCCAGCACTTTTGCATGGGGAATTAGGGGCGAAACACAGCTGGTGGGCACAGAGCGCAGCTCAGGGACAGCCTCCAGTCCCCAGCCCATTTCCCTTTCTCCCCGGTGTTTCAAGTCTTTCCCCTTTGTGAATGAAAGTACTACTATGGAGAAGAGGAGGGAGGCATTGGAGGGAAGGATGAGGCCAGCGCTGCCTCTCTGAGCACCCACTTTCAGTGATCAAACGCTAAATAATTTGATCAAACGCTAGACAATTTATCCATGTACACAGGGAGGCTGATGGTAGGGTGACAACAGCAGTGACTGGTGCCGGATGCCTCTCATCATCCTAATGCTGCCCGAGTTTATTAATCTGAGTCAACAAATGAAGGGGGATGAAGTTTCTCGGCAATGATTTGAGGCTATTTAACCTCCTTATACTCTTCTTTAAAAACGTATTTAGTGGGTGCAGCCTGCCACGGGCTCTTCCTGCTGTCAGGGTCGAGCTTGTCGCTACTGCCCCAAACCCTCGCAGGCAGCAGGGCCAGGAGCTATCTGAATAGTAGCCGCAAATTAAATGCTACAACATGGCTCTCCCTGGGGATGCGATACAAGGAAAGGGGAGATTGATTTACCAGTAAATAGACAGCAGTGCCCAACCCCCTACTCCGGGCTTCCCTGCCCCAACTGGCACTATATGAGCATTATGAGCTCTGCTGTACATTAAAACCAGAGCTGGGGAGCAAACCAAGAAATCCATCCTGTGCCAGCAGTGAAAAACAATTTAAGGAGAAAATGGGTGAGCAGGAGATGGGTGCACCACCGGGGAGCCGGCTGGCCCCAGGAGCAGAGCAGCTGGGGGAAGCACTGGGGCTCCAGTGGCAGGGCAGGAAAGCCGAGGTCTGCCCAGAGGTTTTGGAGACTGCTCGCACCCGACCTCTGGCATCCCCAGCCTCGTCACTTTGCCCATTTTTACCAAACAGGTTGGTTTATCACAGCTGGGGTGCCCTGTCTTAACCACAGGCACAGCTGTAATCTGGATTTCAGGAAACCCTCGCAACCTGGAGCATGCTTGGTTTTAATGAGGGCGATGTAACTAAGGCTGAGCTTAAGGGCGGCCAGTGCTGCAAAGGCAAGCGACGCTTATGTGCCAACTTGGTGACACTCATGTGCAGGTGTCCCACCGCATCACATTATACCAGCTCTGGTGCATCGGGCTGAGATGCCCACGCAGAGCGTAAGCCAGAGAGGGGACCACCAGGACTGGTCCCAGGTGAGCACATACATCCCCAGCACTGCAACATCGCCAGCAAAGATCCTCCCAATGAGTTTGAAGCAACCGACTGAGGGGATCAAGGTTCAGGCCAGGATTCAGGTCCCAAAAACACAAGCCCCAGAAGATGCTCTACTCCCACCCCAGGCATGGGGCTCAATACAGGAGTCACGGAGTGAGATTATTTGCACTTTTGAGTGAACTGCAGCAATTTGAGACTCCAGGAGTCGATGGACACGGACTGGAAGCCATATGGAAGCGCCGATACTTTCATGTACTAGCACATCACGTTCACCCCTCAGTGCCCACGTGAGCTATCGAGCCACCTAATGAGCAGGACAGCGAGCTGCCACAGAAACTCATGGTGTATCTCAGAAAGTAGCTCTTCCCCCAGGTACAGAGGTGCTGGCAGGGGCTGTAATTAGAAACCCGCCTTGAAAACAATGGGTTTTCGCTTTGCAACTGGCCGAGCCCCACTGGGGATTTTGGGAACCACCAATGTCACTCTGTTACTCCAGCTCCTCTTCCAACTGGGTAATCGGGGTGGTATCACCTCTGGGATCCCCGAAGCATGAACCCCTCCTGGCTGGGAAGCAAACATCTCCCGCTCCTAACAGGAACTAATTAAGCACCTTTTCCTCCTTTGCCAGCTTATGCCACACAGTATCCCCTCAATCTAGAGAACATCAAGTGCTTATTAATTACATCTGAAGTGGTTCCTCGTTAGTGCTGACGCCGCGAAGGATGAGTCACCCCAGGATGGGGCTCGAGGAGAGCTTCAGCCACAGGGCCAGGCGCACGCTGCCAGCATGGGGATGCCAGCATGGGCAGGGACACACGGATGCATGGCATCCTTGTGTCCCTGCTGCGGCACTGGAGGACATCATGCCTTGGGTGGCACTGGAGTGGTGGGATACCCCATCATGGAGCAGGGCCACCCCATCCCGGCAGAGATGAGCCTCAGGGGCTGTGGTTTGGCTGACTACTTGAGGAGCGTGCCCGAGGATGGATTTGGCAAAGGGGGATGGATTCAGCAAGGGGAGGACGTCCTGACCAAGGCCCAGCTGCTCTCCCACATCCCACCTCCACCCCAAGAGCCCCATGCATGGAATTAATTAGAAAAGTAATTAAGAGAGCTCCCTTATGAATATTTATAACGGAACGAGCCGTAATTACTATCCCTTGGAGGAAAGGCGCCTTCTAACCCAGCTGCAGACAGGAGAGGGAAAAAGCGGCATCGACCGGTGGACCAGAGGCACTGGCTGCTCCTGCCTTCGCACGTACTTGCCCACACACAGTCCCCAGCCCCTGGGAAACTGCCTCCACCATCCCATGCAGGCCTGAGCAAAGCGCTCCCTTTCCACCGCGGGGGTGGCATTTTTGGCTCAAGTCGTATTTCCCATAGCCGGGTGCAATTTACTGTTATTTCTACATACGAGCATCATATATATATTTTGTACGATTTCTCTCTCTTTTGATAACACCTCCTTTCCCACTATAAGCAGTTGAACAGTGGCCACTGCCATTGACTTGCCCTGCTCCTGCTAAGTGGTTCTTATCACCCTTCATATCCTGGAGGCAGAAAACACCTAAAAAGCAATTTCTGGAAGTTTCACCTGTCTCCATTCCACTGATTTATTTTTCCCCATCCATACTCTCCCTCTCTGCTCTATTCTTAAAACTTTCCCAGTCCAAACTGCTCACTTCCAAGAACCTTTTCCCAGTAAGCTGCTGGCTGAGTCCCCGCCTCACTGCCTTCATCTCAACTTTCCAACACCCCCAATGCAATAGCATGGGAAAGCACAGGCGACCATGGAAATTTTGACATTCCTTCCAAACTCCCCTCTCTCTGCACACAGTTGAGCTTAAAAACTCTTCCCAACTCCACTCCAGCTGGCAGGAGAACCAGTCCTGGGAACATCCCAACCCACTGACAACCAAGCCCAGCTGCCACCAGGCACTGCAATGGCCAACAGTGTTCACTACAAAAGAAATATCTTGGAAAAAAATGTTTTCTTGTGGCCCTTGGGCTCTACTACCAGACAGAAATAGGAAGCGAGGAAAGATGAGGAAGTGAAAATAACAGACAGGCTCCTTGGGCAGTTCATTGCTGCATTGCTAGTGGCAGAGGACAGAGGACCATGAGGAAGACAAAACAGTTGGATCCCCTTCCATGTCCCTCACCCTTTAAGGTTCTCCTGCAGCATCACACCCACTGATGGAAAAGTTGACCAGGGCCAAATTTCCACCCTCTCCTTCCTGCATGAGGCTGGCTTAAAAAAGATGCTCGGTCCCAAGGGCAGAGCCCAGCTTGCGGATCAAGAGCAAAGGGAGGAGATGGAGACGATGTTCATCCCACAGTAGACGTGCTGGTGTTTTGGAGATCCCACACACTTGAGCTGCCTCAGCAGCCGCCAGGGTCAAGCGGCACAAACCAAGTAAGACCCCAGCCTGCAAGGAATTCAGAGGAGAATTCACAGCAGACAACAGGTTATGGTAATTTGACGGAACTCAGCTCCAATATGACTACCATCAGGTTGTTGCTGGTTGCAAGCATTGCTGGACAGAGCGAGGAGCACCTCAAAGCAGTTTCCAGGCTGAAGCACAAGGATGGAAAGCTATGGTAGCTCATCCTCCACAGCTCACTGACAAGCAAGACGGAGCTGGAGCAAGCGGTGTTCCAACAGCTCAATGTCCAAGTGGAAACAAGTAGCAAGTGGTGCCCCTCAAGGGTCCATACTGGGACCAGTATAATTCAGTATCTTCATCAACGACATAATAGGATTGAGCGCTCCCTCAGCAAGTTTGCAGATGACACCAAGCTGAGTGGTGCTGTTGATTCGCAGGAGGGAAGGGAGGACACCCAGAGGGACAAGCTTGAACAGTGAGCCCATGTGAACCTCGAAGTTCAACAAGGCCAAGTTGCAGGGTCCTGCACCTGGGTCAGGGCAATCTCCAGTATCAGTACAGACTGGGGGCGGGGGGGGGAGGAGGGATTGAGAGCAGACCTGCAGATAAGGACTTGCTGGACTGGTGGGTGACAGATTGGCCATAAGCCAGCAATGCGTGCTGGCAGCCCAGAAGGCCAACCCCATCCTGGGCTGCATCCCCAGCAGGGTGGCCAGCAGGGCGAGGGAGGGGATTCTGCCCCTCTGCTCTGCTCTGGTGAGACCCCACCTGGAGTACTGCATCCAGCTCTGGGGCCCCCAGTAGAAGGACCTATTAGAGCGCGTCAAAAGGAGGGCCACAAAGATCATCAGAGGGCTGGAGCACCTCTGGTATGGAGAAAGGCTGAGAGAGTTGGGGTTGATCAGCCTGGAGAAGAGAAGGCTTCAGGGAGACCTCATTGTGGCCTTTCAATATATAAAGGGGGCTTGTAAGAAAGACAGAGACTTTTGACCAAGGCCTGGAGTGATATGACAAGCAGAATGGTTTTAAACCAAAAGAGGGTAGGTTTAGGTTGGACATAAGGAAGAACTTTTTTACAAAGAGGGTGGTCAGATACTGGAACAGGTTGCCCAGAGAAGCTGTGGATGGCCCATCACAGATGTGGAAGTGCTCGAGGTCAAGTCGTTTGGGGCTTTGAGCAACCTGACCTAGTGAAAGATGTCCCTGTCCATGGCAGAGGGGTTGGACAGGATGATCTCTGAAGGTCCCTTCCAACCCAAACCATTCCATGATTCTATGATTCCTGCACTGGCTCATCCCTGTGCTGCAGCGGGGAGGCAGGCAACCTGCTCAAAAGCTCACAGCCAGGGAAAGGATCTTCTGCAAAGGGCATGAACACACTGGCACTGTCCATATTGGTGCCACCACCAGGGACAGGAGAGGTGCCCAAGGCTGCAGGGTGGGACAACACCCACTAACACCATCTCTGAGCACAGCCAGCTTCTCCCTGCCAAAATCCCTACTTGTGTCCCACACCAATGGCAACAACAAGGGGGGGAAAAGAAATAGCCTCCTCCATCCTCAACATCTGCTACGCATAACTCAAAGCCATCCGAGATTGCAGGGATTTACTGTACGTAGGCAGCTCTGGAAGCTTTTGTTAGCTGTGAAACATAATTTGCACCTTGGGCTCTCTTAAGAATAAGTTGTCTTAAATAATAATATGTGATTAAGAGCTCACGAGCAGATCGGATGTGGAGACGTGAAGTCTACGATATCTCCAGATCTCTCCCTCATGCCCTCATGCTGGCAGGGAAGTGCCGGCCCCGCTCGCCCAGCATGGTTAAACAGATGCCCATGGCAGAACAGGGAGATTTGTGTTTAGCCAGAAGATGATGGTCCCCAGCAGCACCCAGACAGGCAGAGAAGCATTTTTGCCATGCCTAGAATCATTTCAAGCTTTCAAACAGATTCCCTGCTCCCAAGGAGGGCAACCAGCTTCCTCTGTATCACAGTGGGGACACGCATGCCAGCGTGCAGCAACCCATCCCAGAGCTACATCCAGGGCAGGTTTATCAAGCAATTGGCTTTAAATGCCTCGATGACATCACACCTGGATGCAGATAGGTAATAAATTAAAAAATCAGATCAAAATAAGTCGATACCAAGTTGATATCGCCTCACAGGCAATTGACCCTCTGGGCTGAAGACCCAGCAGAGGAAAGTCGGTCAAGCTAGGGTGGAAATTCAATTCCCGGTTCCCCTGGTATATTGGTTCCCCAGGACACCTCTGCTTTTACAGACAAGCTTTAGACAGCAAAGCCCAGAAACCAGAGTTGAGGTCAGAGCCCTTTGCCCCCAGCACAGCACAGAGATCACAACCCTCGCCCAAAAAAGCAAGGACATGGCAAAGCTTCACCCGCACCAACTGGAGCATCGTCCCAGAGAGGCCCCGGGGAGGGATGAGACAAGACGAGATGGAGGCAGCATTAGCCTAGGCATTGCTCCCTGCTCATGGGGATGCTGCTGTCGGGAGCCCCATGATGCCCCTGCAGGATGTGGCCACACTGACAGCACTGAGGTTACCAGCTCCTACCACCAGCCCACAGCTCTCTCCTTCCTAAAAACCATTTTCATGCGACAAATATCATACAAGCAGGTGAGTCCTGGGCTCAACATGAAAACCAAGCGATATGGCTCCACCCCATGCCATTAAATACATTTTTTCAGTTGCTGCTCGCCGGGGAAGGCTCCTCTGGGTGCCCCAGGTGGGGGAACATCAATTCCCTCCTCGCGTGGGTTTGCACATCTTAATTTGAGGTGCCCACAACTGAGTATTTCATCTGGTCCGATGCTCCGATAGACAAGGCGTGGATCATTTCTTGGCTGCGAGTCTGCTGCACTGGCTGAAGATGGATGGATTTTCCCATGGCTCCGAAGCCCTCCTCCGAAGCCCTGCTGAAGTGCGTGAGCAATGCTTTGATTTAATCACCGCGCTCCTGCACTCGACGCATCCTCTGAGATACAAGACACCGGGGCGTGACAAATGACCACTCTGAAAACACTCAGAGCTAACACCCACGGCACCACTCCATTTGTCACCGTCCGGGTGCAGAACAGCCCGGGTAGCAGATGCAGGGGTTTGGAGATGGTAGAAAATTAAAACCTCAGTAATCTGTGCTGATTAGTTCTCTTTTTCCCTCACCCATCCCTTCTCTGCAACGACCTGTGGTGCCCCAGGCCCTGGCTGGCAGGTCCCACCCACGCAAAACCCCTCTGACAGCCACAGGAAAGCAAGGCGAGGGGCAGCAGAATGACTCGCTCCACCTAACCCATGACTTATGCACAGCTTGCGTTTATGCGATGAGTCTTTCGCTTATTAAAACACAATTGGAGAAGGCCTGCGTCCCCGAGCAGAGGTTGGAGGAGACCTGCCAAGCCTGACTGCAACCCCAGGGCACGGCTCCCAAACAAGAGAGTGCCAATGAGTTATCTCATGGCTTGGGGGAGAAAAAAAGTCCATTTTATTATTATTACCAGCCAGCTAGGGTAAATAAACTCCTTTTTAAAAAAAATATTATTATTACTAGCCAGCTGCGGTTAAAATTTTTTTTTTTTTTTAATTATTATTAGTAGCTGGCTGGGAGAGATGCCGGCTCCACAGGCTGTGTAATGAGGGGCAGCCCTGAACACAGGCAAGATCCCCATCCCGTGCAAGCAAACAGCAGCAAAACGGCGTCGACCAAAGCCGTTCCCAAAGGAGCCCTCTCGTGACTTCAAAAATAAAAGTTAAAAAACAAAAAAAGGCAAAAAGGAAGAAGTTATAGAAAGGCTTTAAAACTCCCCGAGCTGAGTCACTGGGTTTGCCAGGTGCTGGCCATTTGCAAACAAGGGTGGGAACAATGCGGGCACCGGATGCGGGCCGGATCCTGCGCTTCCTCGTGGCTCTCCCATTGTCCGTGAGAACAATCCCCACTGTGGTGGGAGAGCAAAGGGCCTTTGGCATAATGGCAGTGGGCTGGGGGCTGGGTCTCCTGGGCTGGTGTAAGCGGATGAGGTTAGGAAAGCCGGGTGGGTTTTGCAGCCCTGCCATCGCAGGGATGCTCACGGATCCGAGCCCACGCAGCCCCTGCAAGCACACACAGAGCTTTGCACCCCAATATCCCAAAAAAGATGAGCTTCGCCAAGCACTTCAGCTACCACATAACATTTCCTAGATGGACCATTAACAAGCCAAGAGTTTGGAAGGGGATTTATGCCCCCGTTTGTAAACAGGCTCATGAAAAGACCCTTGCGAGGGGGGGAAAAAAAAATAAAAATGAAGGGGGGATTTTACTTCCTCTTTTAAGACTGGAATCAATGTAACACTCAAAAGTTCTTATTATGGGGAGGGGAAATGCATAAACAGCCCATGGTGAAATTTGAGCAGGGGAAAAAAAAAAAATTATATGCAGAAAATCAAGCCATACATCACAGCTCAGGGGCTGCTCCCCAGTCCCACCGAGGCCACGTGCTGCGACGGGCTGGCCAGGGCAGCCCAGTCCCGCAATGCTAACCCGGCCCCTGCTCACCCCTTCCCCTGGGCGTTTCTCAGGCTTTCACCTTCATTTCTCCATTGGAGCGGGCTTGATGGCAGGGATGACCCCTCACACCTTGCAAGACCCCACTCAGGATTTGGGGGACAGAGCTGGAGAGCAGTGGCTGTGGCGCCTGAGCCTCCGACAGCAGCCAGGACACATGGTCCTTGCCCATCCCTGCACCAGGGGAGAGAAAAGGGCCCGAATCCACCAGAGGAACATTTTGGCTAATAACAGCTAATTAAGATTTCCATTAAAACCCATCACACTCATTAGAAAAAAAATTTAACAAGGTTTTCCTGGACATTTTCCTTGCAAAATTATCACAGAGGTTAATGGATGCCTTCATTAAGGCATAATTTAAGAAAAATCACACTTTTTTCTTTTCTTTTTTTTGGAGGCGCAGTGATTCAAATGCTTCTCCTCCGCAGCGCGGACGTGGTAAAACTGGGCTGCCTGTTCCACCCAGTGGTGGAAGCAGGGAGATCGCTGCCAGGCAAAGGCAAAGCCCCTGCAACAAAGGGGAGCATCCCTCCATCCCTCCGGCATCACCGCCTTCATTTGGGAAAAGCTGGGGCCAGCTGGGGACGGTGGCTTAGGCTGACGGAGGATGGAAGAGGGGACAGGAAACTTAATATTGCAGGGTGGGAAAAAAAAGGAAAAAGAAAAAGGAGGAAAAAGCTCATTTTGAGTGGTCAGGAGTTTTTTGGATTGGCTAAACCTGGAATAAAATACCCTCTGGACATCCTTGCTGCTGTTTGGGGTGGAAGGTGCCCCGGCTGCGCAGATGCTCTCACTTTGCTCTAAAAGCAGCTTTTTCGATGGTTAGTGTCCACCAGCCGCCTAAGCTCTGCAGGAGCAGAGACACAGCCATGCATGGGGAGGAGACCCGCCACCGCCCCAGCATGCCGGCACGCTGCCTGGCTACCCCCCTCTTGGGATGCTAAACTGGAGAAAAGCTTAAAATCCTACTCCCAAACCCGCAGAGAAACATTTTCCCCGTAAAGCCACCTAAAGCACCCTGAGCATCAGCTGTAGCTGCAGAGACACCCTTATACCCGAGCTGCCATTCACACATCAACCTTGTGTCCACGGGTGCCGATTGAGATGGAAAGGTTTTAAAACAACCTGGTTGACCTCATCCTGGCCCCCAGGAAAGAGCTTGAGGAAGCTCTGATGGTTTTTAAGCCCAATTATTTCAGATCGTGGGCCTGGGTCTCCGTGGGCACCCCAGCCTCAATGCACTTACCCCGCTCCAGGATGCTGCCAGCCCCACCTGGCACCCTACCCCGAGACTGGGGGACACCAGAGCACCCCTCCACCAGCCACTCTCACCGGTGCAACACCCACAGCCACCAAACCGGGAATGGGGAGACAGATGCACTTCCCAAGCAAGCCATGGCCTCGCTAAATCAAATCCAAGGGCAGGCAGGAGACACAGGCACGGCAAGCGCTTTCTTTTTACCCTCTTGGTTTAGAGGGGAAAGTGTTCAAGAAGAGATCACTTGTGGGCCAGGTGAGCTGGAAGGAGATGCTGGAGAGGAAGGGGCGGGGAGGCGAGAGGCAGTAGGATCAGCACAGAGGCTTTTCCAACTGTGGAGAAGTACATGGACTGGCAGCACGGAGGAAAAAAGAAAAATAAAACCACCCTAAAAAAGCAAAAAAGGGCCTTTCTGCAGCCCCTGCAATGCTTGGCGGGCTCACCCTGACCCAGACTTCAGGGTGGCTGGGCACAGAGCTGCAGCACCCTGGGACGGATGCACCCCAAGGTGCAAGGGAACAGGGTCCTGTGTCCCCGCGACATGGCAAGGCAGCCCACAGTCCCCCTTGCTGCCATTCACCCATGGGACAAAACCAACATCACCTTCCTCACCCGAGAAAACCCCTCCTGGGTGCCCCAACACAGTCCACGGGCACTGGGCCAGACCACGGCACAGGGAAAAGGCAGGCAAAAAGGCACAGCCAGAGAGACCAAAAAAAAACCCCAGTTTTTGGCATAAGCAATAATTTGATTGGGAAAACTTGATGTTTCCCTTGTTTTAAGTGTTCATAAATTATTCTACTACTAATTACAAAATGTTTGTAATTATTATTAAAAAAATAGTAATAATCGCTTTATAAATCCTACGCTCTGCCATTGTTTCCAGCCTTCTGTGATGGCTAAACAGAGGAAATCAATAATTATCACCAGGGCTGCTCGGCAGGAGGGGAGCATAACGGGTGGACCAGCATGGGGCCACTCGCTCCTTGACATTCAATTGGTGGGACATGTCCGTCCCCCCCCGCTACCCCTTTCCCAAATCCAGCCCTCCACGCACAAGGCAGGGGGGAAGGACAACCAGAGAAAGGAGACAAAGAAACCAAAGGGATGAAGAAGGCCAAAATAAACCCGCGTGCAGCTTTGACAAAGGCTCGGCACAGCCCAGCGCATCGGTCAGCAGCTGAAGAAGAGCTGGGGGACCCGGACACAGATGGGGTAGGGGACCATCTGCCTTGTGCCAGGAAGCAGCCTCTGCATCGCAGCCCAGCTTTGTTCTTATTTTGTGGGGTTTTTTTTAAATTTTGCCACCCCCACTAGCTCAGATTTCCAGCCATTGCGAGGAAGCAGGTCAGTTCGTTATCCGAAGCTGTGGCAGGCTGGAGGCTCCCGACCACACTACGACAGGAATTTGCCAGGAGGGGAAAAATCAAAAGCGAGACAAGCCTGGGAAGCAGCAGAACTGCTCTCTCACCCCGTCTCTCTGGGTTTATAAATACGAAGTGAAAATTCAGCACGAGGCGGCTTTAGATCCAGACTTTTTTCTTCACCGGCTTCTCCGTGCAACTGAGTTATCACCAGATACTGGGAAGGTCAGAGAAAAAGTCAGTGTGATTCCAGCAGACAAAAATACAGTGCCCAGTCCTCAGAGTCAAAAGGGATAAAAGCCAAGAGACTGCCGTCGTTCTAGTGAGGGGTTACCTTGCCATCATTAGGTTTCAGAGTCAAACACCAGCAGAGAAAGAGAACAAGCAAAATCCACCCGGCATGCTCATCCAAGGTCTCAAATGATTTCCCTGGCCTCCCAGTGATCCCCACTCCCGTTTTTCCTCCCACTTCCTCCCCAGCACGATGATGCATTGCACCTTGACCATGCAAGGAAGCCATAAAGCAAGGCTGAGGGACGGGGCAGAACAAGACAAATGGATTTAATATCAACCCAAACGGAGCGTGGGCTATCGCACCAAATGAATTATTCATTTTGGACTCAATAACAGCCTCCATTTCACATTGACCCACAGCTTTCACGGGCATGAGGTGCCGAAAACGATGAGGTAGGCAGTCCCACCAGGCTTTCGGGTACAGTATGCCATCATACAGCTGAGAGCAACGTGGCTTCACACCAGCCGGGAGGTCTGTAGTGCCAAACCCCAAGCAGCCTAGGACGGAAACAAGTAAAGGGCAGATGAGTAAAGAAAATCTCCCTCCCTCCCACCCCATCTTAGCGTTGGGGTGGTAATGACTCCCCATCACTCTGACCCTAAAACACGACGATAATCTGTTCGGGACTCAAAATATCTCTGATGAAGATCGCGTTCTGCCTGCACCGTTTGCGCACGGCTAAGTGCCGATAAAAGCTGGTATTAATGAATCCCTCAGCGGCCCCCAGCTCTGCTGTCAGCATGAAAGCACTCCAGTCTAATAGCCCCGTGATAGGCACGGCCTCCATCCCAGGGGGTGGGAGGGATGAGAGAGGGCTGGGGGACCTAAACAACTCCACCCTATTTTTTTTCCCCACCGCTGAGGAATTAAGCTCATTTTCTCAGGCTTAAAATATCGAGGGATTCTTTTTTTTTTTTTTCCTTGGTGACAATTCCCCCAGGTTTGTTAAGTAGCTCATCTCAGGTTGACAAAGGCTTTGAGCAGATGTCAGGAGCATGCGCCTCCCGGGAGCTGGGGTGCAATCCTGGCAGCATCCCTGTGAGGCAATCCCAGCAGGTGAACGAGGCAGGGGAATATGACCCCTTCGAGAGCACGAAGACAAATAGAAAACCAAGAAATTATTATTTCTAAACCTTGCGATGTGCCATCGCCTGCCCGCCGACCTTTGGGAAGGGCAGCGGTGGGCTCAGGCCTGCCCTCATGGTCTCCAAGGTCCATGGGAATACAAGGAGGAGCTTGATGGCCGAAGGGTGCACACAAGCTACCAAGAAGCCAGAGTCCAACCCAAGGTCAGATTTTTATTCAAACGCAGTTTATTTTCCAACAGCCCTGGCTCAGGCTTTTAGGAGGGGCTGGCAGGTTTATCTGTTTTGGGTTCCTCACCTCACCTTCAAGCATGTGGGTCCCAGACACAAACCCAGCCTTTTGTCTGTCCTCCTGATGTGTGAAGTGGGAAATACTCTCACAGGACTGGGAGAAGGGAGGAATCGGAACTCTGGTACAGAGACAGCATCATACCAGTGCATGACCATGCTCATGGGGTCATCAAAAAAGGATGGTGCTGTCATGACGCATGTGCTTGGTGCCATTTAACCACCCGCTTAGTCTGCACCCACAGCATACTTAGGTGCTTTTCAGTCCCAAATGCTGCTGGCTGACCCATGAAGGACATTTCTACCCCCTTAGACCTGCCAGGGTCCTGAATTTTGCCCTCAAGGAGCCCGAATGCGAAGCGCGCTCCCCAAGCAAAGGCAAAACGCTTGCTGGGATCTCTGCAAATCCTATACTCAGGCGGCACCACAGGTTTCTCCTTCAGCATCAGCGCTGCCAAGGAGTGAGAGCACAGCTGGAGATAGGCGCTGCAGCACAGAAAACTCAGCAATTTCCCAACGCACAGGGGTCTGCTCGACACAGCTTTGATGACGTGAACACCTCATGACTATTTTGGGGGTTGCATGGGAAAAGGAAACAAAAAAAAGTCACGGAGATGGGTCTAATGCCTAGCCTGAGCAGGTTTGGTCCCGTGCCTCTCACATCCTGCTTTCCTTCTCCATCTCTGTCCCAAACTATGAGCCCTAGGTAGGCGCAGCATGCTCTCACCAGGAGGCTAGAGGTGCTCAAGACCTCAACCTCCTTCACTGCCCCAGCCAGCAGTAGATAGAAAGGTCAACCCTGTCAAAACCTGCAGCAGTTTTACATTACCATTGTTTTCCTACATTTCTGGCAAAATGACATTGTTTCCCAATTCCAGTTTTTAGCTAAAATTAGTATTTATTTTTCCATGATGAGAAAATGTCATTTTGCCATACAACCATGTGCGCTTTCTGTTTGTTTATTCAATAGCAGAGGAACATCTTGCCAGAAACGCTCCAGTTTGCGAAGAGCCCTCCCTCCGATGGAGCGCTTCAGCTCCTCACAGGAATAGACCATCTCCTGGTGGGAACAAAACCATGTTCACAGTCAACCACAAAACTCAAAGGAATCCACCAGCGATGCCACTCAATGTGAAAGCAAGGCCTGAGCGCACAGGCTGTGGTGGTTTCCCACTCGTCAGAGCCCTGGCACGGGAAGGCATTGCTGTCCCCACCTTGGCCAGGCAGGAATGTGGTTTTTCATGGTGAAAACCTACACAAGTTCCCAGGTTTAAAGCAAATGAATAAACAAGTTTCTCCACAGCTTGAATCCCAGCTTTGCCAAGTTCATGTATCCAGAGTTACAGGTGGAGAAGAAACACCATGGTGGGCAGCCCAAGGAGCATCACAGCCAAGCCTGATGCTACACATGCTGCCACCTGCACCAAAAGAGGTCCAAATCAGACCTCTTCCCATTACCTGCCCCCCCCTCCCCCGCCAAACCAGCCCTAAAGCACTTTGACACCAGCCTTTGACCTTCTCTTTCCTCCCAATCCTTCCTTGACTTGGTGGTGCCCACCTTCTAGAAACTATTTGGAAAGCACCAATGAAAGGGGTTAGCTTCTCATACAAAAAGCCCCCTACTCTTCCCTCCTTCCAAGCAGCGTACAAAAACAATACCATAATTTGGGAGAAGAGAAGGAAAGGACAGTAAGTAAAGCTAACAGAAGGAAAAAAACTAATCCTCCAATGATATTTGGGAAATAGTCCTCAGAATGGCAAAAGAAGATGAAAAGCAGTGAGTGCTATTTCCATAGTTATAATCCTGTGCTGCGGAAGACTCCAGCAGGCAGCAGCATGCTGGCAGCGTGTCTGGGGGAACCCAAAAAAACAGCAAAAAAAATTCCAATTAATGCCAACAATCAGAGTGGCTTTGCTGCAGTCAGGCCCGACAGCGGCTGCCCGGCTCCCGCAGCTTTGCTGGGGAAATAACGAGGCAGATGAAAGTGGCTCAGCCAGCAAGCACCGGCCCGCGCGGCACTTTGAAGGCAGCAGATCACAGAGGCAGCTTCCAGCGGCCTCACAGTGGTGGCTGCACTGGCACCTGTGTCCTCACCATGCTGCTTGCTGAGTTTGGCCGCTGATCGGAGGCACACCGAGAAGCCACAGGTTGATCGCTGCTCCCAAATCTCTGCCTGGTCCCCGGAGCAGAAATACTTCACGGCAGGTAAATGGTCCAGAGCCAATGTCACAACAGACGTTGCCCAAAACAGTTTGTTTGGAGATGAACGTTTTAAAAGAGTTTAAAAACAATAAAAGCACCTTGTTACCCAAGGCCAACCTTACCTTTGCAAGCCACATTGTTCTCCGGCTCGTAACCAGCCTTGCATGTACAGCGGCCAATGGGAACCATCCACTCCCCATCCCCATTGCAGTACAGTTTGATGGGCACATCCACCTCCTCGGCGTTGGGGATGCAGGTGCCGCGGGCAGTCACTAGAGAGGTGCTCTCTGCTCCTGTCATCGTCTCTGGGAAGATGGCAAAGTTCTGCACCACGCTAGGGCACTTCTTGAAGAAGACTCTGACGGACAGCAGAGACATACAAGCCCCATAGTCCTGGAAAGCCAGGTAAAAGCCATTGCGGGTCAGGGGCCCGAAACTTCTCACTTCTGTGTTCACCTTCATCAACCTGCCACCAAAGTCCACCTGGGAGAAGCTCTCGTCAGCAGCAATGGTGTCCACTTTGAGGTAGGGTGCCTCCGTCCAGAAGGCGGACTTCTTGGTGGCAATGACAGAGTCTGTCTCGTAGTAGTAGAGGTTGAAGGTCTCCTTGCAGGAGCCGGGGACGTTGGGGAGGCTGCTGCAGTCCCGCACAGTGAAGCGCATCTCTGTGTAGATGCGGTGAGCTCCACGTCGGTTGATGAACGTGGTGAGAAGCCAGTTGTTCTGGTTGGGCTCGAAGACATTGCACACCTGGTACGTACGGATGGTGTTGAGGTTTTCGTCGTAGCCACTGACTTCTTCCCACTGCAGAAAGGAGAGAGGCCGTGAGAGGGTGACAGAGGGACCAGCAGTGGCCCATGAGCCACAGAGGTGCCGCTCACACTGCACAGGGCAGGGTTGGGCTGAAAGGAGAGTCCCAAATCCCCAGAGGGGACCAGGAATGCAGTCGTGCACACAAGATGTGCAAAAACACCACCCGGGCCAGCACCTGAAGAAATCCTCACCCTCTTGCCCCTGCATGCCTGCTCTCTCTCCCCACCATTCCCAGATGATGCTAAAACATCCTTTTCCACACAGGCAACTGCCTTAGCTACCCTGGAAGCAGATAAAAATGGGAAGAAAGATGGTCCAGGCACCCAGAGGCAGGAGGGAAAGCAGCACACGGGGCTGCGGCTTCATTAAAGCCCGAGCCAGCACGTGGGCTGGAGAGCGAGCCTGACCCCAGGCTCTCGGCACGATGGGATCGCTCCCCCTGGCAAAGAAAACTAACTAAATAAAACATTACCGCTGCGGAGAGAGAGAATATAGATTTGCAATTCGATTTATAGAAGGGCATTAATATAATCCAGGCTACAATTTCAATTAAGGGACAGCGGCAAACTGTGAATAGTCTATGATGGCATTAGAGTCCTACAGACAGATTTACAACCTCATAATCCATTCATTTTAACTAATCCATGTTTACAGTCTCCTCATAACAGCATTATTCATATGGCAATCTTTAAGCAGTACTCTGAATATCATGCATAATTTCCAGTAGCAACGCAATAGCTGCGCTCATGCGTGTTTGTGCTTACACGGGGGCACAATGGCAGACGGGTGACACCAACCTGCTCCGTAGTAGCGTGTCTTCCCCAAGAGCTGAGGGACCACAGCCAACCCTGCAACCTTACAGGTTTTGCCCTCTTCCATTTTCTGTTAAACAACCATGTTCCTCACCTGCTCCCCAAGCTTCCCCCTTGTAAACCACTGCTCTGATGTAAATAAAAAATTCAGGTTTTTATTTTGTTTTCAAAGTGGGATCTTCTTCACGCTGCCAACAAGCACAGCAGAACATTTGCTCCCGGGTCCACCTACTCGGCTCTACTAAGCTTCAGCAGAGATCACAGCTCAAGGTTGCACATTGTTGTTAAGCGATGTTTACCAAATCAGCAATAAAACCTCACGCATCCAGCCGAGCACTCTCCCTCCTCATCCCACACTATGAAAGCATTGCAAAAACCCCTCTCCACCCTGGACAAGATGTACGGATTCAACGCCCTTTCATTACCAGGTATCTTTTCACACGAGAAACTGCAAGGTCCTTCCCGACCGAGGGGGTTGGCATTGTTTCCCGTCCCCACCTGGGCTTTGCATTACAGCCCCGTCATCCAATTAACGCCAGACAAGCAGCTCTCTTCCAGTACTTGCCCACCGGCATAACGCCGGCCCCGCTGCCTTTGCTGCAGGAATCCTCCTCTTCATCCCACCCGCTGGCTCCTGCATCCCATTCAGGTGCACGGGAGGGGACCTGNTCAAAACTCAGAGCCAAAACCTGCCAGCGGACCCTGCTGCACTTCAGGCACCCAGCCCACAGAGCTGCCTGCGGCTGGGAAAGACATGAAGTGCCACTTGGAAAACCCTCATGAGGGTTTGGGGCCAGATCCGAATGCTTCCTTGGACATTCCTTGAGCTGAGCGTTCCTGCAACCAGGCGCTGAAGCGCAGCAGGTCCCTGTGGCTGAAAGCCCTCTGGTGCCAGCGGCTGCTGCCATCAATGCTCTAACAGCAACTTCAATAAGACCCCACAAAATAATTCTCAGGGAGCTGGGGATTAAGGCAATGTTCTTCTCCATCTCCACTGAGATTTCAAGCCCGTTCATCGCGGAGAGTAAAAGGAGAGCCTGCATCCCACCGGAGCCAGTCCCCAGGGACCACAGCCCCGGCTGCCCAGCTGGCATCCGGGCCCTGGCATTAATGTCAACAGCCCCCCGCCGAGCCCCAGGATGCAAAACTGGGTGAACAGTCACTCTCAGAGCATCCTGAGTGGATACCATGGGAGGATGCCAACACCCAAAGCCTGCACGGAGCCCGTGCAATACCAAGGTCAGGAGAGGTGGCTCATCAAATCACTCTACCTCCAGCCCCAGCAGAGAAGAGAGGAGCCCAGGAGAAGGAGCTGGCGCCCCAGCCCCTCTCCCGTCCTCCTGTCTCCTCCCTCCTGTGCCAAGAAACGGGAAGGTCCCATTTTCCTTTTTTCACTCTGAGGGTGGTAAGACAGTGGAACAGGTTGCCCAGAGAAGCTGTGGATTCCCGATCCCTGGAGGTGTTCAAGGCCAGGCTGGATGAGGCTATGAGCAACCTGGTCTAGTGGGAGGTGTCCCTGCTCATGGCAGGGGGGTTGGAACGAGATGATCTTTAAGGTCCCTTCCAACTTAAACCATTCTATGATTTATAGATGGCTGCTGCTCTTCCTCTCGTTTCTTTGCTTCCCTCTTTGGTTCCTCTCTTCTTTGCTCATTCCTACAATGCTACAGCTTGCTGCTAAGCCCCACAGCAAGGCTGCTAGCACACTCATTTTTTGGATGGAGCAAGGCAGGGCAGAAGGGAAGCTTTTGGTTTCTTATCCCGGCTTTCAGCAGTTTGGGCTGAAAAAGAAATAGCACGACCCTTGGGAACTGAAGACTGAAAACAAGAAACGACCAACTAAATTTGAGGTCTTTGTCAACTCCAACACAAGCAGAAATCCCTATGTATATCTTAGCATCTCTATGCCAGGCTGCTTGGATGGGTCACGGTCTGCAAACCCTCCCTGGCACCCGCACTCCACACAAGCCTCACTCAAATATCGGCCATTACTACCGGACAAGCCAAGAAGTAACACAAATCTGCTCTCAAATATTTGATGTGAACTACTAAATGGGACAAACCCTAAAAGCCAGTGCTGTAACCTGGCAGCTCATAAAGACTACTGCATGTCTGGAGTGAGAGGAAGACATTGTTTATTTTCAACTGACGTCTATTGTACTCCAAAACTCACCTCGGCTGGGACATGATACCTAGAGGGAGGTTTAGTCCAGGAGTCCCAAATACACTTTAAGATGCGCCGTATCCACCCAGCAAAGTGCCTGGTGCTACTGAAAAAAGCCCAGGCCATGAGCAAGGGGACTTGACAAGGAAAGTCACGCTCTCCAACACACACTACAGACTGACCCTATGTCTTTTAGATAAAGGACTTGGTATTTTACAATACTTTGTGCAAGATCTAATATACGTTCCTGTAAAGGAGAATACTCGCCAGTAACTCTCAGAGGAGCAAGAGACAGAGCGTTAACGCCGGACCACCACGCACACAGGCTCAGGGCACCCTGAGATGATGCGAGGCAAGGCCAGAGACTGGGAGCTGGGATGCACGGAGGGATGCAGGGATGTGCACAGAGGGACATAGGCTTGGGAGAGGCTTCGCCCTGCTGCTCCGCAGAGGGCGAGACCGCCGTGCCTTGCGACGCAAGCTCCCCGCCTGTCTTGCACAGGCTTTCAGTGGCAGTAGCTGCAGGCAGTTATTTATATCCCATCTCCATCACCTGTGTGCAGCCCCCCTGCATTCTGCCAGCACTTTATTTGGGTCCAGATTTTTTCCAAAGCAATTCAAGGGCCTCCGATGTGCCTGGAGAGGATTTCGTGCCCACTGCGTGTGTGGTTCAGCTTTGGTAACGGTGTGCAACCTCCTTTCTTTTGAAGCCCT
The DNA here is from genome assembly GCA_013397275.1 of Burhinus bistriatus. Lineage (NCBI taxonomy): Eukaryota > Metazoa > Chordata > Aves > Charadriiformes > Burhinidae > Burhinus > Burhinus bistriatus. Next base: position 905,288 of record VYXH01012749.1, read on the forward strand.
GGCCAAGCCAGTCACACCCTAACAAAGATGTGGGCTGGCATCCTTCCCCCTTCGGTGCCAACATCCTGGAGGCCCCAGGAAGGGACCCCACTGCTGTACCTGTCCCTGTGTGACTGGCTGCCTGTCCCACCGCAACGCCCATCCATCAACTTGCATCTCTTCCTACCGCCGCTCCTTTCCCCCCCAGCTCCCTCTCTCACTTTCTCTGACAGGAGAATGTGAGTCAGGTTATTTTATGCTTCCATTCCTCAAAGGCTCATATTATATAAAAAAGATGTTTTAAGTGCCTCAGGGTGTTTTGTTCCTCATTACTTCATAAAAGTGACATTAATAGCCAGGGAAGAGCACTGCCGAGTGCAATTACGGATGATGTTCCAGGTATGAAAGCTGTTTTGAGCCTGTTAATGTTTTCTAATTACAAGCCTTTTGGCATGGGGAGAGGGAAGGCGTGAGCAGGGGGATGGAGAGTGGTGATGGGGCCAGACCCTTCACCTGGGAGGAGGACAGGGAAGGGCAGGAGAGAGTGTGGGGATGGAGAAAAGCTCCATCTTCGCTGAGACCCCGGGATGGCTTATGGAAGGGATGCTCAGCCCTGGAGCAGCCATGCAGCTTGCCATACCGATGCCCTGCCCACCCCCCGCCAGGCTGATGGGGCATCGCAGCTCCCACTGCGACTTCCCCGGCTCCCCATCATCATTTTAAGATAAATAAAGTGAACTTCATGAGATCGCATGAAGATCAGCTGGTCAAGTGGCACTTACCCCCGAAGGAGGGTTGGCAGTCCAGCCCAGCTCGGCTGTCGCCGTCCGTGTATCCATCAAGGTTTCTGAGGAAACACAAGAAAAGGAAAGCAAACTAGTTACTCCCAAAGTTTTCGATGATGTTATGAGTGCGGAGCCACAGGAAAATATTCAGTTGCTTTCATGGAGCATGCACCTGACCCTTGGAGCCGCTCAGAAATAAAGTGGCAGTTGCCCTAATACATCTAATGAACTAAGGGCAGCTTCACTCTGTAGCAAACGGGGCAGGACAAGACTCTCCACAAAAAGTCATGGCCTGATCCCAGCCCATGCTGCTATCTCTGACCCTCCCAAGCCTAGAAAAGGAAAAGAGCATTGCCAACGACAAAAAAATTAAAAAAGAATTAAGAAGGATGCTGCATTTCGTGGAGTCATTACATGCATGTACAAGACCCTGTCTAAACCTAAGAAGTGAGTTTGCATTAACTCCCTGGAAGCAGCAAGAGGCTGGGGGAAAGTCTCCCACCACCAGCAGAGCCCACCCTCTCCCCCAGCATCTCCGTAGGGGCTTTTCGGCTGGTCCTGTCCAACTCGCTCGCAGCCACTTGCTTCACTCTGCAACGCTAGACGTCTTATTTTATGCCCTACATCTGTCTGCTGCCCTGAGTTGTCGTTGCACACAGGTATTATTTGTCAGAGTGATTTCAAATACACGAATAAAAATCATATTGTTGGAGCGGTGTTCCTCTGCTGGGCAACTTTCAGTGGAGGATTTGGTGGGAAATATTTAAAAGCTGTAATACAGCTGACATTTCCCTACTTTTAGTCTTAAAAAAAACCCACACAACAAAACACAACACGAATAATAGTGAGAGCAACAACATATAGAAACAGATGGGAAAAATCCTCCAGGTTTTATTTATTTGTTTGCAGTGAGCAGACATGCAGATTAATTTCCTCGATTCCTGTGTCTCGACCAAATGGGAGGAGGAGAAGCGTCGCCAGCAGCTGGCATAGCTGAACATCCCCCGTCCCTCCCCTTTCCCCATGGTCCCAGATACTCATGGCAGCTTTGCAGCACCAGGAAAAGGGGTGCAATCAGAGAAATAAAGGTCAGGAAATAAAACTCAGCCCAGGAATATGAACTGCTGCCGGACTGCTGCTTTTAATCTCTCCGCACCCGCTCCAGCAATCACAAGCGGGAAACGAGACTCCTATTAATCTTCCCACCCCTCCCTTTGCTGGCTGCTCTGGGATGGGAAGCTGAAGGAGCATGACCGGGAACTCCCCGCCCTGTCATGACTGATAAACATTCCCCACTCCCAAAATCCCTGCCGGAGCTGCCAACACAGCCTGGCTCCTGGAGAGGTGAGCAGGGCCACGGAGGCAGGGAGAGTCAGGCAACGCCCCAAGAGATGGAATGAAAAGGCTCTTGGGGAGCTCGCAAAGCTTCTGCAACCCTAACGGGTCCCGGGATTCTGCTGTGGCACCGCTGGAGGGTGCTTCAAAGCCCACAGCACCCGTGCTTTGCACGGTGCTTTGCACACTGCCAGCCCATTCCTGCTCACAGTGCCCTTGGAGAGGAGACATTTCACCCCTGGTCTGTGCAGGGAACAGAAAAGTGTGGTGGCCTTCACGCCACCACTGGACATCTCCATCTGCAGCTTCAGCTCCTTTCACAGAATCACCGGGGCTGGAAGGGGCCTCTGGAGATCACCTAGTCCGACCCCCCTGCCAGAGCAGGATCACCCAGAGCACGTGGCACAGGATGGTGTCCAGGAGGGTTTGGAATGTCTCCAGTCAGAGACTCCACCAACTCTCTGGGCAGCCTCTTCCAGTGCTCTGCCACCCTCCAAGTCAAGAAGTTCCTCCTCATGTTTAGATGNTGTTTGGCAGAAGCCCACTAAAAATGACACATCCCACCAGCAGCTCCTCCCTGGCCCTGAATGGGGCTGGGGGTCCATGCTCCAGACCTCCAGCAAGTTTCTGCTTCCACCACCCTCCACCTTCCCACTGCCACTGAACTTTCCTTCCCTTGCAAAGAGCCCCACACCTCGTTAAGCAGTCATTAATCCTTGCTATGGCCCTTCAAACAAGCAGGCACATGTGCCCATGCATAAATCGATGCAAAGGTAGCAGCAGAAGGCTGTGCAAACATCTCCCAGTCCCTCCTCCCAGCGGGGCTACATGGGAGGGATGCTCCGAGAGCCCCTAAAACGCTCGGTGTTTCCCCCCACCGCAAACAGCGTGTCCTTGTGCACGCTGGGGAAACCGAGGCAGCAGAGCCCAGGGTGACGCAAGGAGTGGGGCCAGGCTGGGACCCAGCTCACCCACTCTCCGCAGTAAATAAGGGCACGCTCCGTTAGAGGAAAGACCCTTCTGGCAAGGGTTTATTCCAAAAGGATTTTCACTCCATCATGTCCCTGACTGTTCCACACACTTACAGCTTCCTTACATAAGTGGGGCGATGACAGAGGAATGTACTTTTGATAAAGTACGGCCGCAGTGCGGGACAGTAGCACGCGAGGACCGGCTCTGCTCCAAGGCGGCATCCACCGGGATCTCTCCCAGCAGCTCGGGGTCCCCTCCTGAAATCTCACCCCTTCCCTCCTATTCTCTTCCGCCCCAGGGCTCCACGCTTCGGAAGCAAAGCAGGAAGGCACTGCAGCAATGCCGGCACAGCACGCAGCAGCTCCCAAAGCAGGAGGCTTCAAAATAACTAAGGAAATAGAGAAATAAATGAATAAATTGAAAAGAACTGCAGAGCAGCTTTCACTATGGGGGCTTCCCGATGCATAAGGGGCCTGTGTGGCCTGTGGCCGGGGAGGTCGTGCTCGCAAAGTTTCCACCGCAAATGCATAACTTGCACTTCAACAACCCCAAATGTTTCTAAAGGAATTTGCAAACCAAAGGAAAAAGAGGGATGAAAGCCACTGCTAAATACCCTGAGCATCTCCTGCCCCAAGGGCACTGCCATATACAAGAAGAGTATAACCTGGCAAAATAGTTTGATTGCTTTGGTTGTTTGGTTTGTTTTTGTGGTTTTTTTGTTGTTTTTTTTTTTTTTTTAAATAAAATAAAATGGTTAAATCCCCCCTTTCAGCTCAAATTCCTGCTGAGCTCACCCAGACCCTGTGACTGCAGAGGTACCAGCACCAGAAGGACTTGGCTGAGCAACCTCCTATTGACCGTCACTATTTCCTCTTGGAGGAAATCTTGGATTCTACTTCATTTTCTGGGATGTACAAGTAACACTGTGAGCCAAGGGGAAACCCCACAGGGACGTTTATGGCCAGGCAGCTGGGGACTAAGGCTCTGCCGAGCACCCTCCTTCAGCAAGGGGGTGCTCTGCAGGCACCAGTGCCCCTTGCCTCAAGATCCCGCAGAGAAAGGGGGGACACCCAGCACTCACGTCTCCATCTCTGGGCTGTAAAACACTGCTGCTGGTGTTGGGACACAGGGATCGCTCCCGCCCCGCAGCCATCCATCACTTGGGAGCCAGCAAAGAGGGGCAGGCAGTAAAATCCCTTTGCTCTGCCTGCTAACGAGGGGATTACTGTGGATCAGCACCTGAGCATCATTAATCAGCAGAGAAGCCACACAGGACACCTTACACCTCTCTTCCCATGCTCCTGCTGCAAGGATCAGTCCTCCTGGCACTGGGTATTAGTCAACCAGGGCCCTGCCTGGGCCAGAGGGGTCCTGCTGGGAGAGGTGGGCTTGTACCCCCCAGCCTCGGCAAGGCCCTGAGGGGGGACATCATCTCCCTGTGACCTCCTACACCTAGCACAGCATCATTGGCCACGTCGGGTGAAGCACGTGCCACCTGTCTACCAGTGCCGGCGCCTCCACCATGCCACCAGACGTGCTCAGTGCCCGGTAGGCAAGGGTGGGCAAGATGCTGCCCTCCCCTTGCCTGCTCGAGATACCGCTCCTCCAGCAACTCCTTCCACACCTGATCGCCTGCATGCGGGCACAATGGATGTCCAGGGGATGCTCTGCCCAGGAGGGAGCTCAACATACTCGCTTGGAGGAGTCTTCGGGACCTGAGCCTCCACAGAAGACAGCTGACCAGGCTGTAATGTTTGAAGCCCTCGTTAGGGAAAAGATGAGCTCTGCTACAGCGAGCTGAGCTCTCAGAGTGAAGAATCTTCAGCTGTATACAGTAGATTTTCTTTAATGGACACATTACTTTAAACTAAGCCTTCACCATCTGTTCCAGTCCCTAATTATCAATACAAAAACAAACGTCTACTCACAATTACACTCGTAACGAGTAAAGATGCCAGCAATTAGAATGCACCAGCATCCTTGCCGCTGAGCAGCACATCCATCTGTGATGGCACTCGTGCGATCCAGGCAGGGAGGACTTGCTGCCATCCCGGGCTTCCCGCACCCTCCCAGGCATACTGGTGCGAGATGCAGCCAGAGCCGATGCCCGCGGCAGGATAAGCTGCACCTCGGAGGAGCGGAGGGTGGGCTGGTGTCATTCAAGCAGCAGGGGGGTGAAAATAAGTTATCTGGGGGCGAGACTAGCCAGGTGCAGAGCAGGGCAGCGTAGGATCCGCTGCGGGAGCCTTCGTTTCACACCAGCTGATGCCGTCTTGCCAACTGCCCTTCCCAACAGGATTTAAGCTTCTTCCAGAAAAACCTTTCTGAACTACCCAAAATGAAGTGGAACTTATTTCCTGAAATCCCCACCCTGAAATCCGTATTTCAGACCTCTCCAGCATGGCAGTCTCCTGCCAATCACGCCGCGAGGTGTGACTTCTCCCTGGCAGGGAGCCAGGTCTGGCCACGGGCAGAGAGAAATGGAGGCAAGGAGGCCAAACTAACTTGATGGCGTTTCGATGTTGTCATCGGGAAAGAAAGTGATACAAGGACAAATTTTGATAGAATCATAGAATGGTTTAGGTTGGAAGGGACCTTAAAGATCATCTTGTTCTAACCCCCTTGCCATGGGCAAGGACATCTCCTACTAGACCAGGTTGCTCAAAGCCCCATCCAAATTTTCTGCTTAGAGAGGCCACAGAGAAACTTCTACAAGTGCTGCACTCTCCAACAGATGCCTTGGGGACATGGTGCCTCTCCCAAAGCAAGAAGCAGCAGCTCTCGCTTCTGCAAGAAGATAACGGCAGGAACCCGCCTCAGGCACTCGAAAGCAAATGCTTGGGCATATGCAAAGAGACGCAGGCACGTCTAAGACGACCAAGAGGAAAAAGATAGAAATTAAGCAAAATAAGGAGAGAGGAGGCTTGATAACAACAGATGGGTAGAGGGAGATTTGGAAAGGATGCCAGCGGCTGGAAATAAGCCCTCTGAGATGCACGGGGAGCAGAGAGGTGCGTGTCGATAGCTGAACCTTCGGAGGGAGAGGGGAGAGAAGAGAGCAGCCGTGGAGAGAGGGGCAGGGTGCCTGTGGCTGTGCAGGGCACAGATGCAAGGTCCGGAGGGGCAGAGGATGCTCCGTGGGTGGGATCTTCGGAGACTCATCCCGACGTGCTCTTGCAGAGCACAAAGCGAGCCCAAGCAAGTGCCGATGGGGTCAATGCACTGTCCTGACTCAGACCTGACACGGTCAGGGCACATCCCCTGGGCGGCCCTGGCCCCATAGTGTGACTTTCTGAAGGGGAATAAAAGCAAGACTGTTTTTTCATGAGCAAAGCACCATATTTTCCCCATCTATTTCATGCTCATAAACGCCAAGCTTTCTTTCTAGCCCCTCTTTCTCTCCTGAGAGCTTCAGCAAAATCAGCCCAAGGCAAACACACAGCTTGAGAAGCTTCTGTCCAAGTTTGGTGACATTACCAGAGAAAGGGAACAATAGAGAAACAGAGCCAAGGCACTTTATTGCAAAGACTAGTGCTAAATAGCATTAACTGTTATGATGCCACAAGCTCTGCCTTCCCACAGTTGTCATGACTTCAAGCCGAGCCCAGATTGCATCATGGCTTTCATCACCGCTACCTCGTGGCTTGCATCACACCTCTCAGTGTCAATGGAAAGAAAGTCCCACAGGTGCCAGGAGAATAATTCAAATTTAATTCTCACTGCTCCCCATAGATGAAGGGGTTCAGGCACATACCAGGAGGTTGCCTGAGTAATTCCAGGTTGCTCTCCATGACCATGCTTCTGATCACAACATCCCATGGACGTGGACCAGGTTTGTCTGTGCAAGGTCTCAATGTATCCTGAACTTCAGACTAAGCTGGCAAAAAGAAAAGCAGAAACACAAGATCCGTGCGGCTCTGCTGCAGAGACCCAGGCATTGAGCTGCTGGGCACACATCCCACCCAAAAAGTCTCTTCTGCAGGAGGACTCCCCATCTGGTTTCTGTACCTAACTGGGAGGGAGGGCCACGGCTTGCCCCTCGTGCTGTGAAGACGACAGTGGCTGCGTGGCATCAACGCCGTGACATCTGCCAGATGGTTTAATTACAGCGCTAGAGAGGTGGGCAGCGTAAGAGCAGGATCAGTCTCTCCCCTTTGATAAGCGTTGCTCTTCTTAACAGTTTCCTGAGAGCACCAGCTTCCGAAAGAGCCGCTTACAGTATCTATACACTTTCAATCAAAAATATTACAGCAACAACTAATTACGTCCCATCATTCCTATGGCTCTCTGCGTTTAACAGTGCATTTTGCTGCTACAGAACGATGGTGAAACTGCTCTGGAAGTGCATAACGAGCTCTCCCCATCAATCTCCCGTGGGTTCGTCATGAAGGATTACCCACTGAATAACAAACTCAGTCGAGAAGGGAGAGGATGTACTAAACAACAAAACAAGTAAACACGAAACATTTTCTGCCTGTATTTTAAGGGAAACTGCCGATGCTTTGGGGTCTGCATGAACCTCTCAGGGGAGAGAAGCAGCCGTGCCTGCTCTGCAAAGACATCTCAGCTGTGACACCACCATCCACAGCCACCAGCCAGCATGAGAAGATCTGCGGTGGCCAAAAAAAACACACTTTCGGTTGGAAAGGGAAAGAATTTATATATATCAGCCGAGGATGAGCACGCTGTGTCAATTTGTGACGGGATGCATTAAGCTGCGGCCGCACAGCACAGCCCCAGACCTCCTCCGGGATCTCCCGTCAATGGCATGGATTTCAACACGCAATGAAGATGCATCACAGCAGGGCAGGCGATAACTTAATGAAGCTCAGATTTGGGGTGTTTGCTCAGCAACTATGTAACAACTTTATCAATAAACCGCTGCCTGCTGCGACTGCAGGATGAAACGCTCTAATTACAAGCAGCAAACACTATCCATATCAGGATATAGTAAATTGAAATATGCTGGTTGATGTGCCTGAAAGCGCCCAATAAAATACCTGCTTAAATGTTTGCAAGCCTACGTGCATACACACATGCGCGCGCGGCAAACCCAGCGTATCAGGCAAGAGAAAAGCACAGGCAAAAACCCCTCTGCCGAGCCCCACACCTAGCACAGGCTAAAAAAGTCCAGGAGGTGATGTGGAGTCTGGACCCTAAGGACCAAGTCCCATTTACCAACACTCACTCCCTCCCTGCAGACCATGCAGAGGAGACCCAGCCCCAGCATCTCCCCTCGGTTTTCACGCTTCGAAGGGGCTTGACCCAGCGTGGGTACGTAGTGTTGGACAAGCTCAGCCACAGCCATACAATCCATTTATCATAATCCTACCAAGGAGGCATACAGTAAATCAAAGAGACAACCTGCCTGCAAATAAATTACAGGGGGGAGGGAGAGGGGGAGAGGAATAGAGAGGAAAAGAGAGAGAACTGCAGAGGGAGAGATAAGAGAGAGGGAAGGAAACAACAGAGAATTACCAAAAAATGCACTCATCACGGGGAAAAAAAGACAAAGGGGACCAAATCAAATATTGAGATAAGAGAGAGGAGACAGGGCTTTCAATACCTTTTGTTTTCCAAATTGTAAACCTATTGTAGAAAATTTGGGAACAAGTTTTAATCCACTGAGCTCAAACCAGACATCGGAGCCACTGAGAAAATCTCAGGATGGCATGTTACAGGTAAGCCAGTATTTTCCAAATCTGAGGAGCTCATTTGCCCCCGCAGTGACAAAGTCGGTCACCAACAGCATAATTTTTTGTAATTGCACACTGGTCACGGATATAAAAAATCCACACTTACTGTACACATGGATCATAGTCCATACGTAAGTATTTACAGATGGGCTCAGATGTGTTTAGCAACTCAAAGTCAAGCAGCACCAAGGGCTGAGAGAGCACTTTAACAAACACTCTGGCCCACCAAGACAGATCCAGCCATCCCAAGAGCCCAGCTCCTCCACCAGGCCACCACCAGAGGAGTGATCCAGGGCTGTAAGATGACAAGGCTATCTTTCAGGAGAACGTTTTCCAGAACAATGTCACTATGCATTTAAATCCTCATCTTTGCTTTCTCAAGGCTGGGTTGCCAGCAAACATCATTGAACGCCGCAGCCTGCCCTGAAAAATCACCATATGTCAAGCTTGGCAGTTACTCATTTCATCCTCCAGAAGATGTGGAACAGGAACTTGGCCACCCAGGGATGGGCAGAGGCTTTCCCAGAAACCCTACCCTCCAAAATCTTGCAATGCTGCCCAGGAGAAGTAGCACTCTCCATCTCGAGGTCCAGCTAAGTGGTGTGAGAAGGTCTGGGTTGAATGAGGGATTGCTTAGATTGGGGAATAGCAATAGTCCGCTATTCACCATCCAATGCTATCAGCACCCAGGAGCACACGCCAAAGCAGATGAAGGCTGAAGGTCAGGAGCCTGAGGACACTCTATCCCTTGTCATGCAGTCAGGTGGCTTCAGCACAAGCTGGGCACAGCAGTCTCACCCCACTGGACTTCTTGGGTGGAGACCAGCTGGCTTGGACAACCATCTCACCAGCCAAGTGAGTGAGGAGGATCCAGTACCCCAAACCCATCGTACATCCCAGCAGGAGCACAGCACCATAAGGGATGGCAAGGATAAACCAAACATTGGGGAGCAATGTCAACAACTTTGTATTTTCTGCTACTTTTCTGGAGCTCACTTCTTTGTCAACAGCCATGTACCAGCATTGGCTGCACATGGAATGACATTCTGCCAGGAGCTCTTCTCTTGGGAAGAGGGGGCTTGGTCTTCATCACGCAATGAGAAAGCAAGGAACCCCAAAAAGAGGAAGGGAAAAACAAACAAACAAAAAAAGCGAGAAGGATTTGAGATTTCACAGACAAAGGCCATGGAAGCCTAATGAGTTCAATGCAACCAGGCTCCTGATCAATTGGGATTCCCTTGGAAATGATAGCCTCTAAATACAGAATTAGTCAACTGAGAAGACAGAGCAGCTATAAACATCAATAGCATCCACAATTACAACTGCTAGGATAAATTGGAAGGACGCGCAGTCTTCACACCTGGGTATGCACAGGACATCCGCCCATGGGATTGCAGGAGGATCTCCACAGCAGCATGCTCACATGTGTCTTACGGCTGCACCGTGCTCAGCTACAAAGCCAACCTTCAAGGCCACCAGCCCAGAGGCAATGCTGGAGCAGGTGGGATAAGGTCTGCTGAACTAATGCATCAGACCTGTCCCCCCTTTCCCTGCGCATCTCCTTCCCCGCTGGATTTATTCTGTCTTATTCCAGGACAGCACCACCTATGAGGAAAGCTCTAAAAATCAAAACATTTATCCTGCATTTCCCTACACGCCATCACTTCTTTAGATATTCAGGATGAGTCACTGTCTTGGACCGTGTTCTCCAGAAAAGCTTTGAGCTCGCTACAAAAACATGCATCTCATAGAGCCCTAAATCTAAAATGCCAGCCGTGCTGTCAAAGAGCCCTCACTACGAGATGCACCTGGCATCGTCCGGCTCCTATTTACTAGATCTTATTTTAAAATGTCAAAGGGATTCTGTATGAGCTACAAACATGACAGACTGCTCAGGCGGCGAGCAAGCACCGTTGGGGGACTTGAGGTTAGCGAACGGCATTCCTTCGCCCATGCACACCTCCTCCCACCATAGCCAAGTGCTTGGTGGTTCCCCCAGGCACCAAAATCTGGGGGGAAAAGCCTCCTTTTCACTGTGACAAACCCCCAGCTGCCGACAGCCAAAGCTAGACTGTTCAGTCATGCTAGAAACCGAACCCCCCCACCAAAATTAGAGGCTTGCAAAGAGGAAAAAACCTGACTCTGGACAAGCAAGCACGGGGCCAGCTTGCCAGCACGGCTCCAGCACAGAACAACCGCAGCCAGATTGATCCCCTGCTTTTTAATGCAGCATCCAACATGTACTAAAGCCTTTGGGGAGGCTGGCCAATTATTTTCAGGTATAAATAAGAACCAAACAACAGCATTGCTGGTCCGAGGATGCATCCTGAAGATCCTCCGCTCATGCGCTGGGTATCTCAGGGGGGAGAGCAGGGAAGTGAGAGTGCGAACATGCAGGGATGCTCTGGCTGCTGCTGGAGATGTCGAGCTCAGCCCCAGCTGCTGGAGCACAGCCGTCGAGGGGAGGAGGTGGAAATATTGAACCTCAAACGGAAGAAACTGCAAAAGCTCGTCGGCAAGCGGCTCCCCGCACCACCTCCCCTCCCTGCACCGGCCGGCATGCCGAGCATCGTCTCTCCGTTCTTTGCACCATATGGAGTCAGCTCGCAAGTGCAAATGAGGCAAAGAGCGTGAGAGGCAAAGGGAAATAAATCTGTGCCGCGCAGGGCTGCCGGCAGCACAGGGAAGCCTCCATCGGGATGCGGCCGGGATGGGGAAAGGCTCTGCCTGCATCCCTGGGGGACGCCTTGGTGGAGAGCTCTGGTGCCTGCCCTGCCCTCCCTGCCATAAGGCTGCAGGCGTGGGAAAGAAGGGAAAGGAGGGAAAAGGGGGAAAGGGGATGTGGCAAAGGCAACAGGTCCCTCACAAAGGGCAGAGTGCCCCATGAGCAGAACCCCCCCAGGATATTTTTGCTCTGGCCCCATGTCCAAATGCTGCTTCCCAAAATGCCCTGCAAACCCATCCCTTGGCTCTCCCAGGACTTACCTTTTTTTTTTTTTTTTTTCTCCACTTTCAGATTTGGTCAAAACAGCCAATGGCCAGGATTTGTAACTATCCCGCATCCTCTCTCAAAAATTTTACTATCGATCTGAGCCATCTTTAGGTACGTATGCACAAGACAGCTGGTCTGTTGAGTAAATAACAAAATGTGTTTGCCAAGATTTCTAAACGCCCGTTCACGCAAGGTGCCGTACCAGCTCTGACGGGCCCACGGCGCTGTGTTAAACCCGAACATGCCGACAGCTACCAGCAACTGCAGTTGCCTCTTTGGAAGATGCTCTTCACAAGGGGGTGCACAGCAGAGGACCCCACTTCGTAAGCTCTGGGTGCATCATCCAAAGTGTGCCAGGAGCAGTGGGCAAATGGCTCCCCCAGCTCCTGCCCATGCAGGGGCAGTGCCAGGTCCTCCGTCCCCCCCACATCCCCCCACACCAGGATCCCTGTTCTGGGAGAAGAGAGGAAAAACAAACACTGTTCTAAGTCAAACTTAAATAGCAAGATTTTGCTCAGGACTGTGCTTACACCAAGCTTTTCCTGCAAGCTGCAGCGGCTGGTTGAGCTGCTGAGCGGCCACAGCTCCCACCAGCCCCAGGAGGCAAGGAAGAGGAGGAGGAAGAGGAGGATGCTGGTAGGAGGCACTGCTTGGCAGCCGGCCTGCCCAGCACCACAGCCCCGGCGCCTGCGCGGGTGCAAGCTGGGAAAAGGCTCTAGCATGAGGACAACCATCTGCATGCCGGGAACCATGCCAAGGCGGGTTTGGGGGATTGTTTTTCCTCCCCTCCTCACCAGGACGGTCTCCTTCCCAAGTGCATGGGTAGAGCCAACTTAACACATGGGGGACACCACACCAAAGAACTTCAGCATGGGGTTGCAGGGAGGTAAGCAAGAAGTCTGCCAGAGCCACCTCCTGCAGCCTGCCAACCCGGTCACGGGCCAACCGCCAGAAGGTGTCTACAGTCCACCATGGGCAAGGGATGGTCCCCATTTCATGCAACGCCAGCTCCGTTCATTTAAAAGCGGTGCCAGTTGATGACAAAGTTCCCCCTAAGCTCATCTCCATACCCACCTCTTCTCCTGGTGACACTGACCCATCCTCCCTGATTGTGGTTTCCATACTGAAATAAATCACTTTAAGTGCACGTTGTGCTCTGGGTCTCATTACTGTTCATCATCTTCTGCGCAACGAAGCTGTCACATCCTCACAAACTCTGTCACCTGGGTGACACAGGAGCGATTTGGGAGGGCAGGTAGGTGGGGAGAAAGCGCCTGCAGCTCACCAGGGTACTAGGAGCTCCCACCCCTCTCCTCCGCAGCTTTCAGATGGTGGGCTTACACCTTTAGCCCCACACACCCACCCATGGCACAAAAACTTGAGAGAACAATAGCAAGAAGGTGTAACACATCTGCAAGATGAGACTGTTGCACACAAGCACCCAGAAGATGGAAGATTGCAGGAACAATGGCAGATACACCTAGATGGCCAAGTGAGTCTCCCTTCAGCAAGATATGTCCCTGCAGGGAAACCTCCTCCAGAAGGGGTGGCAGAAACTCACTCTCCGCCCTCAATTTAAACACCTAAGGGAGGGAAGGAGGAAGAGCTGGACACAAGAGCAGCAAGATGGTCACCAAACCTTCTCCAGCCTGGATCCCAGGCAGCACCACTTTCAACTCCTCATCGCAGACAGGCGCTTCCAACTCCACAAGGTTACTCCAGATTAATCCAGAACAGAAGATCGTGGTCACCCTTCACACAGTAAATTAAAAGCTCTGTGCCAAAACCTCACAAGGACCCCATTCAGGCAATATCAACACAAAGGCATCATTTGCCTGTCACATGGCTTTTGAAAGCCAAACACTCAGAAAGCAAGAAAGGGAGCAATTAAGGCTGCCACTAATCTTGTAGTGTCCACAAAGACAGGTCTGTTGTTTTTATGGAGGAGGGAGGGTAAGTGCCATCATCTTCCAGATGGCCAGCAGACCCATGAGGGGCTGGACCTGCCTGGCATGAACAGACAACCCAGCCAGCAAGGGAGAAGTTGCTCACCCATCGCCACGCAGCTGATGCCTGCACCCCTCCGCACCAGCACAGCTCCCTAGGAAAAGGGGCTGCTTCCCAACATGATATTTGGGAGGGTGCAAAGGTACAGGTTTTCCACCAAAGACAACAACTATGTACAACCTTGAGCATGGCCAAGGAGAAGACATGCTGCTCACATGCCTTCCATAAGATCACCACTCGCACTTGTCTCTCCATCTCCCCCATCCCATCACAGCTTCACAGGAAAATGCTCCTTGCTGCCCCAGTGACCACAGCAGGAGGAGGAGACCCCCAGAGATGCAGGAGGAGGAGACCCTTGGAGATGCATGTGCACCAGGACATCCATCACTGCCAGGAAGGACACCCCAGGTGGTCCCACAGCCTTTGCTCAGCTCTCCCAGCAACCACTCCTCCCCAAAAACCCAACCAGCCTGCTGCAGCCCAAACTGGAGACCCCATGTCCCCCCGCCTTGCCCAGGGGACTTGTGCACGTGTTCGCACACGCTGGCACAGAGCTGGGGGGGAAGCCACGCTGCAGAAATAACACAGGCACACAAACAAAAGAGCACAAGCCATTAATCTGGGTGAACCGGAGGAAATGAAATCATTATGTCTGCAGCTACAACATCCCGAAGAACAAATTTCCTGCCTGGATAATAAATGGATTCTTTTGTTTCATGTTGGCCCCAACCATGTGACTGTCTTGGCCTATTCCTCATCCAAAACATCTTGCTGTATAAATACCCAGACGGGCTAGAATTTCAGCTGCTAAAAATATGTTTTAATTATAATAATATATAATAATAATAATAACCACCAAAAAAAAAATTTAGATCTACAAGCTCCCTGTGCCTCCTAAACAACCTCTGAAGGCTCTCCAGCATGCAGGCAAGCAAACAAAAAGTCCAAAAGTTGCCAATTACAGCTGAACAGCACAAATGCAATCTTTAAAAGAAAGACTGAGGCACCCGAACGGCAGCCCTGGGTTAATGCCCACAATAAATAACCCTGCCAGAAAGAGAAACAATGGGTGCATGAGCATTTTAAGCACCAACAGCCTGGAAGTAGCTTAGAAGTATCTCCCAGCAGCAGGACGGGGACCAAAGCCACGCAGCACACCAGGGATGGCTCCCGACCTCCAAACCTTGGGGCTGTGCAGGTTTTCTTCTGAGCCAGGTTTTCTTCTGGCGGCTTTCTGATGCCTCACTAGGGCTTGGGATTTATTCATTAGATGGATGGGGAATGCAAGTTCTGACCTCCCCTGGCCTGGTGAGGGTATTTGTTGGCTGTAGGAGAGGCTCTGGGCGTCTCGAGGGATGCAGACCTCTAGGAGAGCTGTGTGAACAGTGGGTTTCAACTGTTCCTTTAATCCGCAACTCCACCAGATCTCTTGGTTAAAACCATTTTTGCATCTAACTACATATTTCGCATCGGATTTCAGCTTCTCTTCACTCGCCTTCCCAGCTTTGCAAACACATAGCAAACACTGCAACAAGTTTCAAAACAAGACATGGTTTTGAATCCAAACATCAAAGCGCCTTGGTGCAAGAAGTCTAAATTCTTTGGATGTTAAAGAGAGACCTCCATGAATGGAAACAAGCTCAAAAATCCCCCTGAGCTAACAGGTAACGAGAGGCAGAAGTCTCAACCAAGCCTACCCTGCCTTGCTCCAAGTGAAAGGTCTCCTTGATGAGACACCAACCTGCTTCAGCCTCAGAAGTGGTCTCTCAGCTGCCTCCCCATTTTATTTGGTTTTGGGGAAAGTCATAGAATCATGGAATTGCCTAGGTTGGAAGAGACCTTGAGTCCAACCATCAACCTAACACTGCACAGTCCACCACTAAACTATGTCCCTCAGCACCATGTCTACCCAGCTTTTAAATACCTCCAGGGATGGCAATTCCACCACGTCCCTGGGCAGCCTGGTCCAATGCTTGATAACCCCTTTGGTCAAGAAATTTTTCCTAATATCCAATCTAAACCTCCCCTGGTGCAACTTGACGCCATTTCCTCTTGTCCTATCGCTTGTTACTTGGGAGAAGAGACCAACACACACACCCCTCTCTACAACCTCCTTTCAGGTAGCTGTAGAGAGCGATAAGGTCTTCCCGAGCCTCCTTTTCTCCAGGCTGAACAACCCCAGCTCCCTCAGCCGCTCTTCAGAAGACTTGGCCTCCAGACCCTCACCAGCTTCATTGCCCTTCTCTGGACATGCTCCAGCACCTCAATGTCTTTCTTGTAGGGAGGGGCCCAAAACTGAACACAGTATTTGAGGTGGGGCCTCACCAGTGCCCAGTACAGGGGGAAAGTCTTTTGGGCACCAACCTGCCTGCAGCTCCCCCTCCTCAGGGTTCCTTCCTCCCACCCACCAGCATCGCCCCAGGAGAGCAGGAGACAGCAAGGAGGTTTCTTCCAGAGGTTTCCTCAGAAAGGTGCACTTTTCACCCCAACGCTCAACAAAGGCGTGTTGGAAAGGCCAAGTTTTTTCATGGAATGGGAATTTTGCTTCTCTCCAAAATGTTAGTTCAGCAGAAAATGTTAAAGGGCATTAACAAAAGCAACCCCCAAGCCAGGTGTTCAAAACCCTGCTCTCAGCCTACCACCCCGTGGCTCAACCAGAGTTCCTACTGACTCAGCATTCTACTTGCTCTCCATCACCCAGAGCATCCCAGCACCAAAACCTCTTTCTCTTCAACTTCAAACAGAAGCAGAGGAAACTCTCATTTTGAAAGCTGGCTTGGTGCATCGCGCCAGCTGAACTTCAATTTCATTTTCCTTTGTGGGTCATCTTTAATTTCAATTATATTTTGGAGGCTGGGGAAAGTGTCCAAGCATAGCTGCTGCCTCATTTCAACCACTTATCGGTGCTGTTTCTTCAAGGAAGAGGAAAAAAAAAGAAAAAATCCTTGGAAACTAAATATTTACACACCCACGTACGCTAATCCCAGCAGATCCAAGGGTGGGAAGCCTATTTAAAAAAACATCCCTAATTACTTTCCCATTTTAAAGGGAATAATCTGGCGATTAGCTAAAACACTTAAGTAATTTTTTTTTTTTTT
>VYXH01012749.1:922191-934249 GCA_013397275.1 Burhinus bistriatus
TTTTTTTTAAAGATAAATTACCTGCTGGCATGTGCATAGACAGGACAGGGATTTGACAAACTGTTTTTATATTCTTCCCTCACATCCAACTGCCGACAGCCAAATGGCACAAAGGAGCCGGAGGCACAGCAGGCAGGTCATTAAATGCCACCCTCAGGAGGCCACCCCTGGGATGGGGACAAAGCCAGCTCAGGCAGCGGTACCTTGCCAGTCCCTGGATTGCACCACAAGGAAACCTCCTAGCTGAGAAAACAGCAAGAGAGCCCCAAACACCTCAAAAGGCCATGGGTCACCTTGCAACAATGTCCCAGCAAGTGCCCAGGTCTCTTCCAGCAGTGCCATGAGCTGGGAAACGCAGCGGGATATTAGTGCAATGCGCCGATTTATCGGGAGCATCTTTCAGGCCCTTTATGTTGATGTATTAACAAAGCTTATTCTCTTATCAAGCAGTAAAGGTGCTTTTCGCTGGCAAAAAGTCTAAATAATCCAGACCAGGGGATGTATGTAAGGATTTCCAAGATCCTCCCACCACAGCAAAGCAAATAGCAGCTATTTGCTAATTAGCAACAGCCGCTGCGTTGCTCAAGGAAAGGGCTGAAGTCTTCAGGATAGGTGAAAGTTTGATTAGAAGACTCGCACAGCAGATCATTTAGAAAGATAAAACCACGTTCACTCTGCCGCAGCCAGCTATTAAAAGTGGAGAATGTTATTTCAGGTAATAAAGAGCAAGACCTGAGGACCAGCCTGGGAATTCAAATTTACAACTTGTATCAAATTCATACGCTGTAAAACTTCACCTAGTTTACAAGTTTCTCGCCAACTTCATAAAACATGTTTTATTATTATTGTTTTCTGACTCTCCTGCCTTAATAAAATTCCTCTCCCAGGCTGTGTGGGTGTCGCGTTATAAACATTTGCACTTTGATTCATTCAAGACTGAAGAAAGCTTTCAAGGTAACCTATTAGGAATACTTTAAATGTCTCAAAGACATCCTGGTTTCCCCTGAACATCCCAAAGCTTTAAAGAAATAAATAAAAACGTACCTTGCCGCAAACCACCCCCAAATATCTGCTGGGCTGGCGACTCAAGTGATCGCATTTGGGAGCCAACGAGTCGCACACAGCCTGGCACGGGGTGAGAAAACACAGGGGTTATTGGGGCACAGGGTAAGGCAGGGAGCCTTGGGGATGCCACCCAGTGGGTCCCACTGGTCGGAGGACCATTTTCTCACAAGTTAAGGACCAGACCATGTGAAAGTAGGGGTTTCCTGTCCCCAGTCGGCCCTGGAGAGCCAAGCCCAGCCCTGGCACACAAAGGCAGAGCCGGAGGGTGCTCTAAGCAGCATCTTTCTCAAAGCAGCCCCAGCCGAAGCCTATTGAAGTTAATGAGCGTCTCTTCATAGCCTTCGGCAGGCTTTCCAGCAAGCCTTTCAGTGCAGCAGACTCCCGCATGTGCGCAGTGATACCAGCCATTTCAGTAATAACCCACGCACGGCACAAGGAGGGACAATAAAAGCTGGTTTTTAGAAAGATACTGAACACAACTAACTCGCGACCTTATAGCTCCTGCCAGCCTGCATCCACCTCCTCTCCATCATAAAGTCGGCTTTGTCGTCTGTGGGTCAGGGGGACATTGCCCACCGACAGCCAGAGCTTGCAGGGGGGCCCTACCCAAGATGAGTCCAAAGAAAAAGGAATCAGTGCCTTTAATTCCTGCATAGTTGATGCTTTTCTCCATTTCACTGAGCAAGAGTAAGGTTACCTGGTGCGGTGCACGCAGCTCAAGGAGCCACATATCCCTCCCCAGGAAATGCGGCATGGAGCTGATCCTTCTCAATTTTATTATACCAGAAATTACCACTTTACAGCTTCGTATCTGGTCCCAGTGACATCGTTATATGTGACCTCGCGGTACCTCTGTCAAGAGCCTGACAAGCTCAAACGACTTAGATCCCCACCAGCAATTTCATCGCAAGGGACAAAACATGGATAGCAAAGGCCACACATCTCCAGGCAGTTCACCCACTTGCGTGATGCTTCTGGACAACTTCAGCCAAACCCCACACACTGGGGAGCAGCTCTGTGCGTCTTGAACTCGCCTGCAGCCAGGTCATGCCCGTAATTTCGAGCACTTGATGAAGGATGCAGAGACCCAACATCACGGCTTTAAAAACGACCACAGCAGAAGCGCATGGATGGAGTGGGCACGTGGTGAGGGCATCTCTGGTGCTACACACCACAGGCAAATAACACCGATGGAGCAACCTCGCTGGCACCATGGGTATGCTACGCGAGGCAAAGGTCCTGAACTAGTCAAAAACACTGTAAGAAGTACTTCTGAAAATACACCGGTAATCTTGAAAAGCCAAATTTTGTTCTTTTCAAACGCATTTGTTTCAAATGAAAAGCAGAGCTGATGCCTCACGGAGCACTCTGAGAGCAACCTGCTCCTGCTCTGTCCCTACATGTCCATCACGTTCCTCTGGCATCTGGAAATCTCATGCCTTGGGCACTTGTGGCCAGCAGGGCAAGGGAGGGGATTCTGCCCCTCTACCCTACTCTGGTGAAACCCCACCTGGAATATTGTGTCCAGCTCCGGAGTTCCCAACAGAAGAAGGCCATGGACCTGTTAGAGCAAGTCCAGAAAAGGCCATGAAGATGATCCAAGGCTAGAGCCCCTCTGCTGTGAGGACAGGCTGAGAGAGTCGGGGTTGTTCAGCCTGGAGAAGAGAAGGCTCCGGGGAGACCTTAGAGCCCCTTCCAGTATCTGAAAGGGGCTCCAGGAAAGCTGGGGAGGGACTCTTGATCAGGGAGTGGAGCCACAGGATGAGGGGGAATGGTCTTAAACTGAAAGAGGGGAAATTTAGATATGAGGAAGAAGTTTTTTGCTCTGAGGGTGGCAAGACACTGGAACACGTTGCCCAGGGAAGCTGTGGATGCCACACACTTGGAGGTGTTCAAGGCCAGCTTGCATGAGGCTTTGAGCAATCAGGTCTAGTGGAAGGTGTTCCTGCCCATGGCAGGGGCGTTGGAACTAGACGGTCTTTAAGGTCCTTTCCAAACCATTCCATGATTCTATAAAATATGAAGCTACAGGTGTTAGGTGAAATAAAACCAAAATTAAAGTGCCCAGCCACCTACCAAGGCCAGCCCCCAGCTACTTCTTTGGGCCCCCCCAGCCTGTCCCCAGTACATGAGGCTGTCCCCCTCCCAGCTCTCCCTGGCCAGCAGGCAGGGGGCTGCCCAGCGGGACCGGACCAGACCCCCGCAGTCAGCCCCCTTCTCCTCCGGCCTCCCAAGGACAGCGGTTCCTTTTCAGCTGGGCTCCTGGTTTTCCTGGCGAAGATGTAATTCACACCCCTTCACCTCTTCCGCAGTGATTTAATGTCTTTTGAGCAAAAAGCAATTATCCTCGTATCAACAGGACCCTAGCGAGGATGATAATGAGTTGGCTCCAACCCCGCAGCTAAGGAAGCGGCTGAAGCAAGTGAAGGCCTCTAGTAATCAAAGGCCCGTCCCTGGCCTCTGACTGGAAGAAAAAAAAATTAAAAAAAAATAAAATAAAATAAAATACCTCCATAAAACTTCAATCGTTGCCATTCCCTGCTCCATCCCTCCACCCGTGGTGTAGGTTTTAGCACCAGGAGAAAGGGGACCCCCACCAGCCCTGGGTCCCTCCTGCTTTGCCACCTGGCTGCATTTTGGGTGTTGCTTGCCGGCTCACCCACAGCACCCCATGGCAGGGAGTGGGCACGGGGCAGGGGATTGACCTTGTGCTCAAAAGCAGACACTGCAGCCCTGTTTTCCCAGGTTTTGGGGCTCAAAGAGAAGCATCCCCCCCATCTGGAGTCGAGCCCAGAAGATAACCTGCCCTGCCCTGGGACTGGCATGCAGGGTTGGGCAAAAAAAAAGGTGTCCCCATGCTCTGCCCTGCAAATGGAAAGAAAATAGGAAAAGGGTGGCAAAGACATAGACACGCCACAGGTCTTGGGCTTTGCAGGACAGGAGAGGCTCCCAGGAGATGGCAGAGCCAGGAGTGGGGAGCATCCAGTGCTGCTAAACACCGGGGCAGTGGGCCAAGCTGCCCTTCCACTCAAAAAAATAAATATATAGCCAGGCAAAGACACCAAAACCCAGCCACATTCAAAGCAATCCAAGGAAGATGCCGGTTGGGTCTGAACAATCCAAAACTTGGTGCCCGGTTGCTGCTGGGATGCGGCACACAGGGTACCGGCACATCCGAGAGGCGGGCAGGGTGCGAGAAGGACTTTTTGAGTGAAAATACCATGAAACAATCATTTAAAGTCATGACGAAGCCTCCATCCAGGATGGGGGGAAACAGCCAAAAAAGCGAGGAATTCCACAGCCTCTCACCTATTCCCAGCCACTGCTTTTACTCGCTGCATAACAAATCAAAGCTTAACCAGCTTCCAACACCAGTAACGCTGACTGGATGCCTCCCCAGATATCAAACACTTTTCTCACTACACTAACAAGCACATACCTGAGGCTTTACTAATCCCTAATTACTTGGCATGGCTATTTCCAAATTAAAAAAAGAAAACACGATAATCTTAATACTGTAAAAAAAAAAAAAAAACAAGATAAACTTAATACTATATTTTTTTCTGCCCCTCATCTGCAAAGACCTTGAAAGGACTCCACCTGCTTTTTAAGGGGAACAACTTAGAAGAGAAAACAAGCAAATTAACACTCATTAACTAAAATCAGTCCTAACCCTCTCCTCTTCCAGGCGACTGCTTGCCGTTGCCTTCCACCTGCCCCAAAAGTGGACGGCACAGAGGTGCCCACCCTAGGGATGCTCTGGGGGGTGCAGGGACTGGCTGCTCTAGGGCTCCTCTCCTCCCCCTGGGAGCATCCCACCCAAACCCAGGTTTAGGTTGGCAGGGGAGAGGCCGAAGGAAAGACGTCTTCGTCGGCCGGGGCTCGGCGCAGAGCCCCTTCCCCTTTGAACTGTCGCTTCTGTGATTTTTCACCGCAGGGCTCCCAGCAGGAACTTATTAAAGCCAGACCAAAGCGCATATGCTTTAATCGTAATTAGGTCACCCTGGGTTGTGGGCTTACCAGGCAAAACTATAATTATTTAGAAACATCAAGTTTAAATGCCAAAGAGTCCTAATGGAGCTGAGCTAATTAACCAATTTCAACTGAGTAACTGATTAGCTTAAAAAAAAAAAAAGAAAAAGAAAAATCAATGATCATAGACAACAACATTTTCTATTAACAGGTTGTTTTCTTGCAGCAATTCTCAATTGCACAAAAGGAGACCAACAACCCCTGCTAACCAAATATTATTGTAATTAAGTATTCAACAGAAAGCCTCTTCAATTATTCAAAAGACTGATAACACTTGTTTATAATTGGGGTGGTGGGAGAGGTTTCCAGAAGCAGAGATTTTGCACATCATCAGGCCCCGGTTGCAGATGCAAACCCACACAGGCAGAGGGGTCGTGGCGTCAGCACATGGTGCCGGCTTCGGCACGGCTCCGGCCACCTCTCCCATCCCTCCTGCAGACACCAAACTGGGGGGAGATGGATGCTTTCCAGCCCAGACATGAGAAAACGGACCATATGGTCCACAGGCTTTCTGGATTTTTGTTATTAGACCAAAAATTTAGAGGACTAATGGCCAGTTTCCAGGTTTCACACCATTTTCCAATGGTGGCATTATTCCCCCAGCAGACAACTGGGAGGAAAAGCAGACCCCAGCGTATCATTATAATTCACTAAGCAGCATTACCATAGGAAATTACAAATTAGCTTTTCAGCAAAGGGTACAGGGATATTTAGATTAGCTATAGAGAAACTACAGAACCTTTCAGTCCATTTATCAAAACTCTCGTAGCTTCAACTTTCAGGGAAATGAAACAATAATAAATATTGAGCAGGGAAAGTTAATCTCCACTGAATGCATTTTAATAATTCAAAAGTTATGAGAAATAAATAAATAAAAGCACAGACCCTTTAGCTGCTACAAACACACGTCCCGTTTTTCCTCACCATTTCTCATGATGCAACTTCGTGGAAAATGGATGGTGACAAAAAAAAAACAAAACAAAAAAAACCTCAAACCAACCCCAAAAATCAGCTGTGGCTGGGAGCGCCCATATTTACAGTGCAGGAGGGAGCCCACCCACATCTGCCACTTATCTGGAAAGCCCTAGGGCTGATGTGGGCAAGAGTTTGCTCTCATTGTCCCCAAGGAAAGGGCTGTGTGGCCTCTACCTGCTACCGGGTAGTGTCTGCATCAGTCCCCTGCACACTCCCAAGCAGCCTCTCAAGCTGCTCACTTTTGGAAAGACTGTATTTTTAGCCCGTAAAAGCTGGACTGCACAATAACCAACTCGGTGTCCCGTGGCCACTCAAGGTCCCAGCTCTCTCCTGACACTGCTCTGACATCACTCCATCCATTTCTGCACCTTTCTGCTCCCACACCAACCTCCGCCAAGAGGGGAAGCGGGCAGGGATGCCAGGGGCTCAGCCAGCAGAAGCACCCTGCATTCACACATGGACCACAATGCACCCAAATGTCTTTTGGATTCACATTCACTTGCCATTCCCACCACCCAGCGCCGCTTTGCAAGGTGCTCTCAGTCACCAGCAGACCTGAATTCCCACCACGTGGGTTATCTGCACCAATTCCATCACATCAGCTCTAGCAACGTCCATAAGTGATGCACAATCCGACTTCCTAACATCGCCACTGAGGCTATAGCCTTCCAAACTGCTCCCCAGCAAATATCCATGCCTAACATTTGCCTCGCGCAAGTATTCACGCCTGCAACGCTTGATAGCTTGATGTTTGCAGAAAGAGAACAAGGTCAAATTGGAATGCGCTTTCAAACTCTAATGAATATTTCGGGGAAACATTTCTTCCCCCAACCCCAACTATTTACTCAGCCTCGCCGTGCTGTTTAACGACTGCCTATACTGACTGTGTCTGTCTAGAGAGAATGGAGCGCTGCAGCACCCTTCAGGCAATAACACACAAGTTTGGGGCTCCTGCACGAAGCCATTTCCATGCCAGGGTACGATGACCTCATACCCACAGCTGGGAGAGGCAAAAAAAGCCTCCTCAAGCTGGTTGGATCTCAGATGGAACAGTGCATCACTCTGCAAGCCTCCACCTTGCTCCGAGCATCAGTTCCATCAGCCTCATCCCACAGCATTCTCGCTGCACCAGGGACCAGCATCTCCAAGACTTTGCTGATCTGATTAGCATGGAGTTACCTCTTGCCCATGGTACTGTTTTCCCCTTTTTCCCAAATCTGAATATTTCTTTAGCTTGCAGAACCCATCTCTGCCAGAAACATGTATTATTCAGCACCGTGGCCTGGATCCAGAACCAGACGAACACATTCGGGCAACATCATCAAACATCAATATTTTCTTCTGATTTTTAAGGCCAGTGGAAGTTTTTTTTTTACTCCGTCCTGTTGTGTCAGGACCTGCACCTGGGATGGGCGAGAGGCCACCTTGCAAACCCCCCTGGCAGGTCATGCCACAGCAGACAGGGCCACTAGAGGCATGGGAGCACAGGGCGGCAACCCAATTTCCATACAGAAATCGTAAGTAGAAAGAGCAGAAGAATAAATATATTTATCACAGAGCCCACCTTCTCCATGCCTGCCTTTCATAGGGCTCCTTCAGTGCCCTTATTTGCATTAACTGCTCCAAGACCATCTTCAGTGTCAAATAAATACCAATAACGACAGCCCAACAGGCAGGCTTTCCATTTTCAGCACTGCTTTTCTGATCTCTGCATCATTGCCGGCGCTCGTTTTCATCTCTAATAGGCTTCCAGAGCTGAGCCACCAGAGCGCTGTAAGTTATTCAACTTTCGGCTGTGCTACATTCAGGAACAGTGAAATTCAAAGCTTTAATTAAGGAGAAAAAATAAATCAAGACCTTAAGGAAGGAGACTAACACGAAATTCAGATGCAGGTGAAGTCACCCGCGAGATGGGCTCGAGCTGGACCGCCACCGATTCAGGGACAGCCATACCACAGCCATCTCCGCCACGAGCTGAGCCGTATTTATGCATCCCAGGGACAAAAATCTCCCTTTACAGGTTTACCAGCACTTTGTCACATGGTGTTGCTTGAACCCCAGAGGTCACCTGCAGCTTTGGGCCAGCAGGACCTTTGGAGACGTCGCCTCTCCTTCACCTCCATCTCCAAGCCCAAAGCACAAGGGAAACAGGAAGGGAGGAAGAAGACTGAGGCAAGGCATAACGAGTCAGTGATACCAGCAATTAGTCCCAAAAAAAAAAAAAAAAAANAAAAAAGGCAACACAGGCATCTGCAGTCTCAGGCCCCTTTTCCATGACTTGACAAAATGCTTTTCCTTCAGGCTGACAAGATCTGGGCTCACTCATCATGCCAAGAATCAGGTTTTTCCCCATAGGCTTCTTTTTCCCCAGATAGTTTGTGCAAAAAAAGTGAAAGTAAAGGGATAGCTGGATACTAGCACTTGCAAATTCCCATGCAGGATACCAGCATTTGCAAATTCTCTCTTGAAAGACTTCTTTCTAGCTTCTCCTTGAAAACCGCTCTGCTCTGGGTGAACCAGCTGGGCCAAAGGTGGAAGCCCACATGGTGATGGTGGCGATGGGAAGGGCGGCACGGTGACCACCGCCAGCTCTCAGCCTGCTCAGCGCAGGCACCGCTCTGGTGCCTGGCAGAAGCAGAGGAAGCCCAAAGGATGCCTGCAACAGATGTGTGTATCCCGAGCCAAAATGGGAGGAGAGAGGGCGCCTGGGGCAGGCAGCATGCAAGGAGCAGGAGCCAGGGACGTCACTCTTGAACCAAACCCCCATCCGCGGTCCTCTCCTGGGCTGCGGTTCCGAAGGCCAGGTGGGTAAGTGAGCAGATAAGCACGAGAAGGAAAACTAAGCCAGATCTGCCAGCCCCGAGCAGGGCTTTCCACCTGCCTCCCTGTGCTTTGCTTATTGGGATGCTGCAAGCATGGAGAGAAAAACTTGGTTTTTAAAAGATCAGGCACGAGGCAGGGAGATGACGGATAGGTAAGCAGGTAGGCAGAGAACATAACGTATGTGGAGGAGCTGCACCAAAATGGACATCAACCCCATCTGACCTACCAATAACTCAAACTCCAACAGCTCCTGAGTTAAAAACATGTAATGTCGGCCCATTACCACCCTCTCTGTATGATAAATGTGATTATATTTGGTTCAGCTAACACGACAGAGAGCAACGCGAGCGGCTCCTGAGTGATTGCAGGGTGTGGGAGAGACGGAGTATTTGTTCCTGTCATCTTCTCGTGTCCCTCTTCCTCTTCACAGCCCACAAAAAAAATAAAAAATGACTATAAATATCCAGGTGTCCAGCAGAAAACAGTCAGCTAAGCCACAGGATTTGGTAAAAATCAAGTAACCATAAGAAAACTCAGATAAGCGACTCTACTGTCTCCAGGTTTGCATGCTGCAGGCAATGAGTTAGCAAGGTTTTACGAAGGATAGAGAGATGTTTGCAGGCAGCCCCAGCCCTTACCCTGGCTGCATCCTCCTCCCCTCCAACCACCAGGTCCAGACCCCCAAACCTCTCCCCCTGCCATCGTGGAAAAAAGACTTTTTGTCTCGATAGCTGATTTGGGATGCAGGGAGCCATCCCTCTCTCGGCTGCTCCTGCAGCCCATGGCAGAGCTGGGCTCCAGCCATGGCTTTGCCTTGCTGCTGGAGAGGGCTGCCAGAAAAACCCATCTCGCGGCCACTCCAGGGGGAAAGGCAGGCCCCAGGGTAGGTCAGGCTCTAGGAGATGCTTCAACTCCGTTAGAGAAACCCACGTTTTAATCTAGCAAATTCAACCCTTCCACCAGGAGGATCCATAAGATTTAAATAAGCTCCACAAAAAGGTGTTTTCTTTATACGACCACACCAGGAGACTGTCACCTTAACTCCAAATCAGATTCAATTGCTCTGCCTCAGAAATTCCCCGTCCAAAATTTTCCCTTAAATCTGAGCTCTCTCCCAGGATACTACTTTACCATACAAGTAATTTCCTCAGCAGAGTAGAAATAACACTGCTTTTCAACAGGTTTAGTCCTGGGCAGGGACGCCAGCTCTGCCAGCCCAGAGTGTACTCCCAGGGTGGCTCGGGGCAAGCTGGGGAAGACCCTGCCTGACACAGGGACACGACACCCAGGAGCACTCTCAGACAGGGACCAAGCCCAGGTCTTCCAGCCAGCCACAATTTCGGCACTGCCTCAAGCAGCTGATGCCGCAAACGCTGGCTAGCAAAGTGCTGCCAACGGGTCTGGCATTTTCACGTGGGGCTTTGTGACCGAGCGAACACGCGTGTGTTTGCATCAGGCTTAGGCAAGGCAACAGCATTTCCATCTCAAGGTGTTTCTACAGAGATACCACAGGGGAGGAAGCCCGAGAAATAAGAAAAGCAAACAAACACCTGGGTCAGCCAAAAGCCAGTGGAAAGCAGATGCCGCAGCAAGCGGGCCTGCCCACCACCATCCAGCAGGCACGCTTGCGAGCGGAGAGCAACCGCAGCCAGCTCCACTCCCACCCCATGGGAGACCATCGCAGAGGTGTTTCGGCTCCTGAACCGGCTCCACACTGCCTGGAGCTGAGCCACCGGTCTCCAGCTGGCTCCAGCAGCTTCCAGTTCAGCTGCAACCATGCTCACATCAGTTAAATCCCCCCAAGGAGGGGCCAAGCCCCACACCAGCCGGCAGCTCAGTCCGCCCACGAGACCCCATGCATCGTTTCTCCACAACCACGCGTTTCTTGGTGCCAACGGCTGAGGGGCCACACCACGTCCCCTGCTCCCAGCCACAGCGCAAGCGCTGGGCAATCCCTGCCCTTTCGCCTGTATTGTACCAGGAAAAAAGGAAGCAGCAGCAAAATAAAGGAAAAAAAAAAACAATAACAACATAAGCAATACTTCTGAAAGCCATGCCGGACAGAGAGCAGCGATGCACCACCAACATGAGCCAGGGGTGACCTGGCTGTCCTGCCGGGCCCATCACCCGCAGGCTGGGTCTCAGCTGCGGAAGCCGTCCCGGTACACAGCGAGCCCCACAACCGGGTGGGTGATGGGGAAAAGACTTCAGCCCAATGGCAGGAAGCCTTGCCGAAGCGATGGCCACGCATCTGCCCCATGGCCCCGCCAGTGGGCCAAGCGTCACCTGGCCCAGTCCAACTCAAGGGAAGAAGACCCCCTGCTACATCTCCATCCTTGCTCTTCCACAAAGCTCTCCTGAGCTCCCACGGGTGTTGGGAGGCACGGCAGGAGGAGGAGGATGGTCAGAGGCAGTCCTCCACAAAGAGCCCTGCCGGGGTGGGGACCCTGGAGGTGTCCCCCACCACGACCCCCAGCAGGACCCTGATAGGCAGGGGACCCAGAGAACACCCTGGAGGTGTCTCTCACCGCGACCCCGAGCAGGCCCCTGCCTGGGAGGGGACCCAGAGGGGCCGCCCGTCCCACACAGACCCGCCCGGGTTCCCCAGAGCCGTCCCCAGGAGCTGGAATACACCTCTCCGCGAGCCCCGGGCTGCCAGCACCGCCTGCGGGCCGGTTCCCGCGGGCTGCGGGAGGAGGGCCGGCACAACCGGCCGGTGCCAAGGGGGGGCTCCGCGCCCCCCGAAGCGGCCGGGCGCCGTGCCGTGCCATGCCGGTCTGCATCCCCCGCCCCAGCCGGTTCCCCAGTTGCAGACGCCGCGGACAGCGCTGCCAGCCCACGCGTGCCGCGGTGGGCGCAGGGACCCGCGGCTCAGCATCCCCCCCCCCTCGTCCCGGTCCCGCCTCACCTTCCACGGCGGCCGCGGCGGCGGCCAGGCAGAGCAGCACCACCAGATCCGCAGCCATCGCCTCCCCGGGCCCCGCGCGTCGCTGCTCCGCAGGCTTCAGCCGCTACCGGCGGGCGGCCGTGAGCGGGCATGGGGGTGCGTCGAGCGGGCCGGGGCAGGGCGGACCGGGACGGGGCCGCGGGACGAGGCGGGACGGGCCGGGCCGGGACCGCGTCACCTCCCCGCGCCGCCCGGGTCACATCGCCGCCGCGAGTG
>VYXH01012749.1:942663-952907 GCA_013397275.1 Burhinus bistriatus
GACATAGCATTAAAAAAAAAAAAAAAAAAAGGACCCAGTGGTCTGGGCACAAGATGCTCCCACCATACCATAGGTGACCCAAAATATTTGCAGGGGCCAGGCATAAGTTCCCCCTGCACTGCTTTCCTTCCCTGCAGGCATGCAGGAGTGCAGGACCTTCCTCATTAATAGGAAATGATTAATTTCTAAAACCTGCTTTGCCCATTTAACAGCTACGGCTTTTGTGCCAATTTGTCCACAAGTAAGCCCCATTTCTGGTAACAGCAATGAATCCACATTTCATTTTGCCAACCTCCAATGTCATTTTCTTGTTTTGTGTCTGAAGGACACTACAGCAAACTCCTTACAGCTAAATCATTACTGAATTTACAGAGGTCAGGAGTAGCTGGTAATGTAAAAAAAAAAAACTTGGTAAATTTATTACATAGAATCTGACATGGTCCTGCATAAATCTCAGTGTTCCTGGTAAATACAAAGATTTCCAGTAAATGAAAGACACCAACAAAAATGTAGGCAAATGAACTGAAGGGTTACTTGGTATGGAGGGGAAGGAGGGCAGAGACCGCATCCCAGACCTGTTAGAAACCCCCAGCAAAACCCACTGTGCTGAGCAGGAAAAGGAAATATCTCCCTCACCTGCTCCAGAAAGGTAAATACTGAAGGAGGAAAGTGGGAGAAATCCTCCTGCTTTCCCCAGCCGTGCAGGGAAAGGCAGCAGCTCTGCCAGGACAAGGCTGACATCTCCTCCCAGAGACATGTTTCCTTGGGCATTGGCAGGAGAGCCACCAGCCAGCATCCCTCAGAGACACAGCTCTGTTGTGTGCCAGAAACTAAGTATTAACCAAAAAGGAGTCCTCCCCCACCAGGATGGGGCTGTGGTAGGGCATAAGGGCTCCTGACTGGGCTGCAACCTGCTCTCTGCTAGCTGGAAACAAGTTTTCCTGCCCACTGGAAAACAGTTTTCACTGCTCGTTTTCATCCAGCTCTCTAGGAAAGCAAAAGTCTTACTTTTGGGTGATGATCATTAACCTCATTATTTTTAGATGACATTTCTGGGTGTGTTGTCAAAGCTACGAGCTCACAGCAGAAGCACAAATGAGAGGACAGGTCCATCAGGCACTGATAGGAGATCACTCCCAAAAATGAATGGAAGCAGAGGAAAGGCAACAAGTCTGGGACTGGGGGGATCAAAGAGGAGAAATGGAAGACATCTGGCAGAGGACAGCCAAGTGCTCCCTCCTCTCCCCATGAAGGGAGGGCTATGACACCCCAAAAGCTCGCTGACAGGCTACGGGACATTGGGTTCAGCACACTGCTGACACACAGGTTCCTCTTCATGAGCAAGCAGCTGTACTTACCTTCCACATCCAAAACAGTCCCATACTACAGCCTCCCAGACAGCTCAGGCACATAACTAGGTCTCGGGGTGATAAGGCATGGATGCCTAGGTCAAGCCATTGCTCCGGTGAAAGGAACAAGCAGGCCCTACATTGCCAGAGAGGAAAATAAGCACCTTACCCATCCACAGCCTCTGCCACGCTGCCAGGAGGCAGCCCCAGCCAGTGGCAGACCTGTCCTGCCCACCCTTGGCACCTTCCCTCTCTGAAGCACCCAACACAGGACCTCAGCCTCTGCAGCTGCCCCCACCATCCTTGCCAGGAAGCAACAAGGAAAACCTAATGTGGTACCCCACAGGGAGAGGGCAGGCATGCTGGGTTTTCTCATGACCCCAGGGGATGCAATCAGAGCCATTAAGGCAAAGGCTCCTGCTGTTCCCTTCAGGTGTTTTCCAAAGCCCCGTGTTGTACAGCAGCACAGTGTTATCAGACACCCAGATTTCCCAAACCAAGGGCACCCGCCTCAAACATCCACCCCCTGTGGTTGCTTTGCTCCTGCACACAGTCCCCATCACATCTCTAGAGCTGCTTGCAATCCTGAGCACCACAGCAGCTATGCAGAACCTCCTGCAGTGCACCTGGGTCCTTATTTATCCTGTGACCACATCTCAGCTGAGATCATTTCTTCCTAACGGGGCTCCTCTGCAGCTGGGCTGGAGAGCTCAGCTGGGGTGCAGCCCACAGGCAGTGGGCAAAACCTCTCCGTATCACCCCACCTTCAGCTCTCCTTCACCAGGTGACAGCTCTCCAAGACTGCCAGCTGCAGAGGAGCTCCTGGGCTGTCCAAGCTGAGGAAGGTGCTTCAACAGCAACAGGAAGGGAGGTTGGGCTGGGTTGATAGGTTGTGACATGCTCCCAACCCAAACCACTCCACAATGTAAACGTGGCCAGGCGCCCACGGGGCTGCCACCAGCACCTTTGCTGCTCCCATCCATCAGCATCTCCTTAAAACCCAGCAACTTGCACTCACCCATGGCATTGCTCCCACTTTCTCTCCAAGAGTTTCAAGCATCTCCTGGTGACGTTGCGCTACACCCCCTGCCTCTCCCTGCCTTTTCATTTCTCTCATCAAAGTTTCTTTTCATCTCCCACCTCCTTGCTTCAGGGGGTTATTGTTCGCATCTCAGCAGCCCGCAGAGCCATGCTGCTGCACTGGGAAGTGCTTCGTGCCCAGCACAGAGGTGGGGAGCTGGTGCCGACAGGGTGCTCTCCCAGAGAGGAGCAAACGCTGGCACCGGAGCAGCTCAAAGCCCCCCTTGAGCCTCATGAGCTCCCCACAGAACCCCCAAACAGAGTTACAATAGAGTTACGTGGGATGAGATGCTTGTCTGTGTCTATCACAGAAGCACATACATAAAAAAAGGAAGACATATAGCAAAATATGTTTTAGCAGAGGGCTCAAAACACGGCATTTAATCTGTGGGAGTCCATACACCCGCAAACATGCTCGGGTCATGCCAGCACAGTGAAAAGCAGCGATCCTAAATGGTAAAGGGAGAAATGGGGCTGGACAGGCAGACGCAGCTGGAGGGAGGCGCAGAGGTTATCTCCAGACTACCGGTGAGACGCTCCTACCGTCGGGGTGCGGAGACAGTACAACACAAGAGCAAGACCTGGGAGAGGGAGAAGACATAACAGCTTGAGCGAAGCAACACTTTTCAGCCTATTTGGCAACAGTGAAATCATCCCTTCATTTCACATTAGCTGATTTTTGTGTCTGTTTGCTTTTTTTCAGAGGTCAGAACATCTGTGCAGGTTTGTGTGTTTGAAGCAAAACACGGACTGCTTTTGAATGTGTTCAGTGTTACGTTTAGCTCATTCTCTTCGTCTCTCTCTAAATAATTTGGAAAATCTTTAAAATCGCTTACATTCAAAAACAAACTGTTTGCTGAAACATCTCTTTTTTCTTTTTTTTTTTTTTTAACTGTTTCATTGTTTCTTGTGCCCAAGGACATCACCAGCAGGCCGCCAAACTAAAGCTAGCCTTCCTCAGTCCTCAGCTGCCTGCCTTAGCCTTCCCAAGGAGAGCCAAGGCTTTTGGCAAGTGTGGTGTTTTCTGCAGAGTCAAGGACACTGAGGGCCACCAGCAAAGCCCCACTGTGCCATCCCATGGGCAGTCCTCACCGCAGCCAACCTGCGACTGGAAAAAAAGATGAAGAACAGGAGGTGTGCTGACCTGGAAGCGCAAGAGGGAAGATGCTGTGCAGAGACATCTCTCTTTTCAGCTAGAATTAAGCATGCCCTGCGCTCAGCCTGTGGCGTGCCTGCTTGCAGAGCATGCCCAAGCCCCATCAGCAGTGTAAAACACAGGCTTTGCCCCACTTTTGCTGCTGCAGCCCACACAGCTGGCAGCCGGAGGCTTCAGCACACAGGCTAGACTCAACTGAGGGTGCTGGGAGAAAAACACACATTTTTCCCCATTTGCACTGAATGTTGACATTTTGCCAGAATCCAGGCCCCCACAGCTGGTTGTAACTCATCCATCAATCACTTATTTTTTTAAAAAAACAGCCCTCTGCTGCCCCTCGCCACCAGCAAACCAGGCCAATGCTTACCAGAGCACGGGGATGGGCGCAATGCTGCTGCCTTGGGGCCAGGCAGAGCCTCGGGGCTGGCACCCACCAGCCCTAACTGTACCTACAATTTTACAAACTTCATAAATGTATGTATAAAATAATCTACTTATTTCTTTAAAAAAAAAAAATCAACAAGTCGAGAACCACAGTACAACAGACAACCTTAGCTGTGAGCCGTTGATTTTTATATGATATATTATATCCGAATACGCCGATGCAATGAGTGGAACATACCAATTTGTGTAATTGGTGAGGGCCTAAGAGCATGTGTGCACTGCTGATCTGGTTGCCTTAAAATATATGTATATTTACAGTGCCAGCTTGTTTGCATTTCTGATGATCTGAAATGCTGAGAAGGTAATCAGCTCCTCTAGTGCACGCAATCAGCTCTGCAGCGTTTGCCCCTCTGTTGTGGGTGAAGCTGCTAAGACTGTAATTTTAAAGCTGACAAACGCCATTAAACTGTTAAATGGAGCAGGGGAAGGCTGCTGCCGAGACCATGTGCTGTAGCGGAAGCTCCCTTCAGCTGGGAGGACACCCGGGCGCCACAAGGAGATGGAGGTGGTGAGAAGCAACGCTGGGACCCAGGGCTGACCTACGGTCATGATGGGACCGCGCTGATATTTTGAGGCTGGTATGGATTTAAGCCTGAGTGTTGGCTCAACTCTTCCTGCTGGATGTTAGCATTCCCGTTCCCACACCTAAAATCCACTTGAGTAATCAACTGTAAAGCTAATGACTCAGGCCCCAAATCAGCAAAGTACTTGAGCACATGCTGAAGTCCCATTGAAAGAAATTAGACCTAAGCAGACACTTTGCTCCAAGGGGAGAGGGCTTTACATAAAAAGTAGCAAGAAGGCGGGTCAAAATAGGTGTAATACTCTATGGAAGCAAACCATAACCGCTCGAGTGGCCTCCGAGTACCCTGCTCAGTGTTTGCAAGGACTCATCTGGAGAACGGGAGATATAAAGCCTTAGACCTGGCTTTATTTTGTTGGCAGCCAAACCTGAATAGGCTTCAGAGGATAGTCCTGGATGTTGCAGACTGCACCCATGTCCTGCACACCCCACACACATGCTGTGAGAGCATCTCCTGGGGTGCCCTGAGACGGCAGCTAGGGTGGGAATGAAGGGTACGGCATCCACGGTCACGCCAGGCAGGACTGGCATAACCAGCATCTCTGCATGGTGCCACGCCAGGGCACTGGGATCCCCCAGTGAGCTGCAGGCAAGCTAGCCCTGCTCCCTGCAATCAGAACACCATTGCTGAGCAACAAGCAGGGTTACAGCCCAGGACCCCCAAAACGCGCCCCCTCCTCACCAGCAGCACTCCCCCAGCTTTTCTGAGGATGAGTGCTCAGGCAGGACTAAACCTGTACATTCCCCCAGCCCCACCACAGCCACACTCCCGCCCCGATGACCCCCATTGTGTCTGCTTGCCACTGGGTACACAGAAACCCAGCGTCTCAGCTCCTCCCAGGGTCACGCTCCAGAGTGATGGGAAGAGCAAAGATCAAGTTTCCCTGGGCACTGGAGAACAGGAATAGCATTTGCTCCTGCCAAGGACAACACCTCACTCTGGCAGGTTGCACAGGTAACCACCCAGCGCAGTTGGAATCTAGCTATAACTTGCCTTAAATATGGGATTTTGCAGCCCCAGACAGTGTTAATGCATATATATTGACATGCATACATATTGATAACTGACCTGATCAAAGGAGATGGTTTTCCTGGAAGTTTTCCAGAATTTGGATATCTTTATTATGATGAATTACTTAGGTCAAAGCCCTAACTTGTGTAAACTGGCACAGCTTTGCTGAAATCAATAACCCTACGCCAGCTTCTGCTGTCTGATGAGATGGCCCAGGATCTCTGTATTGGCTTTACTGTCTTCTGCCATCATCTACCTAATTCCCATTTCAGGGCCTTTCACTGAAGTTTGTAAAGAAATTCAACCAGGAGGCACATATTCAGACTAAAACAAGGCGTAAATAGGGCTCGGAGAGAGGAGAAAAGAGCACAGATGTGCTGAAGCAGGCGGGTGCTTTGCTGGAGCCGCTGGGTGCTGAGCCTGGTGCCTAGCCCTCTGCTAGCCACCGAGCAACACCTTGAGCAGCCCCGGGTCTCGGGAGCCAGTTTGGCTCAGAGACACGGAATAACCAGGAGGCTTTTAGAAGCGATAACGGGGACTGAGCTACTTATGTAGGTTGAGCAGAGCTGACCCTGGCGGCATCGGGATGGGGCTGAGCGAGGGCAGCTCCTGCACTGCAGCACACCAGGAGGACTTCTGCCCTGCACCGTTGCAGTGGCTGCCCTGGCTCTACCCTTTCCTCCACGGATTAAAAAGCAAAATGCAACTCCATCCATTCAGCTAATCCATCCATAATTGCTCTAAGCAAACTGAGAGGCTGCACATTTAGTTAACCATTTTTAAAAGGTACTCGATTCTTTTCTTTTTCAGCTTATTTTAATTTTGTTCGCAGCGTCCTGGGCAGAGGGTGAACGCTGCAAGCAAAAGAGTGGACCAGAACAGCTTTGCTTGTAACTGAGAAGTTCAGTTGTGTTGGTGGTCTTGGGGAGGGTTTGCTTTCTTTAGGTCTTCTAGCACTTTGGAGATTCCTCCTTGGTTTCCTGGAGGTCCGGCACTTCCCCTTAATCCCTTCTAAAGAGGTGTCCAGGGACCGAGCATGGGGCCAGCCATGGTGGACCAAGAGGTATTCGTGCTTTCCCAAGTGTGTGCAGGGTGAAAAGACATCTGCAAAAAAAACAGGGGAAAAAACCCCTTTATTAGAACAGCTTCTTGCAGAAAGTCAAAAGCAAAGTCATAACAGACATCATTTACAGAGGCAACTGCAGCCAGTGGGGTAAAAGAGAAGGCCACGCTCAGCCGCCACAGTGGGACTGAACCAGTTTACGTGCTAATCCCACTGTGAGCAACCAGAGCTGGCACCAGCCGGAGCCAGTTGTCTGACTTCAGCATTTGGCAGGGAGGGACGGATGAACAAAAATATGTAGCACAGGCACTGGCTGCCCGAAGCCACGGGTTGTTCGCTGTCAGCAAACGGATCCAGATGGAAAAATAAATACAGAGAACGCCTTGAATTTGGGGAGCTATTCCTGCGCCGCTGCAGGGCTCAGCAATACCCCTGCCTTGGCTTTTTAGTGCCTGCAGCACATTTTATGGTATGGCCAAGGGCAGGGAGAAAGCTCCCATCCCCTCCAGCTCACATGTGGCCGTGCAATGCCTCCAAGCTCAGGGATATTGCAATATTTGCTATTTCTGAAAAAAAAAAAAAACATAATCCTGGGGCCAGAGGAGGAGGAATCAGGGCAAAGAAGGGATTTTGGCAGGAGAGAGCTGGAGGATGATGCTGTGAAGGGTTCATATTCTAGGGGACAGTAGCCCGATGCTCCCATGGGACAGCCAGTCCCATCCTCGCTGACAGCCTGGGATCCAAGCGTCTGTCCCCACGGATGCTTTTGGAAATGCCACCTGTACATGTGCAACATCATGATGCTACATGCCGCTGTGACAGGGCTGGCACCCGGCTTGCAGGACAGAGGATACCAAGGCAGCAGGGAAGGGATGTGAGGCAGCGTGCAGAGCTAAATAAGGCCACATAGGTGTGGGCAGGATCATTTTAAACAGTTAAAGTTTAATGGATACCACAAGGGGGGAAATATCCCTGACGGGCAAAGGGCAAAGCATGTACTTATTTTTCTCAGGACAACTGGTTTTGCAGCCGGCCTCCCTGAGGAAATGAAGCAGGTCCACATCTATGCCCCACTCCCCATGCCACAATTTTAGAACCTGTTGGTTAATTTTAGCCAGGTTGGAGGGGGATGATGTCTCGAGAGACTTCTGCTCCTGCAATTTCTAGGAAGTGGAGACAGCCAGGGCACAGCCAGCCCCGCTAATGAACCCTGGGAGGGAGATGCTGGGGGGGGGAGGGGGGGCGGTGTCTGCTACCCCAGGACACAAAGTCCTCTCCTCCTTTCTGGGTAGTAGCTGCTCAGCACTCCTCCTTTATAGCCGTATCTAGTTCAGGTTCAAGGGAAAACCAGGTAGAAATAGCTAAATACTAATCCTGCTCCTCCTCCCAGTGATGCACCCAGCAAAGCCTCTCCCCGTTTCCTCCTTGAGGAGAGCTGGGCACCAAGGCAGCACCGAGCCTAGGCACCCTGTTCCCCCTCTGCGGGCACAGCACCCGCTTTTCCTTCATCAGTATTTCAGTCGGCAGATCAAACGTCTCAATTTGCAGCCAGCTTCCCTATAGCACGCAGTTAGCTAAGCTGTATTTTCTCCCCAGTTCAGCTTCCCCATTTTTTGGAGAAACGTGGCACTACTACTTGCTCAAATGCATGTAATATCCTCTCAGAAAAAGAAAAAAAAAAAAATTCTGCTGATGCAGCCTAATGGCCAAACCCCAGCCAAGCTCCGTGAGTGCACTTCTGATTTGTATTTCAAACTCTACCATTAAGATTGTCCAGCTTGAACAGCCTGGATCTACAAGCACCTAGTGGGGGTATACCCCACCTTCCCCCAAAATAATCATTATCAGTAGCATTTCTGAGGCCGGATCAGACAGATATATGTAGGAAATAATCAAGGCAGGAGCTGGTGGTGCCTTGGTGCACCTGAGGCCTTGTCCAGCCCTAGTTTTATGAGTCTGTGTTTCACATCAGGGTAAACTCACTGTCACTTAAGCAGGTTGGCTCAAGGACAGCTAATTAAACAAGGCCAAGCAAATCAGTCATTGGAAATAACAGCTCTAGTGAGCCTCACGTCTTTCCATCCTTGTGAAGTGATTGTGAGCCGGTTCATTTTTCTCCCACATTCACCTGGGAAAACAATACATCATTTCCCACACTATAACCTGACCAGGGTGCTGGGTGCATCCCCTCCGAAACCAGCAGGGAGAACTTTCCTCTGTCTAGAAGGACCTAGTTCAGAGGACAGAAGGGTCTTCTCACTCCTCCTGAGGCTGGCAGGAGTCTGATATAACCCACGGACTCCAGCATCCCGCATTACTGGAGCAAGGAAGGTGCATGTACCCAAGGGGAGAGATGCCGGGTGAAACTCCTGCATATCACTAAGCAGAATCACAGCAGCGATTGTTTCATGGTTTGTTTTTTTCCTGGTCTTTTCTGAATCTTTTTTGGATTTGGGGCTGGAGGAGTCACAGCCTGGTCCGGCTCCTGTTGCAGTCCCGCTGGCTCTCCCATAGCATTGGGGAATCAATAATTAAACGTAGGCCAGGTAAGGAGTAGTGGGGCTAGAAGGCAGCTGTAATATTTCCCTTTTAAAAGACCAGCAGGGCAGGAGCTGGAAGCTAAGTGGCAATTGATCTTCCTTCTGCAGAACAGTATTTCAAAGTAAATTATTAGGGATAAGCAGGTCATTGTCATTTACGTTTCACATGGCTGATGGTAGGCTCCAACTGCCCCAGGGACAGGAGAACCAGCACAGCCCACCTAGCAAAACGCCAAGAGCACAAACCACCCCACCGGCAGTAAATTCATGTATGGAAAAGACCCTTCCCAGGCACCCAAACAGAGCCTCTGCCTTCGGCAGAAACCAGCTCTAAGCCTCTTAACCGCTCCCTCCACCATGACAGTGGATTTGCTCCAGCCTAAGTTAGACAGTCTCGGGGCCGGCTACCAGCATGAGCTGCAACACAACTGCAAGTGCTGGGGGGGCCTAGGATGGCTGCCGAACCACAGAGCCCTCACTAATATTAATAAACCTGGTGGCTAAGCCCATCACCATGGCTTCGGACACCATCCCAGGGTGAGGGTGGGAGCTTTGCTACCAAAGCGGATGGGTC
This sequence comes from Burhinus bistriatus, assembly GCA_013397275.1. Lineage (NCBI taxonomy): Eukaryota > Metazoa > Chordata > Aves > Charadriiformes > Burhinidae > Burhinus > Burhinus bistriatus. Next base: position 952,465 of record VYXH01012749.1, read on the forward strand.
CCCAGCCATTTACTCTGGTGCATAGGATGCTCCTACCCCTCTGTATTTGGACACCAAGTGGAAACTTAGCTAGAAATCACTGTGTTTTAAACCTGATGGATCCGAGCCCAAGCGATGCCCTTTGTGCTTTTAACAGCCCGGCACCTCTCTGAGTGTCTGTGCACAAAGACAGGCAATGTCATCTTCCCGCGGCTCTCTTAACTGCTTATCGATCCCAAAGAGCCTTCGAATGGATTTCTCTGGCTAGCTATCATCCTCCATAGCCGGGGAGATCCCCTCTATATTATAGAGTAGACATCTCAGTTATAGCTTTATTTACTGCGAATGAGCAATTAAGCCATCCCGGTTCGATTTATGGCCAGCACAGATAACTTCTCTTAACATAAGCCAAGGCCAGTTTAACTTTTGAATGCTTTCCTCTTGCCAGGTGAAAAAAAAAAAAA
>VYXH01012749.1:952920-1037093 GCA_013397275.1 Burhinus bistriatus
AAAAAAGAAACCCAGCTTCATTTGTGCATTTTTTAAGTCTCTAGCCCGAATTCAAACCTCATCTGTGATCAGTCCAGTACACACTGGGAAATTTTCCCCCGGAAGTGCATTTAATAGATTTCCACTGTGCTGATTGCAGTCACAAAGTCAGACCTCAACTCATCCAGCTTTATTTTCTGAAAGCCACATCCTGAAGCTGGAATTCAGGACGTTGGTGCTTTTGGCAGCCAGAGGGATTTAAACATACAGCTCCACATTCAGGACAGTATGGCAAAGCCACCGGGCAATAAAGGACAGCAGGAGAAAGGCACACCCAGCCCAGCCCATGATGCTGCTCCACTTTACAGAGGAGAAAGACACTGTCATGAGAGCAGGACCACCGGGGCAGATGGCTGCTGATGGGGGGACCCAGCCGAATGTCCAGCCAGCCTTGGTGGAGGGGCTGGAAGCCAAGACATCCCTCCCAGCCCCTTTCCAACATGCTTCGGGGGTGCACTATGACAGTCAGCATGCCAGCAACAAAGCCCTTTGTGGATCTGAGCCTTAGCTGCTATTCCAACAGTTTTCAATGGATAATGTTCATGCTTTATGGCTTTACGGAAAATCACCTAGATTGATACAGATCTGCACTTTATTAATTTTTCCAACTAACAGCAGTGAATTAATCCAGTTGGAGACTGAGCTAACTTCTCAATAACGCCCAGATTTTCCACATTATCAAATTCATTTCTCATTACCCATTAGGGGAGATGGAGTTTCAGTAGCCAGGTGGATCACCTCGACGTCTCTACGTGGTCCTCCTTCCAGACAGCAGAGCTGCCGAAAGGCCACTTAGACCACGCCCCATTGACAGCTGTCCTCTCCAGATAAGAGTCGGTGGTATTTCAAGAAAAATCTCTTTTTAACTAGTTTCATGTCTTGACAGGACAGAGCATTAAGATCAGGGAGAGCAGGGGAAAGTGCTCCCAGTTCTGACTCAAGGAGCTACTCCATGGCATCGGTTTGTAAAACACTTTGTAAGAGTTGCTGCCTTTGCTCTCAGAGCTGGTTTGTAGGGTCAGAAACAGGTTTGGTTTTGCATTTCTCCAGCTGAGCTCTTCTGCATTTGGAGCAGCAGCTCGTGCTGCTATCCCCATTGTACGGGATGCAACCTGCCTCACCTGCAGCATTGCCCACACCACCTGGGAGCCATGGATGCAGGAGCTCCTGCTAAAAAGCTGTTGTACCCAGGCAGCTCTCTTCTCCTACTTATTAATTGGACACCCAGTTTCTGTTCTAGGCCTCATTTGTCTCCTGGCGGGAGATGCTTCCCTGGCTGGTGGCCTGGAGACCGTTTCTGATGGCCCTACAAGAACGACGCCAGCACCCGCTCAGCTACTCGCACACTGACCACCACCCAGCACTCATCAGAGCTGCACTGCAACCCAGGGGGAGTAGCAAACATCTCAAGGTGCTGCTTTTTCTCAATCCCACACTTAGAAAGGTTCTAAATACATGAATAAATAAAAATATCAACAACGATAGGCAGGCTATTTTTGAGCTAATCCTTGCAAACAGAGATGGGCTACATTCTGCACACCAGCCCTGCTAAACTGGTGTTGCCTCCCATCTCTGTTGCCTGATCAAAGTGAAATTAATTTGGTTTTTAATCCTATCAGTGTTCCTGGAGCTGCAGTTCCAGAGTGTTTGCATGGAACACCCTGGTGATAACCTGCGAGTGCTTTAAAGGCAGCCACAGCCCACATCGGTAAATACCTCCTCCCCGCACAGCTGCAGGTGCCACCACCCAGCAAACCTGCTTTCACTCTTGCTTTCAGTTCCTGCACCCTGCCGGGCCAGCCAGGAAGGAGCAGGTAACCTGCCCCAGCTTGTTTCCCTGAGGCCTCGCTGTGCTTTGCGGCACCTGCATGCATCGGTATTTCCCGAGGCATTCACACATGTGTTTTCAGCCAAAAAAAACATCTCAGCCCGTGCACGACACCTAGCCAGGCAAAGGGATCTTCTCTTTTGTGGGCTCACGTTAAGTGGTACTGCCACTGTGACTTGAGCTTGCAGGTACAAAGATCAGCCCCGGCGGGAGTACGTACTTCATCTCATTTCCTCCTTTTGCCATAACTCATCCTAGTTACTCTAAGAAAAGCAACGCTGCAACCTGAGTCCCAGAAGCCCAGAGGTCTCACTCGCATCCTCGCCTGCATGGGAAACATCAGAAGCTGCTGCATCACCTGGGCAAGGAGGTAATAACAAACCCAGCAGGCTTCTCGTGGGAGGGATTGATGCCCTCTTAGCCATTTTTTAGAAAATATTGCAGTATATATCAGCTGCCCAGAGAGGCGAGATGGGAGCACTGGGATGGGAGGTGTGCTGGTGGAGGCTGGGAGCACTGGGACAGTCACCGCAGTCTAGGTGGTATGGCAGACTTATAGTCTTATTTGGCTGTTTGTTCTCAGACATCATGAAAACAAGAGGCAAGGGGGAGAGAAATATCTATGCCTCTTATATTTTTTCCCTTTCTAGCACTTCGGACCATGTCTGAATGTTAATTTAGCAACATCCAGGCAGGACAGTATCCTTATTTTATTGTGCGGTGACAAATTAATTTAGGTGAAAAAAAAAACCCATGCAGCATCTGAAATACAGTATTATTTCCTGTGGCATTAATTGGTGGCATCAGTACTGTGTAATTTGTTACTGGTGACATATTTCTGTATGGCTTCATTTCCTTAAAAGCATGGGAATTAATTAGGTGTTTGTGGCGGTATGGGACTGTCAGGCACCCAGCATAATGTGGGCAATCACCGGAGAGGTTCCTGGCTGCACGTATGCGTTAAAGATTAGTAAACCACTGGTGTAAATACCACAGCTCCCCTGAGTTACAGGAATTAATTTACTCCTCCCAGGCAGATGTGTTTACACCAGCTGAGCACCCGCCCCTCTATATTTAAGTGCGGAACAAGAATTCACCTCATCTAAGTAATGTATGGCAACATTTAATCACCAGTATGCATTTCTAAGTAAATGAGTTACTGAGGATGCCTTTTCTCAGCTAACTGATACCGTCAGTAATTTCTGCTGAAAAGGGAGTCAATTAGGCAGCGTCCAGCCCTGTGATGTCATTGGCCCCGTGACGTCATTGGCCTCATGAATCACAGCCCTTCTGCTGACACTGTAATTGTATATCACCTCCTTTACTTTTATATGCTGAGTAACTCCGGGAAGGAAACCCCCATCCACTGCAAAAGCAAACAGCCCCCATGAAGAGCTGCTAAGGGGAGAATTTGCTGCTGGGGGTTTGTGCCCCTGGCTCCGTGTGAGCATCACGTGTGGTTGCAGGAGGAGAAGTGTCACCTCCACGGTCAGCACCGGGGTGACAGAGCAGCCGGAGGCATGGCGCAGGCCACCCACTCCATGGCAGGCTGGAGCCATTCCCAGGAAGGGGAGAGATGGGAGAGGGCTCGAGGAAGGGCCAGAGATTGGCGGTAGGGGACACCCATGCCCAGCCCTGGTGCCTATTTCAGCCTCATGGTGCTGCATTGTGGGCAGCTGCAGCGTGGCATCGGTATCCTCCCCACATGGGACGCCTGGAGCGCACCGCAGGCTGGAGACCCGGAGCTTTCCAAGGACAGGGTCAAGCTGTACTCGTGCTACAAGATGGATGAGGCCAGGGAGGGGGGATAAGATGATCCACATGAAGCTTCATGCTTCACAAGTCAAAGAACACAAGGCTGTAAACAAAATAAGAACTGCAAAAAATTGCAATAGTGCAATGACGGAGCATGCCAATACCTACGCATATGCCCGTCTGCTCTGCTCTGGTGAGACCCTGCCTGCAGTGCTGCCTCCAGCTCTGGGGAACCCAACATCAGAAGGACATGGACCTGTTGGAGCAGGTCCAGAGGAGGCCATGAAGATGATCCAGGGGCTGGAGCACCTCTGCCGTGAGGACAGGCTGAGAGAGTTGAGGTTGTTCAACCCGGAGAAGAGAAGGCTCCGGGGAGACCTTAGAGCCCCTTCCAGTCCCTAAAGGGGCTCCAGCAAAGCTGGGGAGGGAGTCTCGGTCAGGGAGTGGAGCCATAGGATGAGGTGGAATGGTTTTAAACTGAAAGAGAGGAGATTTACATCAGCTCTTAGGAAGAAATTCTTTACTCTGAGGGTGGTGAGACACTGGCACAGGTTGCCCAGAGAGGTTGTGGATGCCCAACCCCTGGAGGTGTTCAAGGCCAGGTTCGATGGGGTTTTGAGCAACCTGGTCTAGGGGGAGGTGTCCCTGCCCATGGCAGGGGGGTTGGAACTAGATGGTCTTTAAGGCCCCTTCCAACACAACCCATTTTGTGATTCTATGATACATACGCACATACACACACAGTCCATATGAAACAACTTAAAAGCAGAAAGCTCCTACCTGATGCCAGAGGTGCTGCACTGCCAGTGGGCTGCCTGCCCTGGTTCCTCAGTGGAGGGCCAGGGTGGGACACAGGGCCAGGAGGCCACAGTGATGGGCACGGCCAGCCCTGCCACAGCTCTGACAGCTGCACCCCATCCCCAGTGCCGTGCCACCTGGCTGCATTTTGGGCTCCCCCGCACTGTGCCAGCACTGCGGCAGAATTAACGCTGCTGGTTTGTTAGTCTAATTCAGAAATACACTTGGGCCTCTTACTGGTAAAACATAACTTATGTTTCCATCAGCCAAGATCCTGAAGAATTCCTGTATCTTGGGCCTTTATTGTAAAGCATGGTCAATACTTCTTTATGGTGTTAGAATTAAAACAGACAGCGGCTCTGATATCACCAGTGCAATGAGTTACAACATTTCATGACGACCCTGTAATCATCTTTTATCATTTTAAGCAGCACAACGTGCAGTATAATAGGGCAGGAGTTTTGCTGGAAGCTCGTGAGCCTCTGCAGCATGTGAGCATTGCTGGGGTCAGATAGCCCAAGGCACGGCTTAAGCACCAACAATTTCAACTCCTTTTGGATCTCTTGCTAACACCACCTGGCCAGAAAAGCTTATAAATCAAAATATAGTGTGTCCAGGGGTCCTCTGACCTAGCACTGAAGTGGTTTACCCTAAGAAAACCTTCCCATGTTTTACAGTGGTTCAGAATTTATTCTAAAATGATGTATTTTATACATTTATATAAACTTGACCTTTCAAGAGCTGCCCCATGCGCTTGTTCAGCGTGATATATAAACCAAATAAGAAATATTTCAACCAACACCTTCAAAATGACATGTCAGTAAAATTCAGGGCTGGGGAAAGGAGAAAAGAGGCAGGCTCTGAAAATCAAGTAGTAAGGTGCCTCTAACCTCAGCTCTGCAGCAGGTTCATGAGATGCTTCACGCCCACATCTCAGTCCTCTCTCTTCGAGATGCGGGCAGGAGCTCAGATGACCTCTTTGAGGTGTGCTGAGATCCCTGAGGACAAAAACTAGAGGTGCAATGGTGACTTTAGCTGCCAAAATCCTAAAAAATGAAACACTTTTTGGGCTGGTCAGCACATAGCAGGAACGTTACAGGAATTAGGAAAAAAATCTCCAGTTTCATAGTTTCACATGGGTCTTGGATGAAAGACCTTTCCTACAGGCAACTTGATAACCCTGTCATCTAACCTTTGTTAAAGCAGATTAGAAACAAGTTGAGTCTTCAAGTCATAGCTGATAACTAGTGGCAGTGAATTTCCCAACTCAGGGCTTGTGGTATTAACATTTGAAAAAATCACAAGACCCTCAAATATCATGACGCTGTCTCATGACCTTTAAGTCAGCTAGATTCAGGTTTCTTTTTCTTTGACTCTCACTGTGCTTTTGGGAAGGAAATAAAAGACCTTGTTGGGTTTAGGGAACATCACAGGGAGCCACCATCGCCCATTTCTTCCCACTTTTACATTTCTGGTCCGCTAAATTCAGTTATTGTAAGCACTGGTTTATTTTTAAGTAGCTCTTTCCAGTGTTCACACATTTTTATAATCCTTGTTTTTAAGCTTATTCATGAAAGATTTTAAAGCTCGGTTGAAAATAATCTCCCTTTGAAGCTCAGTCTGACCAGAACCAGCACTAAGTAGGTCCTGAAGTTTGTCCAAGTTGGCTCATGAAGAAAATCTCTTTCCACCGAGCTGGGAACAGCCTTATGCATTTTACAAGTTACAAGGAAAGGAGAGGACTAAGATTCAAAGACAGAATATTAGAAAATTCGCTAATACCGAGGTCCCAAAGCATACAAAGCCCCATGCTGCACCACGTCCCTGGGCACACAATACCCAAGCAGCCCTCATTCAATCCTTTGGCCACGTTTCTGCCTTTGATAACATGTTTTCCTGAAAAATCAAAACCCAGTTCAGAGAAAGCCTTGCATCAGGCTGCGCTGATTTTGTTGGCTGAAATCAAAATGTAGAGTCAGGTGTTTGACGGCTGCTCTATAGCACGGAGCAAAAGCCCTTTCCTGCTTTTCTTCTGCTTTCTGCAGCTGCGTATTTTAGATAAGAGTCCCATTTCTGACCGAGGCACTCGCTGCAGCTCCCATTAGTGAGAGGATGGGGTCTGCTCCTGCTCTCCTCCATCTTTCTCACCATCACAACATGCCTTATGGCTCCTGGCCCTCAGCTTTACCTGCTGCCATGAGCAGGCAGGGATCCCCGACAGCCCCTTCTCCAAATTGCAAACACGCACCAAAAACCACCAAATCACATCAAACACATCCCTGGAGGTGTTCAAGGCCAGGTTGGGTTAGGCTTTGAGCAACCTGGTCTAGTGGGAGGTGTCCCTGCCCATGGCAGGGGGGTTGGAACTAGATGATCTTTAAGGTCCCTTCCAACCTAAACCATTCTGTGATTCTATGATCAAATCCTGCTGCCCATGGCTGACAACCCCAACCTTCTGCCTCTCTGGCTGCTGCCCTGCCAGCCCCTCGGCTGCTCCACATCCCACCAACGCTAGATGAAGCCGAAGGTGCGGGGACACTGGCAGCCAGCTCAGCGTGGCCTGGCACAGCTTAGCGATGGCCAACCATCTCAGCCGGCCCTCTCTATTTGTACGTACAGATAAATATACACAAGGCAGAGCTGAAAAGACAGAGTCAGCTCCTCTCTGAAGTCCTTCAGCTCCTGTTACCGCCAGATCCCCAGCTCTCTGCGGCACGCACGCTCTTTACAGCAGCCGTCAGCCTGGCACAGCGCAGAGCAGATGGTCATAACGACTTGGCCCAGGGCCGCTGTCAGCCCCCAGCTCCTTGCCTCACATGATGTCCACTGTGCCACCTGGGCCTCTGGCGTGCTGGGCAGGACTCTGTGCAACTGGAGGGGGGGGCGAAGCTGGAGCACTTGCTGGCATGGCAGGCGTTAACACTGAACGCTCCCAAAAATCGCAGGCTCATGGTGCCCCTGGCATCTCCATCTGCTGGGGATGATACTGCTCCAGCTCCAGCGTGAGCATCAGGCTTGAGGTAGCTGTGGGCAGAAGTTGGCAGGGAGAGGAGCCCTGAGCAAAAGTGAACAGTGGAGGGATGGCAGGACCTCAGGCAGATCCTCAAAAGTCTTGTTACCACCCAATAATTCCCTCCTCTTGTTGGTCGTTGCTGATGAAACTTTCCTGCTGCCCTTGCTGCCCAGAGGTCCCAGGAAGCATCTGCTGCTGCTGTTTGCCCCTGTTTGCAAGGGCACAAGGGGCAGAAAATGACAGAGCAGGGCACATGGCCAGGGCTGCATGAGGAGCAGGGTGAGAGGTAGCCCTAGCAGGGGCAGAAGGGAGAAGGAGCCAGTGGGGGAGCCTGTGCATGGCCACGACCCATTGTCCCCACGGGGCTGGGGACAAAGGCTGGGGAGCCAGATCTTGCAGCCTGGCTGCAGAGAGCCCTAGGCAGGGGAGAAGCCATGTGCAGAGATTAGCGGTGTGTGCTTCCCCCACAAATTAGACGTTTTGCACCATCACCTGTAAAGTGGGCTGGGGTTTTTTTTGCCAAGAGCAACAGCCGCTCCGGGCAATTGCATGAGATCCCCCATGGTACCAGCAGCACGGGGGTCTCAGCGATGCATTGGTTTGGGAGCATTAACACAGCCGTGAGCACGTGAGAGCCTGAACTTCAGCCGACGGAGCCCTGTGGGCTGCGCAGGTCCATAAAGAGGAGCAGCAGGGCAGGGGGACAGGAGGTGGCCCCGCTCCAACTTCCTGGCACTCGGAGAATCTTCCCAGATCACGTTACCTTCATGTGTCCTTGGCTCATCTCTGTACAGTTCAAAAACACTGTAAGGGGAGCCAGTTAATTGAGACAGCTGGTCTTGCGAAGCAAAACCCAGGGAAACAGTTCCTTCCCATTATGCTTAATTGGAGACCTGTTGCTTTAACCAAACCGGCTGATTTGCACAGCCCCGCTTTCCAGAGATGCCCTCCTGTTCACATTAGCCTGCCCATCATGATTAGAGGGGCCGTGCTGCCTGATGAAGCTTCGTGTTGCTCCCAGGCTGCTCTACAACATGGCCCCAAGAAGCAGCCCATTCCCTACCATCTTGGCCCATCAAATTAACCAGAATCAAGGAAGGCATTAACGAGTGCTGACATGGAAGCAGGGGGATGAGGAGGCATTATTGCAGTGGCAGTCTGTACTTACTCCACTGGTGATGCACGTCACGACCTGTGCAACATTAGCGTGAAAGGTTCCTGGTCCACTGGGGCGGATGTTCCTAGGCACTGCCACCATACAAATAAATAACGATAATAATACTTGGGGGGCAGGGGGTGGGGGTCTGTCATCTGACCCAGCGCTGATGGAAAGAGCAAAGAGCTGACTGCCCGCGGCCGCCGCCAGTGATTTGAATCCACTGACATTTGGCCGCTGAGCAGGGCCGGTTGTTTCGCAGAGGAGTGGCCATGGGCAGCCCGACAGCAGGCCCACTCGTGACCGGGGGTGCCGCCCCTGCCACAAAACGCAGCTGTGCCAGCACCGGCACCCACACAACTCCAGGCTTTACTGGTGCAAACCGTTCACGAGCAGACAAGCTCCAAACACTGAATGCACCATGCACAGCCCTCACGTGCGATGCCCAGGAGCCCTTGTCTTACCTTTTTTAGGGATGCTTGTTTAAGGAATACTTTTAGAGTGATGCAGATGCTTTGTCTCTTCTGTAAAGTGTTTTCCCTCATTAAACCTCATTTCCTTGGCTCTGCGGGGGTGGTGACAGGGGCTGGCTCTTCTTTTGCTTGAATGACCCTAAAGCAGACAGGGACACAGTTTGGGAGAGCAAGACATGCCCTCAGCCCAAAGGCACCGGCTCCTAACGCAGCCCCGAGCCACTGGTGAGAAACCCACAACAATTTATTGTCATTTAGACAATTATTCCCTCACCCGATGACCCCTCCCCACCTAGGAAGGGGAAGTGGGAAAAAACAAGGAAACCCAGGGTTGAAATATAAACATATTTAATAGAATAAGACTAAATAATTAACAGTAATAATACTAAAGAACCAATATTGATCCCGATACCAATATAAAAGGGTTATACTCAGCCCATTCTATCCATAGGAAGCCGTGCACTCCCAGCAAATGTGGGACACTGAGTGCTATGGATTCGGGAGGAAGGGAAGGGCTCAGGGCTCTGGCACCAGGGCAAGGAGTTCTCTGGATCGCTGCCATCAAGGGAGAGAGAGAACTCCTCAGCAAACTTTCTAATTTCTATTGAATGTGCCATTCATGGTATGAAATAATCCTGTTGGCCATCTTGGGCCAAGTGCCTGGGTCTCGCTCCTCCTCATCCCTCCACCTGGCCAGCTCGAAAACACTGAGACCTTGAAACCCACACAGCATAGCTGGCTATAAAGTCAATATTTTCACAAATTCAGACACTAGTCTCTTCTAAAAGTGCAGTTTCCCCAAGCATTAGAAAAGAAATTAGTCCTGTGTTGCTCAAGTCAGGACAGTAGGGCATGGAGAAGGCAGAAGATGCTGCCACCTGTGTGTCCCCAATGGCTCCCCCATGAGATAAACTGTGTGAAAGAAGCAAAACACAGATTTGATGGAGAACGACTCATTTCCAGGAGGGCAGTTCGATGGTTCGAGAACTGCGAACTGACAGTCGTGTTATCCTTGCAGGCTCTGCCAGAGCTGTGGAAGCAAAGACGAAGGCAAAGCCGACGACTTCAGTAAGTCAGCTGTGGGATCGGCACTAGCAGTAGATCAGGTGGCAATGGGGTCTAAAAATGCAACCTGAAGCATAGCACGCTGGGCAGGCTTGGTTCGGGGAGGACACTGCTGTACCTCTCCTGCTTTTCCACTTTCTGGGGGTCTTGGGAAAAATAAAATAGCTTTCGCAGATCTTACCAAACAGGAGGGATCACCTCCGCGTGATGGTTTATCAGGGAGTGATGCACAAACTACCAGTGTCACCTCCCTGGTTCCCTAATTTCCAGGAAACTAATAAATAGCATGAATGATTTTAAAAGGTATTTGACTGGGAAGCGATGCTGTGCTACCACAAAGCTTTGCCACTTGTGTTCCAGTACACTTCTTTTAGCTCTCTAGAAGTACATCGATATTTTATATGATGTAGTAAAATACTTCTAGAAAGAAAAAAAAAGACTAAACTTGCTAGCAATGAAGTGACTGATACTCCTTCTCACCCAGTTTGGCTGCATGGAACCTAAGGGCTCTTGCCTTTAATGGTGATAATTGTGCTTGGCTGGATTAACAGGGAAGGGAGGGTGGTTAGTGGTCACCAGCTCATCTTCAAAAGAACCAAATGATGGGCTTTGCTGAGCACAGCGGCTGTTCCAGCATTATGGTAAACCTGGGACTTCTCTGGGCAATCTGAAGGAGCCAGAGGGAGAGAGAAGGCAAAGCAGAGCATCGTTCCTGGGGTAACGGTCCATGCACGCTTCTCCTCCTCCTCTGAAGTGAGTCAGGCTTAGCAGGAGCTTGCAGGAATTGAGCCCATCACGTCTCCAATAGGAAAGTTGAGCGAACAGCACTGTCCTTGCAACTGTCTCAATGACGCGAATAATGTGCCGCAGAGCTAAGGGGGACAAATGGTAAATCTCCAGCTAAGAACAATGATAATGAAAGTACAGAAGTGAAAATTCATTACTTGAGTCTTCTCGGGAGCTGTCCTGAGGGACCCTCTGAGGCTTTCTGGGTTGCTTTAACCCTTTGTGTCTGGCTCCAGTACTCAGGCCAATGTGCTGTGCCACTAACTGTGCTTTCGTTCCCCTTTTTTTCCCCAGTTCTTTATCAAAACAACTTTCCCCCTCTCCAAACAAAGCACCGTGCATCTCTCCAGACCTGCAGCGTCATGCCATTCAGTGCCCAGCTTCCTGAAACTATGCAAGTAGAGAGAAAAGTATAATGTGATTTTTGGTCAGCTGCTTGAGGAAAGAGGCTAATAACATTTTCTCCCCTTTCCAACAGCTCATGTGGAGGTGGGAGCAGTGACTGGACAAGACAGACAGCCCAGCTCCACAGGTGAGCTCATTCCCTCCCGAGTGCAGAAGTCTTTCCCAGCTACTTTTTGCTCTCCTGGAGCAGACGGGCTCTATTTCAGTGCTGCTAATCTTGCTTAGGATGCCCTGGCATCCTGCCAGGTCTCTGAAAAGTTAGAGATGCCCATCAGGCATCTCCATGGCAACCCTGGGATGCTCATTCCAGCCGGGCGCAGTGACCATGTCAGAGCAGCAGGCTGTCGGGTTCATCTTCTACCGCCTTTTGGAAGGGCAACGGGAACCAAGAGGGTGTCTGGTTCCTCATGATACACTACTAGGCTGTTGGGGAACAGCACATCAGCTCACCTGGAGGCTTCGACCTGGGGAATGGGCTAACTGGCTTTTCCAAGCTGGTAGCAAAATAGCTGGCAAAGCATGAAGGTTTGGCCAGTGCAAAAATGGTTCAGTGTTTTGGACTAAATGGTGAGAGTGAGCGGCAGCAAGTGCAGGCAGCCCATACTTGGCAGGTGTTGCATGCTACAGCAAATGGCCCGTGTCTCCAGCAAGCACCCCAGCTGTCCCCCACAGGGGGTTGGCAGGGGAAGAAGACACCACTACAGGCTGTGGTCTTGGCATTTTGGGTGGGAATGGCAGTAACACAGTCAGCCTGGGAGGAGGTGTGGCCCTCAAGGAGCGCAGGAGATGCAGTAGAGGAGAATGCCATCAATGTCAGCTCGATAGAGCAAACCCATGTGTACCCTCCTGGCCCACGCACAGCATCGCTGCCCACAGCATAATGCAAAGAAGGGGCAGCTCCAGGCAGCACTTACCTTCTGGTCTTTGGCCAAAAAATACAAGTTCCTGTGTGGAAGAAATAGTCCTGCCTCCCTATGGACATGTTCTTCCTGCCAGCCAGCTTCACGTGTTGTGAGGTACATAGCAGAACTCCTTCATGTCACTCCTAGTCCTGGGAACACATAGAGTCAGCAGCGCTCCTGGTTCAAGGACCTCTATGTAGCAAAACCAGACTTGCCCTGAATTAAGTTTACCCATCTCCTATTGGCATCGTCACACCTCATTCCATCCTGACAAGCACCAGATTCTTCATTCGAGGGCACCTGAGATCACATTTTGGTAGACATAGTTCAGAGAGGTACCTACTGAAACATCAGGGTTACTCCTCCAGAGATCTCACAGCAAATTCAAACTGTTCAGCCCTTACTACTGACACTATGCTATGTCCAACCAGCAGCAAATACGCATAGACCATCTCAAAGACAAGAGATAGTTTCCTCAATAGCTTCTCCAAGTCATCAGCATACTTGCTTCTGTTGCCACCATTGTGTCGTCAGCTCGTCCAATAGTTCAGGTGTCCCTGACCACCATGTAGAGCACCTGGCTCCCTCCACAGCATCCTCGTACCTTGGGTTAAGAAGAAATAACCCGAGTGAGAACTGTTTCAAGATCTCTCCTCCAAATGACCATTCAGGTCCTTTAGGTCTAGCTCTAGTTAAACACAACCAGGGAGCTTGCCCATCTGCAGACAAAGCTCCCAAGGAACAACAACCCCCCTCTTTTGGTGTCTCAGGAAGGAAAGTTTGGGGGTTTGGTCCCCCCAGGGCCACTGTCACTCCAGAAGGGTTGATTGCTACAATGTCTGCTTTCCCTCAAACATTGGTACTCGTACTGAACTGCACGTATGTTTTCCAAACTTGCTTTCCATTTACATTTGTCATTGTATTAGAAAATAGCAGGTTGACTGGGCAGAGGAGATAACTCATGTGTCTACTGGGTCAACAAGAAGGGCTTTACTCATTGCTGCAGCAGAGAGATGTTGATAAAATGCAAAAGATGATGCTTGGTCTAGCAAAGCAACTTCTGCATCTCCCAGGAAGTGACACGCTGCTTATTTAATTAGAAGGGCAAGGCTCCCTCCTGAATAAACCAGAAATAGCCTTCCAGGGAAAAAATAAACCTGCCCGGGTATTCTGGAGGATTCTCGGAAAGAACAACTATACAATCTCCACCAGACTTGCACAGTACAAGAGCCAGAACTTCAGAGGAGGCGTATGTCAAGAAAGCCAGTCTGCTTGGGGAGGAGAAACCCCCTTCATATTTAGTACTGGTGTAAGTAGATACAGCATTTTTTCTGCCTGCCCTCCTCATTTCTTCACCTATGTCTCTTAAAACATTTGTAACCGTACTACCCATCTGAGATGCATTTTGTGTCGTTCATTAATTGAGCTTGTCTGAGAGCAATTTTATGGTAAGTGGTTAACAATAAAGCACATCGCCCAAGGGCATGGCTAATGCATAATTCAGGTTACCAGAACACCCTAACAAAGAATCCCTAAACCCTCTGCAGGGTATCTGAAGGCTAACACAGACTGTCCCTGGAAAAGCTGAAGGACCCCTTTTGAGAACTGGTCTGGCAATGGCTGGGAGAGGACAAAACCTCTTCCAGCAACCAGAGGAAGCCAGGAGAGCTCGCTGGCCTCCCAGTGAGTTCAGGGGGAAGGGGTCTGTCGCACTTGCCCTCACTGACTTCAAAGCATGAGTTATTTGAAGATTATAAAAGGATTAATGTCTTAATGACCACACGCAGCCCGGCCAGATCCACTCTTCTCATCTAGAAAGGCCAGCAACGAAACAAGCAGCACACTGAAGGTCAACAGATCCGTGCTCGGACAGACAAGGCAGTACAGCCCTCCAGCCCTGGCAACCTTTGGTGGCAAATGTCCTCCCAACAGCGTCCCTCCCTCCCTGCAGCAGCCCTGCACGCTGGGTACAGAGGCAGCCCTGCCTTCGGCTGCCAGTGCCACAGGCAGAGCCACATCCAGCTGCCACCACGCCAGGGGAGGAGGAGCACCCTGCCAAAGCAACCCGAAGTGGCCGAGGATACGAGGCCACTGGGCATCAACGCCAGTATTTTTCGCTTTTAAGAAACCTTAGTAAAACATCTGCTGAATCTTCAGTTGCTGAAAGCTTGCTCTTCAAGGAACAAAGAGCAGCGATCATCATGGCAATGTCATTTTTCACTGGAAAAAAGGGAAAGTAGCAGAAACCTGCAGAAATATTTGCAGTCCTCTCTCTGAGCACGGAGATATGACCCTCATATTCCCTGAACCACAACTCTGCTCCTCATTCAACTCTGTACAGCTGCTTCCAGCATCCCTGTGCAGGCAAGCCAGGGCAAGGGTGCCCCCATGCTCTGCAGTGGAGCGAGTGCTATGCTGTATCACTAGCCAGGGGCCAGCCAGGCTTGGCTTTTATGGACCAGCAATCCCATCCAAGATGCATCACCTCCTGCCAGAGGCTCTCCCGCCTGGGGACAGCTATTTCCCCAAGGCAGGTAGACTCCAGCAAGGAGGCAGGTAGACTCCAACTTCAAAGCATCGCCCCCACTGTGTCTCTTCCTGGGGGTCATGGCATTCGATTTGGTTCTGCACCAACCTTCATTGTCTCCCTGCAATCTAAATACATCCTGACCTCTCCTCGCAGGACTATCCCAGCCATCAATTAGCTTCCAGGTTGTGTGGATACCAGGAAACTGAATACACGGGTTTATAGTTCAGTGGAAAGTTCTGCTGCCGTCTTAAATCATAAAGCACAGCTGCTGACACAGCAGAAGCTGCAAAATGAACAGAGCATCTGAGCAATCTGTGGTGTGGAAGCTGCTGGGAGGAGAATAAGCACAGCGTCTTGCAGCTCTGTTGGAGGGAGGAAGAAAGGACAGGTAGGCCAGAAGAGTAGATTAAAACTCATCAGAGTCCAATTGTAATGCGTTATACAGCATGAACGCGTCCTGGAGCTCCAAAGTTAACTTGCAATTGAGAGAGAAAATGGCAGCTGAGATTCAATGTCTACAAATGCAAAGTAATGCCTGGAAACAAAACCCAACACAACTCCAAATATATATGCATACGCACACAATAATGGGCTCTAAATGAGCTATTCTGAATCAAGAGACAGATCTTCGGAGTCTTTGTGGATCGTTCTGTGAAAACACCCGCTCGGTGGCGGGCGAAGAAAGCAAAGCTAATGCTGGGACGGGACTTTAACAGGAAGGGCATGGAGAACAAGACAGAAATCATTGGTATGCCTGCATGTGGAGCAGCACGTCCGGCCCTGGTCCCCCATCTCAAAAGGGGTACAGTAGAGCTTACAAGTGCAGAAAGGAGGAGGAGGAGCAGCAATGGGGAACAACTCCTGCCCGAAGGCTCTAGAGCTTGGAAGTGACCACTGCTAATGCCTTCACAGGTGGCACAGGTGGGAGAAACAGGGATATTATTTGTCATAACACAAGAACCAGTAAGCATCAAATGAAAGGCAAAAGTCTTAAAGCAATGAGTATTAGCCCATTACCACAGGTGTCAGCAAGGGCACATTAGCTCCAAGCTAAATTAAAGGGGTTGGGTTTCATCTTTAGATGACATTGGCATTGCCTCCACTGGAGTTACATGCCCAGGCTTCCTCTCCAGAGAGTGGAGAAGACCCCATACCACCAGGGTGTAAGCCATCTCCCCCAGGGTGGACAGCTAGAGCAGGTCAGGAGAACATGCCCTGTGTCTCTACACTGAGGAGAAGGGCAGCCCTAGTGCTTTTTCCAGGTGCAGGCATCTTAAACTGTCTTGCAAAAGCATTCGGGCTCCCTCAGCCACAGCCCTAGACAGGACCGAGGTCTCCAGCAGCCACCCTTCAGCGCCGCAGAGTCAGGGCATCTTCCTACCACACCTTCTGCTGGAGCCTTTATGGACCACAGCGAAGGCAAAATACCTGCAGAAGAGTTAAAACGCTTTCTTGGTGAACGCAGCCTGCAATTTTCCTTTCTACCCAATGGGATTCAAATAACCTAATTCTTGCTCTACATTCATACGGTCTCTCTCTCCCCCGGATCACCCCTGAAGAAATGACAGCCATGTGGTAAATACATGTAATCATGCCACTCTGATAGCTTCTCTTGTTCTCTGGCCATTAATTCATCTCCCTGGGACTTAGGTGAACATTTTAAATCCTGCAGGAAATTCACAGAGCCGCCTTTATTTTAAAATCAACACAGCAATAAAAGGCTTTCTTCTTTCCCTCCTCAAAATGTAGATTTTTTATTTTTTTTAGCTTCAAAAATATCCTGGCACACAGACTTGTGGTTGCTGGTCGCGACCTTATCTCAGGCCAATGACAGGCTATAGAAACCTCTCAGACAAGGAGGGCTCGCTGCTGCAGGGGAGCGGGGAGTAGCAGCACACACCTCAAGCAAAGCCTTTGCCTTCATGCTCATGGCACCATCATAAAAACACAATCAGAGACCTTCCCTTTCTCCTCTCAAGGTGTGGTTTTCTTGGGAAAAAACAGAAGAAAGGAAAATGCAAAAGAGCCCTCCAAAAACAATGACTTTCTCCCTGACGATCGTTATTTCGTTATTTAGATGTTTTCCTTGTGCCGGAAGCACATTTTGGTTGAAGGCAGCCAAGGCCGTAGGAGGAAAAGCAGCAGAGAGGTGCTCAGCCTGTGGCACTGCTGCCTGCGGGCAGCTGGGCCAGAAGCGGCCAGCTCACCGTTACGAGAAATAAAATAAGACGCTACTGATTTTTACAGCCCGCCAGGAAGGAAAGCACCAGCAACAACCGAAGCAGCAACCACCACATGCTCAGCTGCGGAGGCTCCAGCTCAGAGCTTCCAGGGAAGAAATGCATCTGCTGAACATCAGCTGGTGCCACCACAATGTTCGTTTGGGTGTCTTCACCGAGTTCAGCTCATGTTCTCAGTGGGACTTGGGCCGCACCACTGAAACCTCTTCTCTTACTAATGTACCCAGACAGATATTTTTTTTTTCCCCTTCTTGTTGTCACTGAGCCATCACCTTTCTGGAGCTGGAGAGGAACAAGGTTAAGAGCAGACCTGGAGGAGGAACAAGTTGCTTTGCTGGAGGAGCAAGGCCAGGAGGTGCAGGGAAATCACCGTCAATGGGAGGTGGCAGCAGAGTGAAGTGGGTTGGTGGGAAGATGCATTGGCCGGAGCAGAGTTTGATGCGGGACCTGGGTGACACCAGAATTAGGATTCAGCCGTGCCCACGAGTAGTTCAGGAGATCAGACTGTCCCAGCCAGGAAAATGAGGGAGAAGGCACCCACAGGAACAAGGGCTGCACCTCGGAGGAGCGGCTGGGGCAATGGGGAGGAAAGGGTGCTCCTCGCTGGTGGAGCAGGCAGGAGCAGCAGGGCTGGGTGACAGGTGAGAGGGGGGTGCTAAAGGCCAACGGGCAGATGGCAAAACTGTGATTAGAAAGTCACTCCAGCCATAAATCTTGGGGACCTGAACTGGAGACGGGCAAGCCCCAGATGGCTTGGAAAGTCTGCCTGGCAGAGCCCAGCACGTCTCAGCGTGCATCTGTCCCTCCCTCCCTCCTCCTCACCAGGTTTAACCACCTCCATGCAGCTCCTTCTAGCCAGAGTTGAACCAGGGACCCCTGAACCCAAAACCTCTCCAATGCACGAACTAAAGAGCAAAACTATCACCTGGACTCCAACAACAATATTATCCATCCCCGGCACGGGACTCTCGCCGCATTACTGGGGGGTTACATGCAATATCCCATCCCTGATGTTCCCTTCTTGGCAGGGATGCTGCAGGCACCATCCAGGGGTTCACGGAGGGTGCAGGATCATGCAAAGGTGTACCCGCAAAGCTGGATGGAGGAAGGTTCCCCACAGCCACACACACTATTTCTGGATCTGCTGAGGAGCTGCTTAGGGCTGGATTTGCAGGCGAGCACGGGGGCGTATCGGCTGTCCGTGCTTTGGAAGGGGCTCAGGAACAGAAAAGGGGCAGGAGATTGGGAGGGAACAGGATTTATATAGACATCCATGGGGAAAACCCGTGTCTGCAAACAGGAGAAACCTAACACCGGGCAGTAGTACTAGCTCTGGTCTGTGGATCCAGGACAACAACTTCCCCAGCCCGCAGCCAGTGGAACACGGCGCTCCCACACTCCTGCCTGAAAAGCCCTCCCGACACCCCCAAAAAGGCGCCTTGCCTGTGCCAAACTCCCGACACCAGCCGGTGCCTCCCATGCCCCCACAGCCCTGCCTAAGGCTTCCGGAGAGTCCTTCAGCCCACAGGTGCCATCGCTCCCCTGGGACCACTGGCCAAGCCGGCCGGGGCTGGCAGTGAGGGAGGGGACGGGGGCCAGCAGTAAAATTAGAAAGCATCTCCCTGCCAGCCCTTTCTCCGAGCTGCAGGGACCAGCTGAGCCCGGTTGCTCTGTAACCCTTCTTGTCCCCCATTTTGTAGGCTGGGAGAATTTCTAGAAAGCCAGGGATTTGCACGGCTTTCCTTTTTGTTTAGCGGTCTCCAGCCACCCCAGAGAGCCAGGCTCACAGGCTGGTGGAGGCAGAGGGAGGGCAATTTATTTATTTATTTATTTATTTATTTATTTATTTATTTGGCTCCTTTGGGCCAGCCCGGCTTGCACCCTGCCATTCCCTTCTGTGCTGTCGCTCTGTGCGCCGAGCAGCCCTGCAAAGACTGATCCCCCACCTTGCTGCAAACGGCTGCTCCTGCCCTATTCCTAGCCCCTTTCTCCCTGCTGCAGCTGCTGCCCTCCTCCTGCAGCACTTACTGTTATTATTTATACCCCTAAGCATCCTTTAAGTTTTTGCTGGGGGAGAGGATCAAGAGAGAAAGCCTTTTAAGGATTTCTGCCAGTGCCAGGAAGCTACTTCTCCCCCAGCGAAGAGTGCTGCTGGGGGATTTAAGCATAGACAAGTGCTTAAAGCTGAAAAGGGCAGAGAGAGGTGGGGGGGGGAGCCAGGGGGCACGCTCTGAAACCAGAACACCCCTGGCTGAAACACAGCTCCTTCCTCTGCTTTGCGAAACGGATCCCTCCCGTGCTTTCCTTTCAAAGGTGACTTGTAACCTCTTCATTAGGGTCAGCTTTGGCAGAGCGCTCATGGTGCAGTTGGCAGGGCCAACCCGCCCGGTGCTGCAGCTTGGGGCCGGGGGGGGGGCGGGGACACAAGCGGGCTTGCCTTTCCCAGGGTGGAAAAATAAACACGGCAGCTCGCAGCAGCAGCAGCAGCAGCTCTGCGGGAGGAGCAGTGCCCTGGCCATGCTCTGATGGGTACTATGGACTTTAAGGCAGATCCCAGCGCAGTAACGATTAACTTGCTGCTTATCGTCCACCCTGAGGAGACAGCCAGCAAGCAGAAAGGGCAGAGAGGGAGGCAGACAGAAGGCGGCGGAAGCGCAGGTAACGTCCCCCCTGCAGTGGGTGCGAGGGAGGGGAGGGCTGCAGGTGCAGCACCAGCTGCCCAAGAGATGGTGAAGTGAAGCAGCAGCTCCAGAGCAAGGTTTGGGCTTTCCCCCCAATCCCCCCTTTCTCCTCTTTTCATTTGCAGACATGCTGCAAAACCCCAAACTTCAGAGGGTTTTTTTGTAGAAACCCAGCGTGCCTTCGCTGGTCCTCCTGGTGCAGGAGAGCCCTTGCTCCTGCAACGTGGCACGCTGCATGCCGTGCGGCGTCTGGCTCTGGTGCGTGCAAGCCAGGGTGCGGGAGGAGGTGACATACACACAGGTACTGATCTGAGGACCTTGTCTGCACCTTGCGGTGGCCCCGAGATGCCTCCACAGGCTCTCTGGGCTGTGCAAGGGGAGTGGGGCGAGAGCTCGGCAGTTTCATCCCAGACCAGCGCCTACTACAACAGAGTGCAGGGGCAAAACTGTTTTGTTTGAAGCGTGTCTAGGCTTTGTGTCCAAGGATGACTACCCTGAGCCATTTATAGCTACAGTTTGGGACAGTCTCCCTGGCCCAGCTCCTATCCTTCAGGGGATCTTCCAAAAAGCTAAGGCTGTGCTCTGCAACTGTAAAGGGACCCTCCCTGCAGAAGTAAAAGGAGAAAAAGGAGTATTCCTGCTCTAAAACCTTGGGGTGATCAGTTCCAGGCTGACAAGGATAGGCAGAGCTAACACAGAAGTTATGGTCATGCTTCATCTAACAGGGCATCCAGCACCTACCCAAATACAAGCAAGCCCTATAGAAGCAACATAGACGTGGACTATTGCACTTTCTTCCTCCTGGTATTTTATGCCTTAGCAACAGGGGCTGCAACAAATACTGCAGACAAGACGGGAAGGTGGATCCCGATGGCACCCAGGTTCAGCTGGAATGATGGGTTATGTGAAAGGTTGTGGGGTGCTTGGCCTCCAGGCAGTGCCAGGACCTCACTCCAGGAGGATAGCCTGCCAACCTCACCTTCATATTTTATAGGTTTGCGGGATGATGGAAATGGAAACAGCAGATCACAGCCACCTCACGAGAGAGACCGTAATGGTATGTCATCTTCTCACTCTACTGATACACTAACCACACTGTGCAAAACCCATTTGCAAGCTTTTAGGACGCAGCTGTGCCTCTTGAGCAACACCGTGCTTGAAACAACCCATCCCTTTCCAGCGCTTTGCGGGGCTTCAATGGAGACACGCAGAGACCCTCAGGCCATGTGCCATGGGAAGTGTCCCCTCCACGCTCTTCTCTGCCTGGTGACCAGGAGGCACATCGGTAGCACTGCAGAGCCCGTGCGTGGCCATCTGCGGGGGACTCTCCTGCAAGCTGCCATGGAGCTCCGTCGTATTTCAGATGCAGGGAGTTCTTACATTTCACAGCCAGCTGATGGCAGGGGAAATTCACTGCCCCAAATTGTTCAGGTTGCACATAGGGCTTCCAGAGATTTCCCCAGAGCTCATGCAGCTCAGCAGAGGCTGAGGTGTGCAGGAAAACTTTGGGGTTTCAACCCATCTATCCACCAGTCCTTTCTTCCTCTGCCCTGCTCAGAGATAGCTGAGTGCAAGGCAGGTGTGATTGCTGTCCAGGAACGATGTGGTTGCTGGTCTTGAATGTTCCCCTGCCAGTTCCTCACCCCCCCTGCCCTGACACCCTTCAGAAGGGACATCTGAAGGGGTTACCCTTGGCCACATGCAGCCAGGCTGCAGGACTGTGATGCAAGAGGACAGAGCAGCTCCCGGGGAAGGGAATCAGACCATCTGACTTGCTTTCCTGGTAGTCTGAGCCTAATGTGGTGTCTGGCAGAGAAAGGCAAAGGAAAGCAAGACAACACTTAGTTCTCATGGTACCAAACAGCGGATTCTAGTTACACCAACCAGGGGCTTTGCTTCCACAGGGCAAGCAAGAGCAATACACAAAAGCCATTACGATGCTTGATAGGAGCCCTGATCCAAGCCCCTCTGAAATAAGTGGTGGCTGGATGGCGCTCACAAATGGCGAGCAAGATACAACTTTGGCTTGTTTTTTTCTTTTACAAATCTGATGGTCTCAGACACCAGACAACAAAAACCTCCACTCCGGGAAGCAGATAAATATTCAACACCCTCTCACTCCTCTGTCATGCTCAACCGGAGCTGCAGAGCAAAAGTCAGAGCCACCATTACGAGTAAGAGGACGGTATTGATCATTTACCACCCCGAACTAGTGGCAGGAGTATTTAGTATGCATATGGGAAACCCTTCCTTGCACCTCTCCCTTAGGCACAATTTAAAACCCTGTGAGGATTACTAAGGAACTCAGATGGCAGAGGAGCAGGCAGAACTCTCGCTCCTCTAGCACTGCAGGGGTTAATAAATTCCCCTTTAATCAGCTGTGTTAGCATCTTGGTGAAGCCTCTGACACCTGCCGCAATATTTACAAACTGTATTAGATAAGCCTTGCCCCAACCCCACCGAGGCGAACAGGCTGCAGCTCCATGCCGTGCCATGAAATCCCATCGTTCACGGGCCTGATCCTTGTCACAGCCGTGAGGTACGACTGGTATCTGGACTTCAGAACAAGCCGTGAAAACCAGGTTCCTTGCGCTGGTGTCTGGCGGCTGGCAGGACAGCGATCCCATGACACTTTGAAAAAGAGTGAGGGATCACCCTGGCGTCCTGGCCAACCTCCACCCTCCCTCTGGCAAGGGTCGAGCACCCAAAGCCGCGCGGGAGCTGGGGTTCAGTGTTGCCTGGCATTTGCTGGCTGCCCTGGCTAACTGTCAGCGCAGCCCACGGGAGCAGATTTATGCTGCTGGCAATTCCCCCGGCACTCCAGGCGCTCCCCAGACCTCCCTCTGCCCCAAGGACCCTGGGGCCAGCGGCATCACCAAGACAGACAGGGGGTCCCAGAGCACAGAAGGTAGAGATGGGGATGGGGACGGGATGCTGAGAACCGCACCATGCTCTCACTCAGGGACCACATCTCCTCCAAGCTCCCCATGCTGCCATTCCCTCCCACCCACCTCTCCAAACACACACCAGCTGGTCCAAGCACCCTAACCCCTGCCCCCAACCTGAGCAACAGCTCCTGGTCCAGCCCTTCCCCAGGCTGGAGCATCCCTCTGGAGCTCCTGGACCACAAGCAATTGGGCTTCCAAGCCAGAGAACAGGGTCGGGCTTCTTGGGTCGTTACTTACTTGGCTGCTGAGCAAAGGCACAGATTTAATCCACCTCCACGCCAGGCACCTCCACTCTCTTCAAAGCACTGAGATGTTTTTCTTTGTACAACCAGGCCGGCGAGTCTCCAGGGAGGCCTGTGAGCAGACGCAAGCCGTTACTTCGTACTCTAACGAAGGTAAGTGACAACCCAAGGGATGTTTTATCAGAGCAGGGCTTCAGTGAGCTCCTGCTCAAGCTTTTTTTGTAATAAAATAACCCCAGAACACCCAAAAAGAGCAAAAAAAGCCCCATCCTGCCCATTTTGTGATCTTGAGCATGAAGAATTCAAAAATCCCAGGCGAGCCTGGCGAGTCCTTGGGTCTTTCAGCGTGGATGTGTGGAGATGGGTCCTGGAGCACTCGGGTTCCCATCATCCCCCTGACCACCAGGACATAGCATAGACACAATCGGAAAGCGTGGTAAGAACCTAGTCCTGCTGCTGTCAGATATTCCAGTGCTGGTGGAAGGGTGCGAGGGCTGGAAGAAATAATATTGGCAGAAGTTTAGCTTAAGACAGCTGGTTGCAGAAGTCCTTCCATAGGGTAGCTCCTTGGAAGGAGCCATCCCTGCACCAGAGCAGGGGCAGTGCTGGGCCAGTTGCGCCCCAAAGCACAAGCTGGCCAAGGACTGCTCTGGCCACAGAGAACAAGGAGAAGAGCAAGTGGTTCTTTATGAAGGATGTCTTGATGAGGAATAGTAAAAAAAGTCATATAAACATCAGTAACCATTTCATACCGTTAGTTTTTAAAGTAATGGATGTAGCACTTTGAAAAATTTCTGTGGAATTACATTTTTTCATTTGTTAAATGCCTTTTAAACTTACTGGAAGGTGGCATTCCTCGTCATTAAATTTGTTTCTTGCAAACAAAGAATTTTGATTTATGGGGGGAAACCGAGAGAGTGGAAGTTGGCAAGAAAACTCACAAAAAAACCCAAAGAGAAAAATAATCTTGAGAAATAAAAAAGGCCCCCTGAAAATATAAAAATCATAAGGAAATCATACTATTTGCCCAGTCATCCCTTTGAGATAAAATTCTATTTTACCTTTGAATTAACTGACAAAATACACCAATCAGCTCTTTACACCCTGATATCTGCAATCATCCCAGAATTGGAGTTAAGCTTTAGGATTTAAAAGGGTTAGTTGGGTTTTTTTTACAGTTTTTACAGTTTTACTTACCTTCTGCTTTTGGCACAAACTTTTCTGCATAATCACAGGAGATAAAAAACTTTTTTAAAAGTTAAATGCTGAGGAAGAACTTATTCTTTGATGAAAGTGCAGATTCTTAGCTAATTAGCTGGTTCCAAGAGCTGGCTTTCAAGGAAAACCCCAAATGTCAGGAGACTCTCGCTAAAGCTGTAGGAGGTAGCACGTACAGTTGGATGGCAGCCCCGAGGTGCGTTAACATCTTGACCTTCAGTCTCCAAAGTAACCTCTGTCTGATCCGAAACGGGGAGCCCACAAGCGAGCTGAGGTCCTCTGGGGAACCTCGGTGGTTGCAAAACCTTCTGAAATGCTTCCCCAAAAAACGCAGTGGCCTTCAAAAAGTTTAGGTAATTTTTATAAGACCGTCCCGAACTTTTTTTCCTTGTTGTTCTCTCCATGAAATTTTAAACACAAGACCCCCAGGTTTCCATCTGAGGTTGTTCTGGAGCATCATGGCATGCAGAGTGTGCCAGGACGCTGCCTCTTACAGGCAACAGCCTTTGCCAAAGATTTTATAATCACAAGTCAAACCATTTTCATAGCGCTGAGCCTTTTTTCTGTTTGATTCCAAGAAAAATCAATGAAAGAAACTGATTATCTGCTTACTGTATCTCCATCAAGAGCTATTTAATATGGTGATAAAGCTTTTTTTTAAGCTGCTGCATAATCCTCTCTGAGGACCTCTGCTTTATTTATGCTCCACTTTATCACCTGTCAGAATATAACAGGCTGTCTTTTATTTTTTTGAGAATTATAAATCGCACTGGAGGTGACCAGAGGCTTTCTGACTATACAGTTTATCTTAAGGGTGCTTTGTTTTGCCCGGAAAGCCAAGCACTTCGGTACCTTCCCAATCACCAGAGCTGCCGCTTCTTTTGCTAAAGTTAAGAGTTGGCTTCATCGGTGCCTCGGCAGGCAATCCTGCCCTTCTCCTCCGCGTTGCTGCTTAGTTTTCCCTTTCTTGGGGAGTTTGTCATCATTTCTTGCAGGAACCCAAGTGACAGTGGAGATTCATCCCAAGGATACGACCCCACAACTCTTCAAGAAACTCTCCTTTGGAAAAGGTACAGCGTCGTGGTTTGGGCTGGGCTGGCCACTAAAACAAGCAGCAGATGCTCTCTTTTACCCCTGGCAGAGCGGGTCGAGGGTGGGAGGGAGAAGGGGCCGCATCCTTCCCTTTGCAGAAGTAGGGAGGGCAAGAAGCCCTCTGGGAGCTCGAGGAGATGCTGCCCCCCTCCTCAAGCCAGGGTAGGGGTTGTGGTGGTTGCACTAACCATGCTGGGATTGTTGCAGGTCCCCAGAGGCTGCCCAGCCTGAGAGGTCAGCTCAACAAAGGTGAGTCTCTGCTCCACCAGTGTGCGTGTCTCCAAGCTCGCCCTCACCCAGGAGGTTGCTCCCAAGAAGACACAGGCTCCCTTCTGCCCACGGGGGCTCAAAGCTCTTGAGAGGATCCTAACTCCTGTGCCCACTCTCACTGCCAGGCAGATGCTGCTGGACCCTGCCAGCACCAGGGGCTTGAGGAGCAAAATCCGTCTGCTCCTGGGAGCAACAGGCTCTGGGATAAGGCGGGTGGTGACAGTCTGGGGGCCGCAGCGTCCCTCAGAAATCCTCCAGCTGCTGCAGAGCTCTCTGCAGGGTTATCATCTAACAGCTCTGGAGCTTGGCTCTCCCTTCTTCCATGCCTGGGGGCTTTGGCCAGGTGGCGGGCAGGGGTTAGATGTCCCCAGCCCTCGGGCTAGAACAGGAGATGCCTGACTGCTGGGGAGCGTGGCCTCTGCAGAGCCACAGAGCACCCTATGGTCCAGGCAGCTTGCTTCGCCCCTCCACAGGGTATTGACATCCAGGTCCGAAGACAAGGGAATGGGCAAAGAAAAGCCTCAATTTCAGCCTTTTCCCACCCAGTTCTGCTCCCCAGAATCACTTACTTCTGTTTGTCTGTTTTTTTCTCCTGCCAACAACTGCTTACCCCACGCTCCCTTCCCCGATTTTCTAGGTTTCCAGAGGAACGAAGCCCCGCGGCCACCAGGAGGAAAAGACCTGCATGGTAACTATCAGCTGTCCCCTCGCCCCATGCCGGTGGCATGATGGGGCACAATGTGGGGCAGCCCCAGACAGGAAAGCCCATCTGTCCTAGAAACAGGGCTTGCCCCACTCCAGTCTAGACTGAAGTGTATGGACAAGGGATTTAATTTCTATTACCACAAGTAACGTCCAGCTTCCCAACCCCCTGTCCGTCGGGGTGGCAGATGGGCATGGCTTTGGGAATGTCGCACGTGCCTGAGACCTTCCCGAGGCTCTGCACGTGAGACACGCTACTCTGCAAACAGGCACGACGCATGGCTTCCTAACTGCACAGGGCTACGTGAGTTACTGCGGATCCCGCATCTGCGGGGAGCCATTGCAGCTACAACCTGACAAAGACAAAAACTGATAACCAATTTAAAAAAAAAAAACAAAAAAATATCCCATTCCCAAAAGGCAAAAAGTAATTTTCAGAGCTGAAGAGAGTGGGAACCTTTAAACGTGTAAATTTGCTATATCTCTCTTTAGGTCAGCATAATAGTCCTTTTTCAGGGAAAAACGAGATAAACAAACAAGCCTGTTAAAGAAACAGATGCCATGTGCCTACATGCTGATTTTAGCAGACGGGCACCTGCCTGGCACAAGGATGTGCCCGCATCCCGCCTGGCAGGCTGCACCATCAGCAGGGTATGGGATGCCCCACATCCCTGGGCCAGAGGTTTCCAAGAAGAGCAGGGCTCACGTTAGCAAAACGTCTTTGCAAGTCAGGAATAGACCTTCTGGCCACCTCCCCAGTGGGCTGGAGGTGGTGGCAAAGGAGCCAGAGCCCCATTTTGGGGAGATGGAGAGGGAGTGGGTGATGAACATAGATTTCAGAAGCACTGCTGGCTTCTCCACTGGGATAGGATGCTCTTGGAGCCTCTTGAACATCCCGCCCCCGCTAGTAGTCGCTGAGCAGGCAGCAGAGGGGCATCCCACTCGCTTAGTGAGGGTCACGAACAAAGCAGTATGAAAACAGCCAAAGCCTCTGTGCCCCCACACACAGCCAAAGGCAATGCACTTCTCCTTGTCACCTCTCTCCAGGCAAACAGCAGCTCTACAGCACCATTTGTTCACCTCTCCCCACAATCGGGAGTCATGCAGCAGCATTTTCACTTTGTGATCTCTTTTAAATCCTTTTTTCCAGAGAAACAGCAATCCTACAGAGATAGCTAGAAGAATCTCTTTAGTCCTGAATGGCTTTGACAGCACATGACAGGGGGAGAGATTGCTGTAGAGCTCAATTGTATTCTCACCAGCTCAGGAGAAAAGGGAGGGCTGAGCAGACGGTGGTCCAGGGGAGACGTCCATCCGATCCGTCTGTGCACCGAGCTGTAGCTGGATCACTCGGGTGGCTCACTGATGAGAGAGAACAGTGTCAGCTCATTCGAAGGCTGTTAAAAAATAAGTTATCTGATTAATTAGGGCAAGTTATTAACTGTTTATTCACACTAAGTAGAACCAAGAGCCTAGAGCCCGCAGAGATGCAGGCAGAATCATAGAATCATGGAATGGTTTAGGTTGGAAGGGACGTTAAAGATCATCTAATTCCAACCCCCTTGCCACAGGCAAGGACACCTCCCACTAGACCGGATTGCTCAAAGCCCCATCCAACCTGGCCTTGAACACCTCCAGGGATGGGGCATCCACAACTTCCCTGGGCAACCTGGGCCAGTGTCTCACCACCCTCTGAGTGAAAAATTTCTTCCTGAATTCTAATCTAAATCTCCCCTCTTCCAGTTTGAAGCCATTACCCCTCGTCCTATCACTACATGCCCTTGTAAAAAGTCCCTCTCCAGCTTTCCAGTAGGCCCCTTTCATATACTGGAAAGCTGCTATAAGGCATCCCTGGAGCCTTCTCTTCTCCAGGCTGAACAACCCCAACTCTCTCAGCCTGTCCTCATAGCAGAGGTGCTCCAACCCTCTGATCATCTTTGTGGCCTCCTCTGGACCCGCTCCAACAGGTCCATGTCCTTCTGGTGTTGGGAGCTCCGGAGCTGGACCCAGTATTCCAGGTGGGGTCTCTGCCCAGAAGGGCAGGCACACCAGTTTTGATCCAGCTGTTTCCCACGTAACGTTTCTCATTGCTCTTGAATTCATGCAGAATCGTGGCCCTTGACCATGCAAAATAGTCATCACTTTCAGCGAAACTACTGAAGAAATGCAGCTCTTTGCTGAGTTTTTTTTAAAAAGTCATGTTTTCACCAGGGTTTCCACAGCGCAGATTGTTCCCTGATACTCCTGCATTATATCTCATGCACCTCCATATAATATCCTGGGATTTTCTATGCTGTTGTACAGTGCCAAAGAGGCAGGAGGACCTCCTGCTCCAGCATTGCCCAAATTATACCGGACTAGACAGGATGGCTCCTGCTTTCCACGCAGCTGGCAGGGACCTTCTCAGAGTGTCCTCATGTCCTCTGCTCCCTAAGCACCCGCTGATGGATGCCTCTGCGGGTAGAGCAGGAGCTCTGCAGTGTCCCCTCATTCAAGCATACAGCCAGGAAAAACATCCCCTCCCTTCCCGAGACAATGACAACTCGTTTCTTCCTAGCATATCCATGGGACAAATCCTCTTTGAAATCCATGCCAGTAGATCTGCAGCAATTTGAGAAGCTGGATGCCTACGCATTAAAAGTAAGTCTTGCTTTTGCCTCTGTCTTCCTCCCAGCTCCCCTGCAGGGACATTCCTTGAAAGCAAGATTTCAGCACTAACACCAGCTTAGTCTGAGCTACCGGAGCAAGTGCCTCAAAATCTCCCGAACAAGTGAAAATCCATTTCCCTGCAAACATCAGCAACAGAGATCCCACTCTAGGAGGGAAACTATGACAAAAAATACTTGCTTGAAACATAGGACTACAGCTTTGTATTTCTGTCTTTAATGAAACTCAGCTTAGAGCAGTATCCTGGCAGGTGGGGTCTCACTAGCTTTAGAAGAGCAAGAGAGCGGGGAGGAAGGGAGATCTACCATAGTAATTTCTTCACCATGACCTTGGAATGCTTCCTCCTCTTCACAAACAGGTAAATGTCAAGAACAGCATAGAGGAACTCGTTAAAGCCCTGCTTAAACAAGCCCGGACTGATCTGGAGAAAGTCCGAGCCATATGGATGTGGATATGCCATCACATAGGTAGGTTGAGATCTTCAATTGAGAAGATAAGGCTGTTGCTGTCACCCCTGTTATGCTGCCATTGCAGTTTCCTATATACCTCGTGGGTTAGTTTCACGTGGTGGGTGGGAAGAAGGCTTTTTGGCTGCATTTATCCAGAACTGTATTCAGAGGTTCTCTCACCATCTCTGTTTCCATACTCCCTCTCCTAGCACTGCCGGGTCCTACAAGGTCTGTGTGGAAATGATTTCTTTCCACATGATGAATCTGTAACTCCTACCTGACTTAGTCGAAGGTGTAACCATACAAGTCCCTATCATCTAAGCAGCTGGAGCATGAAGCCGGGCTGCCAAGCACTGGAGGCTAGGTTGTCACATTCAGAGCCATCCAACACTACCAGAAGTTTCATCTCCACCACTGTCCTGAATCCCTGCACCACCCCCTGCACCCCTTCCCAGTGTACCCTGCGTAGAATCATAGAATAGTTTAGGTTGGAAGGGACCTTAAAGATCAACTAGTTCCAACCCCCCTACCCTGGGCAGGGACACCTTCCACTAGACCAGGTTGCTCAAAGCACCATCCAGCCTGGCCTTGAACACCTCCAGGGATGGGGCATCCACAGCTTCGCTGGACAACCTGTTCCAGTGTCTCGCCACCCTGACAGTGAAGAATTTCTTCTCAATATCTAATCTAAATCTTCCCTATCTCTATATGAAGGCAGGATAGAATCATAGAATGGTTAGAGTTGGAAGGGACCTTAAAGACCATCTAGTTCCAACCCTCCTGCCATGGGCAAGGACACCTACCACTAGACCAGGTTGCTCAAAGCCCCATCCAACCTGGCCTTGAACACTGGTGCCTTTGCTCCAGGAGGGTCTCAGCACAGCGTAGGTACCACCAGGAACCATCAAGCTGCCTTGCCCAGCTCGATGCCATCACTGCTGCTTCTGTAGCTCCTCTGCTCTCCCTCTTTGGGCAGCAGACCAGCCTTTGCAAAGAGCAGCCTGGACCCAGACCGGTGCTGAGCACAGCCAGTTCTGGGTGAGGTGCCCTTGGACAGTCTCTTGGCTGTTTTCACAGCCAGCTTTGCTCCTGTGTATGGTGCATACATCCCACGCTCCAGTCTCTAGCTGGTACCTAACTGCATTCATCCTATTGATGTGTCCATCAGCCGTGTCAGCAGCTCATTGGAGAGGGCCAGCTTTCATAAAACCTACTGGCATCTGCTCCATCACCATTCCTGCCCATACATGCGCCCTTTCAGCCTGCACAAGAGCTGCAATCACTCAGTTTCCCCAGCCCCTTCCTACCCAACCCCAACCCAGGCGACACCGGCGTTTCAGAAATAACCAAGAGATGCGAAGGGGACGAGGAAGGAGGAGGAGGCAGCATTTGTAGCCTCTGCAGTCTGGCACAGCAGAGGGGGCAAAGGCTTCTTGCCACCCCAAGCTCCTTGGTGGGGGGAAACTGGATGTGCAACGTGATTGCATTTTGCATAGCACATGCAAAAAATGTTTCTTTCCCATTAAGTCTGGGGGGCAGAGGGGGAGAAGTACAGCTATTCTTGCCCTCACCTCTTACACATCCTGACAGGCTCTGGTTCACTGGCTGAACAGGCCAGCTGATGGAGAGAAGAGCAATTTGGGAAGCACTGGCCTAATCTCGCACCCACTGAGATCAGCAGAGCTTTGCCAGCAACTGCACAGTTGGCAGAGTCAGGTCAATCCCAAGCAGCTTTAATCTTGCCCTTAAACATGCAGACTGCTGATTTCACTGCATTTCCCAAAACGGAGCATTTGACTCATCCAGGCACCCAGCTCCCGCTGGCCGCTCATCATTCAGTCTTTACGCTGTTAACTCATTTCTGCCTGCCACCGCCTGGGCCAGATCCTGCTTGGGATGGCCAGTCTGGTTTCAGTCGGTCCCTTTACCTTAAGCACATTCATGGGACGTCTCTGATCCCCAACAGGTATGCTGTGATCTCCTCACAAGTATTTTTTTCATACCACCTTGGCCCCAGTTCTCCTTCCTTCCTGCAGAGACTGACTATTTACATGCATGGGAAATAAACACAGTGCTAGGAATTTAAATTGGCTCACAAAAATGCAATGCATCTATCCTGGAAGAGCACTGACGATACAAACTCCTTCCTTGTTTGGATTTTAAGTGAGCGCTGCTCCCTGGGTATTTCTCCCCACCCAATTCTATTCCCTGCTGGTGATGGAACTGCTACCTCTGTGCAGTCGTAGCACTAAAATAAATTCTTTTAGCCATCGTTTCTAGCAGAAATGCAGAACCACATGCAGCCAGCTAGCCCTCCACACCCCTCAAGATGCTCGGAGCAAACCAGCCAGGTCGAGAAGCCAGCCCTTCCCTACGGCCCCACAAGCCAGCCCCAAGGCACCCATCAGCAGAGCGCCTCAGGGAAAAGACAAGCGGTTGCAGCATTTCATCAAAGCACAAATACAGCACATTGCCAGCTTTTTTTTCATCTTCCAAAGGGAGGATGAACCAGCTGATGCAGCATTCCTTAGAGCTTTGTCAGAAAAATACATTGGTATTTTAAGAAAGAGGTTCTGGACATGACCAAGGTTGGTCAGTATTGAATTAACCTTCCCAGACCAGTTCCTCTAGCTCTGTCTGAAGGGACCCTGCTGTGCCACTTTTCTGCATTCGTTCAAACAAATGAAGATTTCTTACACTTCCAGGTATTACTAGGAATCCCTTGCCACAAATCATTTCAGGTATTTCCCAACAAGCTACTTTCCAGGTATATTTAATACAAATTGTTTGTAAAGAGTGCAAAAAGCTCAATGGTTTCCTTTGACAGTAACATGAGTCCAACTCCAAACGCAGAGCGCTCTGGTTTTTACCAGGAGCTCTTGAGATGGCAGACCCCCCTGCCAACGAGAGCAGCCCCTGGGGAAGACCAGTTTCTCTAAAAAGGCAGATTTTTCCTCCTCCCATTTGGGTTCGACTGCAGAATCCCGGCCCAGGCTTAGAGCAAAGGGTGACAAGAGATAGACCTTGTCCCTCTCCCCCCACCAGCCATCCACGACATCCTTGCACCGCTCACGCCACGGCTCATTTCTCTTCGCTCACGCTGACGGAGATGAAAAGCAATCCAAGCATTGCTCCTGCTGCCTGGCGATCGCGTTGCCTGAGGCTTTTGGATGAACTTTTGTCTGTGTTCCTTCCCACAGAATACGATGTAGTGGGCTACCATAACAAAAGCCAGCTGTCGAGCAAACCCATAGATGTGCTTCAGACCGGGAAGAGCATTTGTGAGGGATACGCTGGGCTCTTTGAACAAATGTGCAGGTAAATTAAGCTCAGAAACATTCAATGCCAGGGAGAGTTAACACTCATTGTCAGCTCTGTGCCTATTCTGCCTGCCTTTGCATTGACTGATGTGACTTTAAGCAGGACGTGGAACTTTAGTTTTCAAACCATGCTGGGGAAAACCAGCAAGTCCTAGAAAGGTCAATTTTGCTTCCTCCTCCACCCCCCCCNATCTGCTGAGCTTCGCATTGCATTAACATAATGGCAGATGAAAACACAGAGCTAATTTGGTTAGAAGAGGCTGTTTTTCCTTCGGGTATCTGCATGTGAAGGTTAAAAGCATGGCAAGACTGAAACAAGAAGGAGTGTTGTCTCCAACATGCTCCTATGCAAGAGGTAGGTACAGTCCCAGAAGGAGCTTTCCCAAAACCTTCTGGAGATGCCCTCTCCCGTCCACTATGGAATTACCACAGGGACACTGCCTCACACTTATGGCACAGCGTTTACAGCAGGCAATCTCAAAGTGCATCACCATTGAGGCTAATACTCTAATTCCCATTTTACAGCTACATCAACATTCAATAACTAAAATCCACTCTCTGCCTACAAAACCTTGTTGACGTCACTGGGGATTAGTTGCACAAACGAGTGGGATTTCCCCCACAAAGCAGGACTTTACAGTCACAAAGCCCTTGCATAGAAGAGGCAGCCCCTTCCTTGGCAGGGAGCACAGGCGCCTTGCCTACGAATGCAGTGCGAATCCCTTCTCCTTCCCATTTCTCCAATCCAGTAAAGGAAGGAGATGGCCGTTGTGCCAAGCAACCCTCAAGCACCACAGCAAGGAGCAGCATCTCACCTCTCACAGCTGCATGCAATTTCATAGAATGGTTTAGACTGGAAGCGACTTTAAAGACTATCTAGTTCCAACCCCCCTGCCATGGGCAGGGACACCTCCCACTAGACCTGGTTGCTCAAAGACCCATCCAACCTGGCCTTGAACACCTCCAGGGATGGGGCATCCACAGCATCCCTGGGCAACCTGTGCCAGTGCCTCACGACCCTCAGAGTGAAAAATTTCTTCCTGAGATCTAATCTAAATGTGCCCTCTTCCAGTTTGAAGCCATTACCTCTCGTCCTATCACTACATGCCCTTGTCAAAAGTCCCTCTCCAGCTTTCTTGTAGGCCCTTTTCCAATACCGGAAGGGACTCTAAGGTCTCCCCGGAGCCTTCTCTTCTCCAGGCTGAACAACCCCAACTTTCTCAGCCTGTCCTCTCAGCAGAGGTGCTCCAGCCCTCTGATCATCTTCATAGGGCTCCTCTAGACCTGCTCCAACAGGTCAATGTCCTTCTTCTGTTGGGGACTCCAGAGCTGGACCCAGTAATCCAGGTGGGGTCTCATGAGAGTGGAGCAGAGGGGCAGAATCTCCTCCCTCGCCCTGCTGGCCACCCTGCTGGGGATGCAGCCCAGGATGCAGTTTGGCCTTCTGGGCTGCCAGCGCACCTTGCTTGGCTTAGAGGAGTAGTGAAGGCAATGAAGGTGCCTGGTAAGTTTGGGATCAGCCTTATGTAGAAGGGTCGTCCAAGAGGAGAAAACTGGACCTGATGACTCCGGGACACAAAATTGGAAGGGGCTTCCTAATGCCAGAAAGCAACAGTGTGCTTTCCTAAGAGCATGGGCTTGCAAGGTGGCTCTCCCAGGGAGCACCTTCTCAGCAGAGCAGCTTCCATTTATAGGATAGCTTTGGAAGAAATTAAAGACCAGTCAGTAACTGGCACGTGTAAGTAACAATTGGCTTTCCGCACCATGCAAAAAGATTTGGGAAGGTTTTCACTATGAAACAAACAAAATCTACAGGGAAAAGGACAGATTTTTTTAAAAATAATAATCCTGTGCCAGATGCTAATATGGTACATGCTTCCAACCACCAGCATATCCCACGATACCTGATCTCACTTTCTAAAGAGTAAAATACAGAAATAGGATGATGAAGTATGAATTTATAACTGCATCTTATGGAACAGTTATTAGCAGTTAGAAGTGAGGGAAATTTGTATCTGTTCATTAAAAAGCATACGTTTAGTTCATAAAAACATTAATCTTTCCAAGGATATCTTTTACTATTTAAAGGCTCTGTTGATTTACTCTTAATTCCTCAGTTCCAGGTTGATTATTCATTTTGTGATTCGGGAAACCTCCCAGTCATCTAGTCTATTACTTTTGTTAAATACTAGCTAAATGTTTAGCTCCTTTCCTGAAAAACTGTAACTAAAGACACCTCTTTCTTTTAAGGGGATCTCTGATCTCCTCAACCCTCCTTGTCTACTGTTCAAGTCTTATGCTGAGTCTAAGCACAAAGGCAAGAGGCAAAGAGCAGGCTTCTTATATAAAGGTTTTTCAGAGCCAAGTTTTGGGGGAAAAAAAGGTTTTTTAACATTCCTTTTTTTTGCTAGCTCCCACTGAGGCAACTTTAACAAACAACCCAATTTGCCAGTCATCAGGGTTTCCCCCTAAAGGTGCCGCTGAAGTCAACAGCTGACACTGATTGAGTCCCAGTTGTCCCAGTGCCAGCAGAGAGAAGAGTTCCTGTCGCAGACACAAGACCGCCAGCTCCGACCACAGCTCTGGCAGCCAGACTTCTTCCCATTAGCTGACCCTCCTGTCACAGGGGAAAGGTGGGCACACACAGTGGGAAGCTGGCCACAAAACATCAGTTTCCAAGCATCAGGCATAACAGCGATGAATGTAAACACGGGCTTCTGACCAATATTTTAGCAGCATTTAGCTAGAACTGGCTTCTCAGCTGACAACCAAACTTGAGTAGGTTGCGTGGCCGAGTGAATCAGGGAGTGTAAATACATGAATTCAAT
This sequence comes from Burhinus bistriatus, assembly GCA_013397275.1. NCBI lineage: Eukaryota > Metazoa > Chordata > Aves > Charadriiformes > Burhinidae > Burhinus > Burhinus bistriatus. Next base: position 988,328 of record VYXH01012749.1, read on the forward strand.
TTAGGGCAAAACCTAGCATTCTGGACTTGGGGAGAAACTGTCTTAACAGAATTAACAATGAAGGCAAAACAACTATTTGCACTTGAGAGGTTTCAGCACCAACCTTTGGGAGTAAAGCTGCCCACACTCCCTACAGGGGATCTGACCGCTTAGCTGCTCCTTATTCGTAATTAGTCTGCAAATAATCCAGGTTTCACATCCTCTTGCTTTTCCTGTTTTCTATAGTCAGTAGCTTTCCTTCTTTTCAGGCACAGGAGTGTACACCTACCTACCACAAGTATAAACCATTCTGTCTCCCTCTGGAGAAGCCAGATTTGCTTCTTTTTTAGATGAAATCATCAAAGTCAACCTGAAATCAAAGGGAAGAAGGTGCCATTGAATTTCAGCGACACCTGTAGCAAGATCCAGATTATTTCCTACTCTTTTTGAAGCAGAACAGCAACTTAGCTTTTAACTTCCTTGCTGCACCAAGCAGATTTTGCCAGCTGTTTCTTAATTCAGTTCTTCCAGTCCACCTTCTATTTAGGTCCTCTTCTACCATCACATGGTCACTTCAAGCATTTCTGGAGATCTTCTCAATCTTCTCTCTGCCTGGTTAATTTATCTGTATAAAGTCATTTAAACAAGAATGGAGACATGATCACTCTTTTCACCAATACAGGACTGCTCTTTCACAGGCTGTTTTAGCCTGGCTTTTTGCCTGTCCATTGTTAGCGAGGCCACTGCTTAAATGCTCTGACCTTTCTTTTGGGAGCTTTGAATACATCCAAGCACAAACTCTTCTTGCTGCTTTGCTAACGTTCACTGTAAGTGACAGCACAGGGAGAACGAAGGGCAGAACTCGTCCCTTAATGTTCTCTCTGAATATCCCAGCTAACAAGAAGCCTAGAAGGATTAGATGCCAATCCCCATGAAATTTGTGGGAATTTGGTACCTAGCTCCTGTTAGGCCCCTTGGAAACTCCTAGGATCAAATCTTCCTGAAAGTTCCTGGGCCAGCTTCTAGTCTCAGTTACATCATGTAAATCCAAGCTCTCACCAGTCTTGTCAGCGGAGTTGCTCCAGATTTACTGCCCAGCTCCCCGTTAGAATTTGGCTCACAGGCTACTGTGGGTTGGCAAAGATTTTACAGACCACCTGCGACACCAGGTTTCTCAATGGCATTCCTTCCAGTCTGGCCACTTTCATTCCGAATACCTCGTGTGACAGGCAGCACCTCACTATCGCCACGTAACAGCCCACGCTAAACGAGAGCTGCCTTTCACGCTCCCTTCTCCTCCTTGCTAGCCATCATTAGCAGGATGGGGTACTGCCGTGTTTCTCCTCTCCGTATAACTCGGTCTACTCTCCGCAGGCTACCCAACCCGAGCTCCCAGCTGGCTCTATATCAGCCCTTTGCAGTTGTGATTCTATTTTTCATGCTCCTTCTTAAAGAATTTAAGAATTTAATTTGATACTCTTAAAGAAAGAGTGTCAAATAACTACGTAACACAAAGACATCCAGGTTTGAGTTCAGTAAGCCTGTATGAGAAGCTGAAGTGCCCACCTCCCCTTTAAACCAGCATCATCTCCATGAAAAAAGCGGTCCTCCCTATGAGCACTACTGCACTGCCAGTTACCAGCCAGGATCTGTTATCAGACCTCAACTTCTTAACAATCATGCTAATTATCTTCCCCATAAATATCACTTCTCTTCTGAGTTAAACCTACATTATGCAGACAATCTTGCTCTTGAAGCACGCACAGTTTATTGCTTAAGGTAGCTGTTCTATTTAATCTACTTTTCAATGAAGAGGAAAAATGTCAATACCATCCCATACAAAAGACAATCCTCTAAGTGAAGCAATTTTAGATTAATGCTGAAATAAGATACCAATGTTAGAATCCATTGCTATCAACAGCAGAGAGCTTATTAACACAGTGCTTAATTAAATCTTATTTACACATCAACACAGGTATTCATTATTTTTTTATAAAGAGACTAATCATTTGTGCCCTGGACAAGCACAAGCTCACTCTTTAAGGAAACTAAATCATCAAGCACAATCCCGTGAGGTCCAAGATATCTTAGTTGGTGTCAGACACCAGGCCTACCATCACAGTGAGAACACAAGCATGAACAGACGCACTTTTAATTTATAATTACATGGGCTAATTGTGGACAGCATCAAAGGGATTCCACTGAGTAACAAGACAGAGAGCAATTAAGCACACTTCTTTGTCATCCTCCTCTAACAACGTTGAATTGATGGTGCATCAAACAAAAAGAGAGGGAATGTGCAAAAACTGGAAGAGAAAAGCCCCTTCCTGCAGTGGGATGCTCTCACCAAGTGCCTATGCAAAGCCTGCAAGAAAAAACGGCCCCTACACAACACCTCAGGCATCACGACCTTGGGTTACTCTCACATGCCCACCCCATATGAAGCCATTCTCTAGCACTGCCCAGAAAAATACAGTCTCTACGGGATGTCAGTGGTCAAAAGGGAGAACTTCCCTGTCTCTAGATGTAATAACCTAGACATTCACCACAGTAGTCTGTCACCAGGGTGTTACAGTTTGAGAAACCCACAACAATTTATTGTCGTTTAGACAATTATTCCCTCATCCGATGACCCCTCCCCACCCAGGAATGGGAAGTGGGAAAAAACAAGGCAACATGGGGGTTGAAATATAAATAGATTTAATAGAATAAGACTAAATAATTAACAGTAATAACACTAAAGAACCAATATTGATCCCGATACCAATACAAGATATACCAGGATTATACTCAGCCCATCCTATCCATAGGAAGCTGTGCACTCCCAGCAGGGGACAGCCAATGTCAGACACTACAAGCGCTATGGCTTGGGGAGGAAGGGAAGGGCTCACGGCTCTGGCACCAGGGCAAGGAGTTCTCTGGATTGCCGCCATGAAGGGAGAGAGAGAACTCCTCAGCAAACTTTCTAATTTCTATTGAGTCTGCCATTCATGGTATGAAATAATCCTGTTGGCCAGCTTGGGGCAAGCGCCCAGGTTTCGCTCCTCCTCGTCCCTCCACCAGGCCAGCTCGAAAAAGACTGAGACCTTCACACCCACACACCATGCCTGGCTATAGTGTCAGTATTTTCACACATTCAGACACTAGAGTCTTCTAAAAGTGCAGTTTTCCCAAGCATTAGAATAGAAATTAGTGCTGTGTCGCTCAAATCAGGACACGGTCAGAAGTTTGAGTTTTCCAAGAGAGGTACACTTGCATACGAAGACATTTAAAACCCCTGACTCCACTGGCACTCAACTGCAAGGAGGCACCTAAGGAGCTGATGGAGCTGGCCCACAGGGCTGCAGTTCTGCAGACATGCCGGACTTTGCTGCTCCTTTTGTCCTTCCACAAACGTACGCTGACGTGTTTAAAACAGAAGTCTCCTGCTACATCTTATTGTTTCCTTTTAGTATTGCAGGAATCCAGTGCATGAAGCTATCAGGATACTCTAAGGGGTACGGGTACAAGATGGGGCAGACCTTCACAGGGGACTCTGACCATGCCTGGAATGCCGTTTACCTTGATGGAAGGTGGCATTTACTTGATAGCACCTGGGGAAGTGGTGCTGTTGATGATTCTTTCACAAAGTTCACCTTCAGGTAAAGAAACCATCCTCTATGTTAATACATAAACCTACCCCAAAGGTAGAAGAAAACTGATGGCTGTGATAAGAAACACCAAATGTGACAAATTTTAGGTCTCACAGCAAGACCCAAAGCGCTGAGCACAGTATTTGGGCTGCCTATACAAGGGACCGAGTATGTACCTCTAGAAAGGCAACGCCCCTGAGCAGCCAGCCACATAACTGCTGAAAGTGAACTTATTTTGTTTATCACATCTTCAGGTTATGCAATACTGCGTCACACTTGATTCACAGCTTTCAACTGCCTGAGAGGTGGTGCCTCCACACTTCCAAACAACAAACAGCACCTCCCTCTTTCATCAGGAGCCCATGGTTGCAGGGGATAGTGCAAATACGCTGGTTTGCTAAAATACTCTGATAAGGGTATTTATCAGCTCAGTGCTTGCCCTGGAAATGGAAGACCAAAGCTCAGGTTCCTCCTCTGCCTGGAGAATTTCACACCCACCGACCTCAGTTTCTCAGCAGCCCAAACCACTCTGACTTCCTCCTGCTGAAACCACCACCACTGTGAAAGGGAAGAATTAACTATTTATAATTACTCATTTTCCTTTAATCTCTTCCTCCTTCTTCCAGGTACAATGAATTTTATTTTCTGACTCACCCGGCTCTCTTCATTAACAATCACTTCCCAGATAACAGTAACTGGCAGCTTCTTCAACCAACCCTGACGCTGAAAGACTTTGAGAACAACATGCTGCACAACAGTAATTTTTACATGTTGGGCCTGCTGACCGCACAGCCGGAGACAGCCATCATCCAAACAGGTAACACCCTGCGGAGGGCAAGCTGCTGAGCATCTCTCCTTGCGCAGCCCTGAATCCACCGCACACTGTCACGCGGGGAGCAAATTACATTTCCAGCTCGGTTCTGGCAAACAGAGTGCTCTCAAAGCTCTCGGGGCAGAGGAGAGTCTTTTTTCTTTCTCTTTTTCTTTCTCTTTTTCTTTGTCTTCGTTTGTTCAGGCTGTGAAAAAAAATTGTTGTAGCCCCCAGGTCTAAAAGAAAGGCTCAGTCAGCAGCTGAGGATGAGTTACTTTATCAGCCAGCATCAGTGGTGCGAAATTAGAAGTATGACTATTATTTATTAGCAACTCTGGCTTGAAAACGAGATTAAAACCATTTACAATGTTTCAAAAGTTTGACTTACTGAATGATGGATAAACAGGCACTTCTTTATGCAATACCCAGAACCCCAAGTAAGTCCAGCAGCTCTTTTAACACAAAACTCTTCAGGTAACACCACTGAACTACAGAGCCCACATTTAAGATTACCTTCCTTAGATTTTAGAAGAGCTGCAGGTATTCAACTAGATAGCTAATTTATGAATGCTAAGAACACAGAGTTAAAACTTAAAGGCAACAACATTTTAGGACTTCAAGCTGTTTGGGAACAGGCTTATAGGGAGGTAGATTATATTATTATTATATTATCTATGTACTGGAGGGTTCCTGCATTTTTCTCTGAAGCTTCTTGGAACAGCTACTGGACTAGCAATCAGGTCTAATCCCATCTAATTAAGCCCTTCTTGAGCACGTGGGCTGACAGTACTTTCAGTCACATTACACACAGGCTTTCAAATTCTGTAGGACCACAGCTCCATTTCAGTGTGTATCAAAACAGGATAAATGCACATCTCCAAAACAAAGGCCACTCTTCACCTCACTCTTTTTGAGGGACACTGGTCTAAGTAGACAGCTGACAAGCTCAGACCTGTCAATTGCAGCTCTTTGTTTTACTATTAGAGAAGCAACAATTTATTGGGACAGATTAGTCTTCCCAGAACGGGGTGTACATGCAAAAAATGTACTGAAACTCCTATGCGGTTTCTTTGCTCTTGTATTTCATAGTAAATGGAAAAGCCTCTGTATCAGTGGATTGCCGTTCTGCCACATTATTTACGTTTAAGCTGAAGGGAACAGATGAACACGGTTTAATGACTTTGAAAAAACATGGAATGAAGCTGGATATCTACCCACAGAAGACAGGGAGTCACAAGCTGCAGATCTTTGCCAAGCCCTCCAAAGCCTCAGAAGATGTCTACAACTGTGTGTTAGAATATGTCGTAGAGTGCAAGTCTGTGGACAAGGCCATGCGTTTCCCAAAGGACCTGCATCAGCCTGTTGGACCAAGCTGGTTCACGGAGCGGCAAGGGTTCCTGAGGCCGTCACACCCCAACCCCATCATTCACACCAACGATGGGAGGTGTTCTGTCACCTTCACCCTGGGCAAAGACATCAGCGTCTTAGCCTCGCTGCACTCCGATAACAGCAGCCTGACAGAGGATATGAGAAGGCGGCACATGATGCAAATCCATCGTGGGAATGAAATTGAGTTGAAGATCCATCTCCCCCATGCAGGGAACTTTGTTCTGAAAATCTATGCCAAGAAGAAGTCAGATCCTGGCAATTACGACTATGTCTTCAACTACCTCATCACTTGCCTGAACACTGGAGTGAAGTGGCCAGCTTTCCCTCAGAGTTACAGCAAGTGGGCGGAAGACTATGAAATACTAGAGCCGCTCTCCGGCTTGCTGCCAGCAAATCGCAACGTGCAGTTTAAACTCAAAATGCATGGGATAGCAAAGGTGCTTGTTCAAGCTGAGAACACTTACCCTCTCACCCAGAGCAGAGGCTACTGGGAGGGAACCTGCAACACTTCGGGATGCAGAGAGGTGTTTGTGATGGTGCACGAGAATGCTAACCACAGCTTTTACTCACATGTCCTGAAATACGAAGTTGAGACCCAGTAACACCCCTCCTTTGTTCTTTCACTTACTTGCATGAACCAACCTTTCCAACGTGCCCAAAACCAATGCAGCTTGAGGAGATCGCTCATTCTCTCGATCAAACCTGTTCTTTCAACGAATGCAGGACAACACTTGCTGGCTTTTGCAAGACTAAGGGCTCAAAGAAGTTCAAAGCAGAAAATCCTGTTATGAAGGGAGCAGCAGTGGAAGAAATTAAATAAAACCCTCACCTATGTTTCAGCAATACTGTCCAGACAAAGATTTTGAAGAAAATCACTGATTGTCTGGCCATAGGTCATTCAGTACCAGCAGCAATTGCTAGTTTCCAAGTTATGGACCATAAGAAAAGTCTTACAATGGCTACTCCGAGAAGAATCCACCTAGTTATGGGTCAGGATGCAGAAAGTACACCCTGGTTTTGAGCAGCAATATTGGACATGAGGAGCTTCAGGATATTTAAACCGAGTTTCTGTATATCTTTAGTCAAGTTGCAAAATCCATCCCAGGAGAGGGAAGTGTTAGAAGGAGTTACAACGTAAAGTTTTCTTGTGCACTTCATTGTCTTACAAATTTAAGTGATACTGCGAAATGACTTTTTACACTGACTCTTAAATACAATAAACAAAATAATTTTTACCTTTTTATATTACAGTATTTGAATTGTAAACACTTTTTTCTGCAATATTAACACTGTAATCATATCTCAAGCATATAGGTGTTTCCATAACTAAAACTACAGTAAAATGGAGAATAAAGGTCTCAAAAAGTCATTCCTTACTCCAACTTGTCTATGCGATACTGCAACTAAAGAACTTCAGGGGTTATGTGGAATAGCAGGCTGAGTGACATTATTACCGTGTAAAAAAACTATCTGGTGCTGTACTCCTGGAAAACCCCTACATGCACAAGGCAAAAGTGGTCTTCTAGTGAATCTCCCAAATGCACATCATAAAATCAAGCAATATTTTCATAAATCGTTCAGATGTCCGTAAGCGTTAGCATGACCCAAGAGATATTATGTTTGAGCTTGAATTTGAAATAAACCTGTTATGTTTTTGCATTCTGTTTCATGATTAGGGGGCTGGAACATCTTTCTTATGAGGAAAGGGTGAGGGACTTGGGTCTTTTTAGTCTGGAGAAGAGAAGGCTCAGAAGGGATCTCATCAATGCTTATAAATACTTCAAGGGAGGGGGCCAGGAGGATGGCACCAGTCTTTTTGCAGTGGTGCCCAGTGATAGGACAAGAGGTAATGGGCACAAACTTGACCATAGGAAGTTCCATCTAAACATGAGGAGGAACTTCTTGACTTTGAGGGTGGCAGAGCACTGGAAGAGGCTGCCCAGAGAGGTGGTGGAGTCTCCGACTCTGGAGACATTCCAAACCCGCCTGGACGCCGTCCTGCGCCACCTGCTCTGGGTGACTGTGCTCTGGCAGGGGGGTTGGACTAGATGATCCCCAGAGGTCCCTTCCAACCCTGGTGATTCTGTGATTCATTGACAAATGACATGAATTCCTCTTCACAAAGCTGCTGTATTTTCCACAGAAAATACATGGGTTGTTCCTACACTCCCCTCCTCCTCAGTGACTGGGTGGCAGAAGTTGTACACGATAGCGAAGGGCTGCCCATCTGCAGCAGGCTTGCTGCCTCTGATCCCTCGTACATTACTCCCTCTACTCCAGCACCCAGGGTTAAGTCCCCGTTTAAAGCAAGCGGAGTGAGTGTGCAGGGTACCTGAAGACATATTCAAGTAGCAGAAGTCTCAGTGAGGATGCAGGCTACTGCAGACACAAGTTGCAAGTATAAACACAACATGTAAGCTAACAAAGCTTACTTTAGGAGTACAGCAATGCTTTGGGGTCCTTTTTGTACTGGGGAGACAAGGAGGCTCCATATGAGACATAAAAGTAGGTTTTAAGTCCTCCTCCAAATGGTTAAGCGACTTTGCCCTCAAAAACTGGTAGCAGCAGCTCCTCCGTGCAGAAGGACTAACAAGCCTTGTAGCCCAGCAGGCATCCACTCCCTGGACAGCAACGCATACTGAACAGCTCAGATGCAGATGCAAGAAAGACTGGAGGATTTTTTGATTGTTAGGACCTTGAAGGCTAAAGCAAGCCTCGTCTGTAAGCACAGACAGCCCTGGTTTATTCTGCTGACTAGCAGAAGAATTTTTTTCTGAGATCTCGTTTGTCAGATCAAGGAGGACACATTTCAGTAGCTTTCATGTTACAGGTCAAGCTGATCCAGTCAAATACGTCACTTCTCACAATGGGAGGATAAGGAGGCATCCCAGAGAGCTTAGCAACTAAAGAAAACTACTTTTTCTACATAATGGGGTCAAGGATACTGAACTACACACACTCTTCATGCAACCAAATACTTAGACACACATAAACAGGCGCAACTAGTGGACAGCCATGGTAAAGCCCCTTTCTGCAGGGCTACACAAGTATGAATGTGGTCCCTGCTCCTCAGCTCAACGACTCCCTTTCAAAAGGTCTCTCTCCAACCCTACAGGCTCTATTTCTGCCTCAAGATGGCAGGGGGGGATTATCCCAAGGGAGTAGAGAAGCTAATTTATACCCTATTGCCCCCTACCTAGCAAGATCTCAGGGAATATTCCTTCCTTCCCCCACACAACGATGCAAAACCCAGACCCCTGCAGCTATACACATGTATACAGGCACAGACTCATTTAACCCCTCAACAGAAAGAGTGACCCAAAGCACCGTCACACCCACGGAAGAACATCTGTAGCACACTAAAGACAAGTAGAGCCTGCAACGGCTTCCCACTTTCAAGGTGCTAGGCTGGTACAAACACAAGTACTGCAAATAAATTTCCACAGTTTTGTTTCAAACAGAAAACAAACATCTGGCTCAACCTTGCAAATAAGAATTTCTTCGGTGCTATTGAAGGCAGGAGTTCAAAGACACAAAACCCCCCTCTCTAGCTTCATTAATTATAAAGCTGTCAGGGCCAGGTGATTATTCCAAGGGATGTTTGACACTGCAAAGGCAGAGAAGAACGCCTGAGAAACCCTGCAGCCCCAGATAAAAGCACCTCAGAAACCTGTACTTGCTGTGACATCTCCCTCCAGGATAAACAAGTCTTTTTCTCCTCCCCCTCATAAAAAATGCACATTCTTCAGCACAGCCAAGAGTCTAACACCAGTAGAACATCTCTGGAACAGACTTCTCAGTTATCTCAGGACCACCAGCTCTCCCATTTCAGCCAGAGTTCTCCCTTGACAGGCCTTAGGACTGAACAGTTTTTTGTAATCCCTCCACCACCGAGAGGCACAATTACTTAGCACTATGAATTCAGATCACTCAGTTTTGCAAACATCTTGTTTCTCAGTGAAGGTAAATTAAATTTGTGTAGAAGAAGTTTTTATCTCTGGCAAGTGTATCTCTGTGCTTCCATCCACTCACGAGTTAGCTTCCTCACCTGTGGAACAAATGCAGTTAGTATACAATAAAGATGCTCTGCTGTTTCCATGCTGGCTGTGAGAAAGGCACGTGCTTAAAAAACGAGCATTGCAGTGAGAGCAGGAAACTGTTCAATTCATCATACTGCCTTGTTCAGCCTCTGTCCTCCTCTCCTGGTGTCCCTGCACAGCAACTCCAGAAACAGCAGGCAAGCAGAAGTCTGTGTCACTGTATGTCTGCAAGGAGAGAAGGTGGGAAAGACAGAGCACATACACCAGCATAAAGAATTAATTCAGCAGTTCCCTTGTTGCAAATTTTATTCTTTAGATCAAATTTTTACAGCCTACTCCCTGAATGAAGCTGCTTATTATATGCATCAGAAATTGATAAATACTGTAGGATTATAGCTGCTAATTAAACAAATAGATCATCTTCGCTTTCACTCTTCACTTCTGCCAGCATGAAGATTAACTGTCAAATATCTCCAAAGGAAAGGGACATGGAAGCAAACATCACTAACAAGACATGAGGAATCCCTGAGAGTTCTGGCATATCACATAGTGGACTTACAGGTTCACGCAGGAAGGGGAAACAACAGTTTGCTCTATTTAGCTGTTCAGTTTTTGTCAAAATGCCCCATAACCAACCAGTCCATACTTGAGATCTGGATACGTCAGGTGGAAGTTCCAAAAATGCTCACCCGTGGGCAGCTCTGAGCAGCAACCGAGGCCAATGCTGATTATGTGCAAAATGCACGACCATAGTTTATCCCAGCTGTGGACAGTTCAACACCTCATTACAAGGACTGTGCAATGAGAATCCATAATGGATTGGAAGGTTTTATCCTTGTTCAAAGAACTCCGGAAGAAAGCCAAGATAAAAGGACTTGTTGATTCGAATGCTTTTCAACTCTGGAATGGAAAATGGCTTGACCAAGTGCAGCCCCATTTTATGGCATGACAAAGAGGCTGCAGTCTGCAGACAGGCATCGCCTTTGCTGAACTCATCTGCCTAATCGGTTGGTTGGGTTTTGCATGCATATGTTGCTTTTGAATTCCTGTTTCTTGTCAGCCTTAAGCTGCTCTAGGACAAGGTGAAGCTGACAGAAAGGAACAGGAAGCTTACAGGCAAGGACAAGGGTTCTCTCCATCCCTAGGTTTCCCTGTACAACGGCTGCAAAGGCTCAGCCACAGGAATAACTGCAGAATTTCCCTAAAAGAAAGGCAAGTTCATAGCAAACAGGTTCTGCTCACTCATTAACAACTTACTTTCCTTGAGGAAGGACTGAACATATTCCTCGAAACAGGTCACAGTTATATTTTAATGCAGTAGTTCAACTGGACTGGACAGTGTCCGAGACTGCCTAGATTCAAAACAGGCTGATACCAGCTTACACAGCAGCAGCAATTACATCTGCTGTGCAGATGAATCTCACTTGTTTGTGGGTTTTCATCCCACTCATTTCCAGTTCCAGCTACTCTCCTTTCTTTTATAAGAGCTGTGACCGCAATCAGGATTCAGCCATTCATTCCTCAGCTATTTTGCACCAAGCAGAATTGCAGTATCAAGCAAACTGCAAGGCAAGATAAAGAGACCAGATACTATACAAACAGTAAAGGGCAAAAGTTGCAAGAACCAGGAAATATTAAGAAATTCCACTAAGGGGAAATTAACTGGAGAAAATACAGATAGCCTAAAGGAAAGATGAATTACATTCCTTGTTCCTTGAAGAACATAGCTACTCTGGAAGGGAAAGGATGGAAAAGGTGTTGATCAAAGTTCCTGATGAGAAGGCAAGATAAGCCATAAGAAATTTACTCTGTATATTTGTATGAACAAAAAAAGAGGTGTTTTTCCATTCTCTTTTATTTAAATGCTTTTACATGTATAAAATATACTTAAAATACTTTACATTAAAATTAGCAAACGGCTTGCTTCTAAAAAACGCTGTCATCTCTTTGTGAGTGCACACCTCTGATGCAGCTTTCAGACCTACAGCAAGCCGACTAAAGTGTTTGTGGTGTAATACCCTCCTTCAGATCAAACATGTTAGAGAGGAGTTTCCTTTCCTCAATATCCATCCGGCCGATTCAGCTCAAACTAGGAGATACGGACTCTCACTCAAGCTCCAATGGCAACTGGTTTACAAGTACCTCCCTGGTCACAGTCTGGAACCACGTGAGTAAACCAGCATTCAAATTCAGTGAGAAACATTACTCCTGGTGTCCAAATTGTCTCACTATCTTGTCACTCTCTTTTTTCAGTTCCTCAATGTGAGCATTTAGGCACTCCAGGATGTGCTGGGATCTCAGTTCTTCCTCTTCCAGGTATCTTGCAGCTATCGATCCAACTGAAGCTGTAGGCAGGGGGCACTAAAGGGAAACAAAGGGATATCGAGTATTCTTTCATTCTAAGTTTCAGCCAGAAACTCTACTGATCTGCAAACCACACCACTAAATACACTTCTAAAGGGCTCATGTGTCATTTCTGTCCTACTGGACAGACTGAAAACTCAGCTCTCATGCTTGTATCATAGGTAAATGTCCCTCCCAACAGTCGCCAACCAACAGGGAAAGCCTCCCAAGCCTTTGCCAAAACTGCAGGGAGTAAAATCAGTGCCTCAGCACACGTTAACTTTCCCATTCCAGCAGTTCCCCTCTCTAAGGCACTGGAGGGCTAGCGCTGAACAGAAACAAGCTCTCCATGTGTCTACAGAACTGTTGCACCTCACAGGCAGAACCCTGACCCCAGAGGTATGAATAGAAATCAACTGTTTATTTAGGGGAACTGGAGTTTCACTTCAATTACCAGCCCCTCCACTTCAAATAATGGGAGGGAATGACATGGCACATGCAATCATAGCATAAGTCTAGAGAAGGTCACTACAAAATACCACAGGTTTTGTCCTGGGTATGTTAGTGCAGCCTCACACTTAAGGTCTACATCTTCATAAAAATCGCAGTGAGCAGTATCATCTCAGAATATGGGTTCCAGAGAAGGGAAAGAACTGCCAGACTGAACGAGCACTGGGGACATCTCTGCTTTCTTTTATATACCTCCTCTTCTTCCCTGAAATAACAGGTTCCTGCTACAATCCCACAGGGGAAGTACAGACCAAACTCCCATCACAGCTCACTGAACACTGCTTCAGTTCAGCTAGCAATGGTCAATAAACTACCCCAGATTTTTACCTTTACAGTCAAGAACTATTCCTGCTACTCACATCACTTACCCACAAGTTCTTAACTTATAAAAAACATTGTAAACTAGCCTTAATTTACGAGTTGATGAAGAGAAGCTTCCTGCACAGGGGCTGGCAGGTGAATTACGAAGTTATTAAGGGGCTGCTTTCTGTTACAGAAAACTTGCCTCAGTGTCTTGGCAAGAAAATGTAACCGGTTACTTCCAAATCCTGGAGTCTCGTGGTTTTCTGGTCTTCTATCAACAGCCAGGAACAAAGGGAAGCAGAAAAAAGGCTGCAGATAACAAGCAAATCTCTCCTACCCCACTACTGCTTACTGACGAGAATTCTCCTCTCTCAATATTAAAGGAACTGATTTAAAGACACTGGAGCCTGACCATGAGCAGGGATTCCCAGCCAACACCAGGAGAAATATTTGCATTTGCTTAGAAACCTTATTTCTACCTCTCAGAACAAAAAGCAGCACATTCTCTTCTACTAAACATCAAGCCCTAGAGCTTCTCAGACCTTGAAGTGGAACTGTTCGCACTTCACTTCCAACCCCGCAATCTGAAGAGTTTCCATTTAGAATATTACAATTCCCTAAGCTCCCAACATTTGTTTTCTGGACATGCCCACAAGCTACTTTAGTCTTGAAGCAATCAAGACCTATTCTTGGTAGTAAACCTCATCAAGAGGTACAAACCTGACAAGCCTCCGCTTATCTGTGCATCAGCCTTAGAGACTCTTCTCTGAGTCCCCCACAAAATCAAAATAGCTGTTGTCACCACTAACACACAACCAGAGGAGAAGATACTCTGAAGACTGCTAGGGGCAACATGTCTGGAGCAAGGATCAGCACCCAGGATTCTCCCCTGCCAGAACTACTTCACAGGGTGTAACAATTATTCTGTGTCCGTCTTCAATTCCCCTCCCTGCTCAAGTCAGTCTACAGTCTGGTCATTACAGATGGTAATGGGATATATGATCTTAAATACCAAAGAAGTGACTGAGTCCCAAGTTTCCTGTATCTTGGGCAAGTGCTCCAGCAGCTGAGGTAAGAGGACAGAGAAGGTGCCAACAGTGCTTCCTACTAAAAAAGTGTGATCAGTGACTAGGAAAAATAATAGCCTCCCCTTGTGCAGTGAAGCATCGATTTCAGGCTTTCCTATCGGCTAGCATAAGCGGCTCTAAGTTCAGCGTGCTGACTACTGCAGTCCCATTCAGAGGGGTCAAACTCACCCTGTGCATTACAGTGAACGTAGATGTGCGGCACCAGCTTTCAGATTCACCCAGAAACTGTATGTTGAAATATGCATCACTCTACATCTACTCTGAGCCTCTACTACAGACCCAAGCCAAAAGCTGAAGCAGAATTCTGACATGACAGAAGCAGTTCATGGTACACACCGATGTACAGCATCAGTATGGAGAGAACCATGAGCTTCTAGAATTAGCTTAGCAGTTATACCAAACACAAAGCCCTTCCCCAGAGAATTCTGAAGAATAACCACACGGCTCCCATTGTCCAAGTACTAACCATCCAGAAGTGTTTTTTCCTCCCTGTTTAACATTTGATGTATGCGTACAGAATCATACACATACCAGCCAGATCATACATTCAAAAATCTGGCTCCTTCTGCCAGATGAGAACCCAGCTATATCCTCAGCTGTTGAATAGCAACCAGCTTCTATACAACTGCTTACCAAAGGCACAGATTCCCTCTGGTGATTCAAGATGGACTGTTTAGATGCTTCATCTGCAAAATCTTTGTTTCCATCCAGCACACGGAGCAAAGAATCCGTTTCCAGTGAGGTGCCCAAAGCAAGTGACTCCACGGAGTTCTTCCTGCTGGTCTGGGTCGGTAGCTCAACCGTCTCAGGGGTCACAGTTCCTGTTTCAGCAGCACCCCATCTCTGGGGCTCCCCTTGATAATGCTGAACAGTCCCGTCAGGCTTGTGATATATTCTCTCTGCTCGTTCATCATGTCTGTGCTGTGCTTCCCAAGTTGTCCTGGAAGGCAGGTTTGAACACATAACACAGTTTGCCTCTTAGCAGCTGAACTTTAGCAAAAACTTGTGCAGAGATAACAACATACAAGTTACTGATAGCCCTGGCAATCCAAACTGGCTCTTGTTTCCATAGCACTTCCAGTCTCCGGGGAGTTCTCTCTCACTCTTGTGCTATCGTAGATACCAAAATCTACAGTCTGCACATCCTAGTATTGCAAAAGAAAGGAGCACAGCCACCTGGGCCAAATCTAATCCCTTCACCAAAAAGAACACATACTGCTTCTCAATCAAAGAAAAAGGCAAAGGCAGTCAAGAGACAGTCAAATACTAGCTGGCTTTGCAGAACACAAACTAGCTGGGACTAAAAGCTACTGCACTACTTAAAGCATAAAGGCAGATTCCAAAACAGTCCTTGTGTTCTCCCATACGTACTATGTGCTGGCGATAGATACTATACATGAAGCACGTCACTGAAAACCCACACATCCCCACGTCTTCTGTTCTCCTTCATAATAAGGAAGCAGCATCCTTGGGGCCACACAACACTTACCTGTATTGCACATCCTTGGCCTCAGGCTCTTCGTCTTCCATCTGCTGAGCAGCACCCTTAGGTTCATCCTGGCAGACCTGTTGAGTGAGCTCCAGTTTTGCTCTGGCCTCTGCTAGATCCTTCCGCAATTGCCAGTTCTCAGATTTTAATTTATTTAGTTCAATAGCATAGTCTTCACTGAGTGCTCTTGGGGTGACATCTTTTCCCTAATAGACAGAAAAGTGCTGATGTCGAAATTTCTGATTTTCAAGACACCATAGTCAAATCCAGAGCAAAGGCCAGCAAGCAATTCCTTGAGGCATATCCTCTAATCTCAATTTTGACTGGCAAAGTTTTCAAGGCTTTCATAAAAGCAAATCAATTATATATGCCTTATTGTGTCTGCATCCAGACAAGCTGTGCTGATCTGCCTAGGAAATGAAGTCTCTTTCACCACTGGGTGCTTTT
The DNA here is from genome assembly GCA_013397275.1 of Burhinus bistriatus. NCBI lineage: Eukaryota > Metazoa > Chordata > Aves > Charadriiformes > Burhinidae > Burhinus > Burhinus bistriatus. The sequence goes on from VYXH01012749.1 coordinate 1,004,359, forward strand.
GAAAATAGGAAAATACAGACCAAGAATAGTTTACATGTATCTGCCTCTGGCCTTGGGATAATGAGAAGGACTAGATGACCTCGAGTTCTCCTCCAGCTGTATATTCTAGGATTCCCTCACTTAGCTAAGATGCAAGCCTCTCAGCCAAAGCTGGGAACACTTAGGTGGCACCCTCATAAACCATAAACTGTCTCAGCCCGAGCAACTCTGCAGGTATCAGAGTAGCAGGCTCTGCCACATACTTCCTATTCATGTTGAAGAAACACACAACCCAGAGGCTTAGCTGTTGATGAGAAGTAATCAGTCTCAGTGAGAAACCACCTTTCATGTGATCTACCAGCAAAGCTGTTTGCAGGAACACTTCTAGATCCCCTCACTCAAATTAGGGAAGGCCTATGGGAACAAATACGAAAGGCTGTGCCTCCGCACCTGGGATGACCCATAGCCCTTTAGGAACTTTCACTGGTAAAAGTGAATTACTTTTTTTCTTTTGGAACTCTGAACAACTTTCTTCTCCCCATCTTCTTACTAGGCTAGACATTCACACTTTCTTTTTGCCAACTCTGCCAATTAATATCTAGATGCTTAATTCATTCTCACCACTGCTGTATCTATGGACTTTCCAAACGTGCATTAGAAGAACCTGACCAAGATTGGTAGCTTCTGTGTCATGGGGCTGTGGTTTTGGTTTTTTTTTAACAAAATAGGTTTCTTGCTTTGCACTTTGCTATCAAGTTTTTGGTAAGTCAGGCAGGGAAAAGCCCACCAGGCACTTCAAGCAGAAAGCAATGGGCCTTAGGTCACTTCAGTCTCAACTCAGCCCTCCAGAAAGCTTTGTTTTTTCTCCATCTCAGCAGCCACAAGCTTCTGTTCAACACTTTCCCACAAACTTGGCACATTTGACAATCACCCCAAACTAATATTAAGAGCTGAGTGTCTCCTTCCCACAGATCTGACAGGATAAAAGCTCTGATGACATACTGTCATTAGGTTTTCAGCTGTCTGAATCCAGTCCTTGCCCCTGTGAGGCATCCATTCCGGATTATGTGAGACAGAACTTGCAAACTAGCCATTTCTTCCTTCCTGCAAGCACTGAAATCAACCGCTTTTAAGGAATTATTCCTGTCAAGACTGCACCTCTTCCATGCAGGCTCCCTTTCTCCCCTCTGGACAAGGTGGCCTCCCCTAGCCTCCAGAGTGCCACATCAGCAGGAGCCCATCAGACTGCCCCTTCCCAGTGGGTTGCCCTAAGTTGTCCAGTCCATATTCCCAGTCTGCAACCCGCCTGCAGAGTGCAAGGCACAGGCCCTGCTGAATGGCTCCTCACCAGGAGGGGAACACGCTCTCACCCCAGAAATTGCAAGGACCAGAGCAGCACAGCTCTGAGACAGGTCAAAAGGACATCGCAGATTTGGAATCAGAGGTTTAAGGTAAACTGCCATAAAATGGAAATGTAACAAAATGTACTACACACCATGGGCCAGACCCCACGGGGAAGAAACTGAGATGAGAGCTCTGTTTCCGCAGTTCTCACTACTCTGTGACTGAGCCTATTTCCTCACAAAATGCTCCTTTTACTTGGGTTTTAAGTTCACTGAACTCTACCAAGCATTTTGAGAGGCCTGGGCAAAGACTATTACTGTTCCCAAGTAGGGGACACACAACACTAGCCCCTTCCCATCTCTGGTCCCTAATGCATACCTCTAGCATACCGCACTCCATTTTTTCCAGCATCTCCAAGAGATGACGGTTTTCCAGCCTCAAGGTTTCCAGCTGGACCAGAATTACCTGAAGAAACAGAGGCAAACAACAAGCTCAGAAAAAAGAACACGACACATGCCCACAACACCCTACAGGCATTTTCCACCCTCAATTCAAGCATGAGTATGAAGCAAGTCTTGGTCCAATAGATCTGCAGGGACCCTATAGAGAAGACCATCCAAATAACCATGCACAGTCATTTACTTTTGTTTTCAAAGATGTCATCGTCCAGGCCTAGTTAGCATGAGTGATCTCAAAGAATTCTGTGGAACTGCCAGTTACAGGTTTGAAAAGAAGCAGCAAGACAGATTCAGTGAACACCATAAATTAGATTTCATCAGAAAGGTCTCTAAGTCTTGTTCAAAGGCTGAAGAGAGAAGGAAACTATTAACACAGCTAAAAACTAGAGTGGTATTCCAAGCCTTCAGATCCCTTAAAGAGACAGCGCAAGAGTTTTCTGTCTTTTTTACCCTGTGCTCCACCGCCTTCCTCTCTGCTCTTTCGATCTCTGTTCTCAGCCGTTGTTCTAGGTCTGATGTGGAGCCACTTGCAGACGCAATTGTGATATCCCGCTGGTGTAACTCTTGTGTCAACCTGGAGATTTCCCTTTTCATCCCTTCTATCTCACTGCTGTGAGTTTGTTCAGCTTGAGAGAGCTGCTCTTTCAGCTGGAGAAAGATACGCACACACCACCCATGAGCTTTTAAAAGATGTTTCAGCAAAAAAGCACAGGTAATGTGTCATCTAAGTACAAGAAAACAAAAAGCTTTGTGTAACAAGCCTTCTGTGCATGCTTGTCCTTCTTGATTGAGAACCACCTCATCCCAATCCTTTTCCACACCATAAACTGCCAACTGGGACACGACATAAATTACATGCTGTGGAGTACTCCAGAAGACCCATAATTGATCAAATCAGTCTCTTTAGCTCACCATTGTACCTCCATGGCCAACAACAGATACCCAAGGTTTTACCATAACTGGGCAAGCACAGTAACACTTTTATAATACAACCTTGCAAATATGCCACTCTGCCTTCCTGAGGCAGAGGTGGTATCTTTAAATAGCTCTAGCCAGACTTTTCTTCCATGAATTTCTCCTAAGTCTTTTGAATCGATATTAGCTTGTAGCAACTAAAGCTACCCATGGCAAACTCCCACAAGCTAGCTATACACAAGGTAAAAATATACCTCTTAGTTTTCATAACTCCATTTGATGACTACTAGTCCCTGCATTATGAGAGAATAATCATTCCCTTTTTACTTTCCACATGACAGGCATGATTTTATTTTTAGTACATTCAATCTCATTTATCTCTTTTCCAGTTTGGTAAGTCCTATTCCATTCAGTTGTTCCTTGTATAAAAAACACTCCATCCTGTTGGTCATCTTTTTCCATATGTTATCTTGTTTTATTCAATCCTTTTTGAGATGGCAGACTTGAACTGCATACAATATTCTGGTAGACACACCGTATATTTATTCAGTGACATAAGAGAACAACATAGCATAATTTCTTCCCTAGTACTCTATTCCATTAGCCAAAAAATATTAACCACCCAAACCTCTGGGATTTTTCTGAGAATTACAAGCGTTTTAGAAAATTGAACCAGATGATCTCTGCCTAGCCATGTAAATACCATCCATATGGTGATTTATCTCCATGTCACCTCAATGCCTCCCAAGTATATAAAATAGAAACAACCATAATAAATCTCTCTTTCCTCCCTAGCAGCCTGTAGGAGATTCGTTTATTGTGTGGCTGTTTAGATGTGTCACCAAGCATGCATCTCTGGCAAGATCTGCACTTCTGTACATTCAGAATAAAGGATGAAAGATTTTCACAGAAATAAGGTTTTTCACTCAAGTCCAATAAGGTTTCTACTCTAACCACGCTCCAGTGAAAGCTCTCACTGACCTACTGCGTTATTAAAAATCAAGCCTTTTGGAGGGCTTGCGTCCCTCAGGTGCACAAAGCACTAGAGTGAGGTCCTCGTGGCAGATGAGCTGCTCCATTTCTTCCAGCCCCTGCGTTCATGTCTAGGTATCAAGTCTGAAACAAACCCCCTTACTCACATACAGACCAGAACACATTTGAAGCCCTGCCTCAAGTGTGATAGGACATATTACAGCAAAACCCACTCCCTGCCTGTTCTTCATCCTGTTGGGAGCCTGTATTAGGCTTAAACTCAGGATTCCAGGCCTTAATTTCTTTGCATATTTGCCCCTCCGGCACTAATTCAATTATCTCCACACTGTAGAGAAGTACTGTGTGCAGCAGGGGTAGGCCTAAGAGATGCTCACAAAGTAAATTGCACAGCCTTGTACAGAAACCTGCAAACCCATCCTCTCAAATTCTTCTTTGTCAGATCTGCTCCTTGCCCTTCAGCATATCACTGCCTCCCAACACTCCTGGCCTTTGATCCCATTTGGAGCTTTGCTAACTGTGCACTGGAGTCTCTGCTGAGGCACATGACACGCATGGGAACAGCTGACTCCACAAGTGCCTTTCCCACTCTCCAGGAACAAAGCAACATTACCTTTTTAATCTCTGCCTTTGACTCAGTATGGTGTTCTTCCATTGACTGCAGCTCTTTGATATTCTCATCCAGCTCTTCACTCAGCTGTATACACCTTGCATTTGAAGACACCAAGCTGGGTGCCAAACGTAAAGCTACAGATTAGAATACCCCAAGGAGGAGGACATGGTCAGAGAAACTTTGATCTTCCAAGCAGTCTCCTGTGGCCGTCATAACAGAAACCAGACTCTTAACCTAAAAGTTCCTTACTAATCCTTTGGTTTTGTTTACCAAAATCATTTCAAAAGAGATCAGGAAGCTGATCTAACAGATAATAGCTGCTTCTTGTTTGTTTCTTTACCATAGTAAGAATACAAACTTCCCAGTGAACATCAGTCTGAAAACCACAAACTCCGAGAGGAAGACTTGCTTATAACCCTTAATTCACAGTAAGGTCTAGAGCTGGTTCTTACCAGCTGACCAACAAAGACTCCTTAACCTATTACCAATGAAGGTGCTAAGCCTAAGCAAGCTAAAACACTGAAAACACCCCCAGTATGTGGTGAAAAGCAGCCAACCAATTAGCAAAACAGTCTCACTATTAAACTGCAAAATGAATAGCAGTTGATTTCTTCAGCCCTTTGATATTTAAAATAAGCCTACAAAAATCAGTGGGACTGGTTAACTTGATGAATACAATGTATTAGGTATTATATTATGATCCGAGTTTCATTGCACATCCAGGGAAAGCAAGCAGTCAAGCTACCTGTTCTCAAGATGAGTCACTTCTGACTGTAAGTGCTGTTCCTTCTTCTGGGCAACATCCAGCTGCAATAGTATATGCTCCAGGTCTAGCCCCGGGGAAGACAATTGCTTCTCCTGCAAGCGTTCCTCCAAAGCACTAAGCAGAAACACGAACTTCAATCTCAGTACAAAAATGTCACGCCCGAGTTCACTAATACAGGAAATATAACCACCATTTTCTTGGAATTCTCCGAAAAATACACAAAACCCAACACTACGTGATACCTGTGTGCACTGTGAATGCACCAACATGCCAGCTGGCTGACAGCCCCCTGTTTGAGTTCAGGCTGACTGCAAAAGACGACATCCTATTTTGATGTTGGCCTCCCTGATCCAGTCTCCCTGCCATTAGCAGACATCCAGCTTGCAAAAAACGGTGTGGCTGTTAGATAACATACGTCAAAACCTTTGGACATGGCCATCAGAACCTTATAGCTTTTGCATGTTGCCAGTGCAGAGGGGAAGGCCAAGGTGATTTTGTCACATAGGTAGTTACCTTATTAAATCGGTGAGAACTTTCACCTAGGTTAATAAGCACATTATCAAATCCTGAAAGGCCTTCAGCATTTGACTGAAAATGCCTGAGGGAAAAAAGGCTGAAAAGCTCAAAAGCCCTCTGCTGCCTCCAGAAACCTAGCCAAGTAGAAAGCTGATTCCTTCCACACTCTTCACTGAGTACCAGTTGATTACAAAAGCAATGCAATTTGGCAAATGCTGCAAGGAAGCACAGCGCTTGTGAGAAACTACAGTGTACCATTCTATATATCAACCAATACAGATCCAGCTGTATGAAAATGCTTCTACCGTCCTCAGTGGGAGAACCTGGAATATAGATTGGGATTCAAGAGCATAAGCACCAGTGAGGCACAGATGCTACCTGACAAGGAGTTCTTTTGTGTGAAGAGTTTCAGTCACCCTGGCCAGCTCTTTCCGTAACTGCTCCTGGTGCAGCTTGGAGCTGTCAATGAAATCTTCCTGAGATTGCAAGGTGGCTCTAAGTTCCATCTTCTCATCCTGTAGCACCTGCATAGGAGGGAGAAGGAATGACTGTCACAAGATGGACCAAATCAGTTCGTTGTAATGCCATGAGGGGTTGATCAGCTTTTTAAGGAACCCCTGGAAAAACTGCAGAACACCACAAGGGTACAAAGCCAGCTTTGAGGCCAATCAGGAACTTGACAATAGCTCTAGAAAGAGGCAGGAGTTCTGGGATGAAGAACCTTCCTGCTACTTCTCACAAGCACTGCTTTATATTGTCTCCTAACAGTTCTCCCACTGACCTCTAACATTTTCTTGGATTGCCTTAATTCTTCTTGAACTCTTCGCTGATCTTCCAGGATCATCCTGTTGTTTTCAGTCAGGTCGTCCACTCTCATGTTAAGTCTCTCCACCTCCAACTCGTTGGCACAGATAGCATCATTGGCCCTCTCCAGCTTGCTGGTTAAGTGCTGGATTTCTGATTGGCTGGCCAGCTCCACCGACTCCAGAATCTGCTTCCGATTAGCAAGCTGAGTCTGCTAAGAGCAATTGGTTTGCATTAAAGCTAAATTATAGAAAACTGTATCAAAACTACATTCAAAACAACTACTGATTTCTCTGTGTAATGAGCCACATTCTCAAAGCAAGCAGCACTACCTTTCAGGGAATTAGGGAAAGTATTGTTCCAGTGTTACATGATGGGTAAAACTTCTGAAGGAAAACAGAATAAAAAAAACCTGAGGGGGCCCTCTGATTCCAAAACGGGTTCAAAGAGAATCTGGGAAAAGAGGATCTCAAATCACTGAAGTTGTCCGAGTATGAACTGTCTTAGAACAAAGCCGCCTACTATTTTTTGCTCATTAACCTGAAGCTAGACCAGGAGAAATGGCAGCATGTAAGAAGGTTTGTAAACACCGTAACCAAGCTAGAGATTACCCAATCGTTAATTCCACATCAGGACAGAAAGCAGCTCTTGGTGCACAATGAAAAAAATCACAACCACCCCAAACTGGATGGAACAGTCAATTATGTTTCGCTTTATGCAGTAAATATCTGGTTCTAACAGCTTGCGAGAATGCTCACTTTGAATGTTTCATTGTTTTAATGGTAGACAAAAAAAAGTTGTAAGGAACATATGACTAGCAAACAATACATGCTCTATTATTTATAGGCACAATACTTTATTTCCAAGCATTTCTTTCCACGTAGCTAGCTGGTGAAATTTAACAAGCCAGCTCTCATATAAGCTTCTAAGAATAATCACTTCATATATTCCCTTTTTGTATAGTACCTTGTAATTTTTAAAGGCTGAAACAAAATATTTGAGTAGTCCTTTACTCCCAATTTCTAAGAGTAGCAATTCCTGCCAGCTTCAGAATCACCACATGCCTTGATTTACTGCCTGACGCATAATGCCTCATAACTGAGAGAACTATAGGAACTGTGCATTTGGAAGACTATGGTATAATTTTGATTACAGCCTTTTCATTATTTGAACAGTCATGACAGAAAACGTAATCAGGAGGGGCAAGAGTTTAAAGTACAGCCTTTCTCCACCCAAGAAAACACAGTACCAGACTACCTGAATATTTATTTCTGCATTAAGAAAACATCCAAGCTATCTCTTATTTCCAGCCACAGAACACGCAGGACAGCACAGAATTCCAAGTCTCACTTGTTGACTTTAAAGGCTGCCAGCGTTACAGGAAGGTGTTCATCACTGGGTAAGAATGCCAGGCTTCCCTAAGCTGCACTGAGAGATATGAGGGGAAGCCAGCTGAAAGAAGGGAAAGGGGAAGTAGCCCATGGTCAAAGATCTCAGCTTGACCTTGTGCAAGAAAAACAACCAAGCATAAAAACTGCATAGAAACATTCAAGGCAAAAATTTAGCCCTTTCATGCTGGGCTTTTCAAAGAAATTGAAGATTCAAGCAGTCTGTTCACAGTACCTATGCACCTAAGTCATCTACACCGCTTAGAAAAATTGCCCCAAACTCCTGTTTTTCTGCTGCACAGTAAGAAGAGTTCCTCTGCACTCCAGTATACCAGCCCACACTCCAAGGACACATCTGTTCTCAAACAATTGAGCTATCAATGACACAAAGACAGCAGAGCAGTGAGACCTTCTGCTCAACGGTTCTCTCTGCATTTGCAGATCTCCTAGTGTCAGCCTCTCACAAAGCCCCCTGTCAGAGCCAACTTCAATCCTGTCATCACAAATGTCCTCCTTGCAGGAGCTTCCACTCAAGAGCAACTCAGGAGCCCATTAAGCATAAAGCCCCCAGCAAGAGCTTCTTATCAGTGTCTGCTGTGATTGTGTCAGTGTGACTTCACAGCTGTGCTCTAGGTCAATTCATCTTGCTCTGCTGCAGCACCACTAACTCACTGAGCGATTAGCTTTTCAGGAACAGCAGCCCCACTACTTCTTGCCTTTAAAAGACTTTAAAAAAAAAGAAGAGAGGGGCTGAAAACTGCTATTACTCCAGTACTTTGCAGAAGTATATGTCGTAGGGAAAGACTATTTTCCACCATCATCCTCTGAGCTGGACCTACAAGGTACATATTCAGCTACTGGGAGGTACGCAGCTTTGAACTAGACAATAGGATGTAACAGCCGTTTTAAAGTGTCGTATGCTGTGGTCTCTGCCTCCTAGGGAAAGCTTCATCCTGCTGTCTTCTCTACAGATTGGAGGGGTGGCAGGGAGAGCTGCACGAGGTCTATCTAACCTCTGCTGACAGACTCCAGATCTTTTTTCCATACAGCACTTATACAAGTAAACCTTATTCCACCAGGACATTAAAAGTCATGTCAATGGCAACCTAAACTGGATTCAAGCCTGAGAGATTTCATTAGCTTCTCCCTCTTCCCTCCTCCCTCCCCTCCCACCTACTGCCACAAACAAAACAAAAACTTTCAGCACATATTAATTGTACCTGAATGAGCTCAGACTGCTCAGCCAAAGCCTTCCTCTGTGCTTCCAGTGATGCCACCTGCTGCTGGTAAAGCAAGCGCTGCTTCTCCCAGTCAAGTGATTTTTGACGAAACTCCTGCAAGGACAGCAGGGGTGGCTTGGAGCAGTACATCCATACAGTTGACAAGAAGGCCCCCTTCTAGTTCATATCCATGTTTGCTTTCTCTCTCCACCATATCCTCATGCACCTTTCCCCACAGCAGGGAAACCATTAGCCAGTCATTTGATGCACCGACTCAGCAGTATAAAACCCCTCACATACTGTGCTTGCTGTATTTCATTCCCTCCTGAGTTAAAACGTCAGTGTCAATTACTGCTGTTTACAAATGTTAAGTGCTAACAGATTCAACGCTAGTTTCATGGATTTGCTGTCAGAGGTTTAACAATTCAGACTGTCTTTAGCTTCCAAAACATGCTGCTATTGAAATCACTAAGATGGCAAGTATGAACTACAGAATGTTAATGCTAATCTCTGCTCCAGAAATTGGACACTACATCAGTCAGATGTGTTTGTTAGCCACATCTTCACGGTGCAGTAGAAGAAAATTGAGTGCAATTGAGCTCAGCATAGCAGAAAGATTAAAAGATGAGACGGGGCTGAGAAGAAGTTTGACATGTAGCTCCCTCCTCCTCAAGGAAGTGAGATGACAACCTCACCACACTGGAATTCATTCCATTCACATAATTAATTACCCTTCCAGCACCTTCTTCCTTTTATTTAGTCTAAGAATAAGAACAGCAGCATAGTTTATCCTGTGTACTCAGAGGCCCCAGCGCAGGAAACTGCCTTTATTTCACAAGCAGTTGAGAAAAGCTACATCTGGAGAGAAAATAGTACTTTTTAAGCAGGATTTACAGTCCACTTCCTAGTTGACTATTCAGTCACCACGGAAGCCCAGAAAGTCAGTTAATACATACAAACCCAGATTAGCACCTCCTTTTTCACTACATACCTCCAGCTTCCTGGTCAGTCGGCTCATTTCAAACTGGTCCTCCCCTTGTCTCTTGTTAGCTTCTTCCCTAGTTTCTCTTAGCTGTTTCTTCTGCAGCTTCTCATAGCTCCTCCTCAGCCTGAACAACTGCAAGGAATTCAGTGAATGAGACAACTTTGTTCGAGACCCCAAGGCAAGAATTAAACAGTACTTTGAAAGAAGGCACACAAAATGGCTTCACACAAACAATTCCCCTAACCAAGGCCACACAGCTTGCAAGTGAAGACTTCTATTTGTATAATGAGCTTATTATACCAACAGGATTGCAAAATATGCCGCGTTGTCTAAGAGTAGCAAGATGCCACTGAAGTCATGACATCAGCAGCTCTACTTAGACCTCTGTCTTACCACAACTAAAACATGACTAAAATATTGATAAGATGGAGGCTTACATGTAGCTGTTAATGCCGCAAGGGCATGGTACCCCTCTCTCTACAGGTGGCTCCCAGTCCCAGTAATAGCAGGCAGTACCTGCGGTTGATCTCCGCACACAGAGGAGCACATCACACCACACATGGGGTGGGGGGCAGTTCCACACAAAGGTACAATTTCTTATGTGATTAAAATACCCTGGTGAAGCTCAGGTGGGAACTGGAACTCTTCCGCTTAGTGGGAGAAGGAAGATTTGAGAATTGCCATTATACATAATATCAACATTACTTCATCTGTCATTTTCTGCTTAGATACACTATGTATTTCACAATGAGTGGAGAATGCCAACAGAAAATATCACTCCTACGCCTACTGCTAGAATGCTAAAGTCGTATCAGAAGCAGGAATAAGGAAAAAACTCTTGACATTTAAATGACCCTCTGAGCAAATAATCACTTGCAACTTGTGCAGGATTTTCCATCTCATGAGCTCCCCTCAACTGAGCTATTAAATAAATCAAGTTTCCAAATAGCCACACAAATTTGAGAAGTCATCATTCCCATTTTACTGACAGAGAAAGCCAAGCCCATGGATGAACAGAAGGACTGCGAGAAGAAAAAACATCTGAATCAAGACCTCATGCATGGGTCACAAAAGGGTCTCCAGAACCCTGAGTCAGCAAAGTACTTAGGCATGTTCAATGGGAATGGGCAGATGTACAGGTTTAGAATTAATATACGGACATGTATTAATTGCCAAACACGTCAGGAGATTACAGGTTTATTCTTTCAACCATCTCAGCGAGTTAGATACTGTACCTGCAATTTTACTGGTAATGGAGGTAAACCAAGACAGAAAGACTTTCCCTAAAAAGTATTAAGAACAGAAGACTGAGGAATATTGGAGCTTAATGTCATCTACCTTAATACTGTGTCGGTAAAATACTGATACATTGCAATTTTGGGCACAACACACATACTGTGTGTGCCTTAGCAATTTAGGCAGATCTGTCAATGCACCCCAGCTTTGCTTTGCAGCTTATCCACAATTCCAGTGGCAACATCTAGTAAACAAAGACTGTTAGCCTTACTGAATAGTAAGGTGTTTTAAATGAGGACAGATGCCTTCTGTCGTCAAAGCAGAGACCACCAAATTAATTTAACTTATGGCTTACAGCGAGCATGAACTAGGCCCAACCCTCCAGAGAAAACAGGTCAATGCTCTACTAGCTGTCCATGCCATTTAACTCACTGCTACTGACAAGCAAGCAGAGACAGGCAAAGACTTCAGGCATAAACATGGAATGCTGTTATACCACCTGCAGGACATTCCACATGTACCACCTTGCGGTGAATAAGAAGCTTTTTGAGATGAAAGCTCTGCAATTATTTTCAAAAAATATTTTCTAAGTATACTTAGTTTTTATTAAGTGTATTAAGACTAATATGCCTTGAGAGAACAAAATCCTTACCAAGAAAATCAGAGTCCATGGAGGCAAAAAGAAGATGAAACTACATACCATTCTCATCTCTTGATCTCATACGATCAAGGCCAGTTACAGCACCACGCTTTTTTAATTTCACAAAATGCTGAAGGAGCAAACTGCTGCTGCCTGTACCCATGGCAACTTCAGAATAAGCACTATGGTGATTAGGATGGGTGAACACAGAACAATTTTGCAGTAAACTTCTGCAGATGTCTAAAACATGAAAACTGCAACAATACATCTACCACACATTTCTACTCCCAAACAGCTTTCTGTTCGTCCCCAAGCTTCTCCGAAGCGCAAAAAACAGGCCTAATGAAGCATAAAAATATTACTTTGTTTACGCTCAATGCTCTTTTTTTGTAAGAACAGGAACATAAAAAGAATGGGAAGTTTTAAAAGCATGGCATTTAAACAAAAGCAACGACACACAGTATTTCACCTATCAGATCATATATCAATTGGGAACTAAAAAACAATCTTCTCTTTTTGCAACTTACCTCCTCTTGAAATTTCTTCAGCTGTTCTTCATACTCTCTAACCATGTCCTGTTTGGCTTTTTCCATGTCTGCTACCTGGTGACGCAACATGCCAACCTGAATGAAGAGTTAAAAAGCAAATAAATAAAACAATAGAAGTGGTCTTTATTGTCAGTAGGTACGGGGATTAGTTCTCATTTCATAAATATACATTATAGTAGAAGTGGTAAATGACTATTAGAAGATCCTAATTCTGTTAACAACCGCATGTTTCAATGGGGTCACTCACTATGAATCAGACTAAGTCTGTGCCTAAAGCTTTCGTAGGCCAGGGCCAGAACTATTTCTGTTCTGGCTTCTTGTTTTGAGCCAGTTTCCGGCTTTCATTTTTTGGGATGAAACTGACAGTTTGGGCTTGTGTCAAAAGGCTATTTTTATCTGGTATTTTCATCAAATTCTTCATAAACATGCATTATGATTTCAAGCTATCTAGCAAGAGAAAAAGTGGTCATGTCATTATCTTACTGCGCTGAGGTGAAGCAGAGATTGCAAATAACGCATGGAGATGAGAGGGACAAACAAAGACATGGAGCTTTGAAAACTCATGGGGAAGACTTCCCTTACATTGATTCAACTTCACTCATGACTGATTTTTGGTCTTTTTATTTTCTCCATCTTTTTCCCAACCCTGAGTGGCCACCTTTCTAACTGTAGGTCCGAAGGACAGCAAGCCAACAAATTAAAATTAACAGAAATCACCACAGAAAATTCATATGAGTAAACCAAAAGCATGCAAAACCAGTAGTGACTTGAACCATAGTTTACAGTTCAGTTTTGAAAACCATGTTCGCTTTTGGTGATAAGAAATATTTCAAAAGTGTCTTGAGAAAACACAATTGATAATAACAATGCTAACCTATATGATAAAAATCACCATTCTTGCAAATTAAAATCCTGTGGCATGACTCCAGATTTAATAACTGTAACAAAGACATTCATTCCAGAATGTGCCATGCAGACGCGTAGAAGCACCTGACCATATTAATAAGAAATTACAGAGTTCTTAACCCGCTGTTGCTACAACCTGTCACATTTCTCTTTTATTTTAGTAGATTCCACACCAAATTACTAAAAGCTACAATACTTGGGTAATTCTGAAGATGTAGTATAGTTGTACATGCACCCCAGCTGGCTTTCAACCCAAGAAGCCAAAGCAACTTCCTCAGAGAGCTGCCAAAACACAATTTGTAGCAAAGAGTCTGGCGAAAGATAGGACACAGCAACTGTAAACATAAAGACAAATTTTAAACTTTCAGAAAAAGTTAATGTGGCTAGATCTTAAGACATAGCCACCCAGACTCCTGCTGGTTTCCTCTAATCTAAGAAAAGATACATCCGTTCATTTGCACAAGTAAAAGTTTATGGTTCACATCTTAGGCAAAACTTTCACTTACTGATACTTCTCCATCAATCCAGAATTTTTTTGCAGGCCTTTAATTAAAGGCTACAAAACCTGAGCTGCATGAAACAGCCCTTGGAGAATCTCTCAGCAATATCTTGGTGTCATTTACACTACCAAATGTTTTTTCTACCGATGACTGCAGGGTGCTGGGCCTTGATTACTGTTGTATCCAGATTCAGTGTCTCTGGGCTCTCTCTAGAAACTGCCAATTCAATCTGTGGACTTCCACCAACCCTTAGAGAGTTGATCACTCAACCTTCATTGAATTATGAATCTGACACCTTGTTCCAACAGGCTCCTTTGTAAATTCTATTCCTGATTTCCAATTATTAGACAGTCCCCTGTTTCTCTTAGCACAGCTATTTACTGAAGTTAACCCCTTGTTTTGGCTTAGCATTTAAACTTTAAAAAAAAAAAATCAAAACTGATGAAACAATACCCAAAACACATGTCCATGCAAAGTCAAACTCTGAAATTCAGGTTCAGCCTTTATATTGTAATGTAACGTGTAAAACACACAGGTTGACACAATCAGAAAACGCTATGAACCTGAGGTACCTCCTTATATTTTTCCTGCAGAGCAGCCCTGGTGGAGGAAAGTTCCTGCTCTCGAACACTTAGGCAAGCTTCCAAAGCCTGTGTCTGTCCTTCCCATTCAGATTTCTTGTGAGCCACCATAATGTCAATCTGCTTCATCAGCTCCTGCAGCTCAGCCTCACAGGAAGTCAAGAACCCACCACTGGAAGTGGAAGAACTTGAAGTTACAAAGCAGGCACCATCCAACACCAGTACAGTGTCCCGTACCAACAAAGTCAGCAGGACAAACTGATTTGCACCGAGGGAATAATTCTGCACATGGAATGCTTTGAACTCTATGCAAATTGGCTTGTGGAGAAATATACTTAATACTTATGCATTCACCTCATTCTCTAATGCAGTATCTCACAAGTGGTATGCTCTTATCGCTGGGCAGAGACCTAAATTTGGCAATGACCAATGAAGAATACTTGTGAAATCTCAGTGAGAACAAATGAGCTACGCACTTTAAATGTAGGGGGTTTGTCTTCTGTTCAGAGAACCACTACAAGCACCTATAAACACTTATCCCTTTGTCTCGGTACTATGCATGATCTAAGTAAACTGGATCATGTTTTATCCATATTTTGTATTTGCCTTAATTGCTCTCCAGGCAGAAGGATTTTATACCAAGTTGCAGTCACCAGAGAGATCTTACAGCCAAGCTATCAGCTCCTGGAAACAGAAGTTTATCACAAATGCAGACAAACCTCTAAGTACAGAGGGCTGGATGACAACATGATAATGAAGAATAAAACACTCAAAATCCATTGGGGAGACCATGCTCCCTAGCGACACTGCAATTTCTAATTTGGTGCAGTAATTATTGAAGCCAATTCAACTAACTCTAAAACTTCACAAGCTGCTAAGCCAGGGACAATATTAAGGCGTGCAAGATACAGCCCTAGAGGGCAGTGAACTCCATGATGATCTTTACCCCTTTAATTTGCCTGTCAAACAGGAAGCACTGAAAAGAAATGGAAATCAATAGGTTAAGGGATTGAAATTTCTCTGTTCCCCCAGAGCATATGCACACTTCACAACTTGGCAGTTTTTCTATAGAGAAAGAAATACTTCTTAAAGCAGCCAAAATCAGTTAAATTTGAAGATCACCCTGTCCTGCGAGTTAACCAAAAATTAGCAGCTATTATGCAAAGCAAGAACATTTCCTTCACAGCATCTGCTAATATAAAGCTAGGTCTAAACTCGACTTCTGCAAGCAGTTATCTGTAGAAGATACAGTATCAGTAAACTTGAGTCACATTCTCAAAGGTGACTATGAAAATGACATCAGGGACTTCTGCTTCATGCTTGTTGAACACATAAAACATGTTTTTCCATTAGTGGCACTACAGTCTCTCCCCGGGATCCAAAAGTCTAGATGCCTCAGCTAAGACAGAGCATTAAGGATTCTTCAGAGATGAACAGGACTCTGCAGTTTCAATACGAGCAAGAAATAATCAGATGTTTTCAATAAAAACAGATAACAAAGTCATGTCTTGTTAACCTTGCAAGGCTGTTCCAAAAAAAAAAAATTATTCACACCTTTAATTACCACTGCTCCTGATGTTAGAAGGTAAGAAGGGTTTACAACTACAAAAAAAAAAAAGAGGTAAGGTTTTCAGGGAGATGTAATATTAAATTTCTAACAATTAAGACTATAACATCTGATAAGGGATTATGACAAAGCCAGCTTACCCAGTGACTTTGCTGCTGCACCAGCTGAAGGCCACTGCACACTGTATTCGTCCACCAGCATGCGCTAGTGGACAAACTACAAAGCCCTTATTTAAGCAACATAAGCTTTGTCTGATACCAGAGGATTTGATTCTGAATAAGACAGAAGGTTAATACTTAAATGATTTTCAATGACTGGTGTACATTGTTACATACATACCTTCCCTGCCCATTTCTCTGCATTCCTTCCAGCAAAGCCTCCATCACCAAATCCTGGTGGCTTTAGCAGCTAGGAAAGTACACAAAAGCAGAGGTCACCCATGGCAATGTACAAACAAGACTACTTCTCCATCCAGCTGCAGAACAAGCTTAAGTCCACAGAGGAAAGAAGTAAAAAAAATTACAATCAGCGCACAATTACAGGTAAGGAGAACAGTGGCCACCTTCATGAACTTACAAGCCAAATATCTGACAAATAAAGGAAAACAGATTTTTCTACCACAAAAAAAAAAAAAGGCCCAATGCAACCATTCAGCACTATCAAATTGCAGTGATATAATTACTGGATCTAATGAACAGAATAACTCAAACAGCAGCACTGAAACAGAATCTGCACTTCAGCAAATAGGCTAACTCAACACACTGAGACTAGCAGATCCCCTGGCTCCCAGGTGCACGGAGCTGCGGAGGATCAGCGACACTCGGGGACTTCCAAGCGGGCCAGCGCAAGATCTACCTCTGACAGGGGTATTTGTCACTTCAGAGAAAAAATTGTAAGCCTCCTGTAGCAAGCAGCAGTAAGAATCTATCCATAAATTAGGTCTCTCCCAGGTCTCTACTACAGCCTAAGTTAACCAGACTACAGTTTATGATCGCGTTCAAGACACATTGCTATTTCACATGGTTGTGAGAATTTTCTTTTAAGATAGCAGTAACTCTTTGAAGACTCCTCTGGTGCCTTAACCTATGAAAATAAGTTGCAAAGGTTTACAGTAGCAGCAGTACACTGTCTTAGTTAAAAATTACATCCTTTAAGTCACGAACACATGTATGTATGCACATACATAGAAGTTTCACCTATCTGTGAAGCAAGAAAGGTTTACATTAAAGGTAAAAATGGGGGGGGGGGAAGTAAATTACCATGAACCACACCTGGAAAGCTAGAATTTACTTCAGTGGCTCCTCCATGAAACTGTGGCTCTCTACCAGAAAAATGGTTAAACTCATCCTGAGGATACAAAACTACATTTCAGTTGTATTCTGTGGAGGTATTCACAAAATCTTCCATTTCCAAAACATCTATGCACTTTCTCAAGTATTTAGAGATGGATCCTCACAACATCTTTCCTCAAAGATTACTATGGCATTATTAAGCAATCAACAAAAGGGGGAGTGCATCACAGAAAGTGAGACTCTCAGAAATGCAGACTCAGCTTTGCTCTCTTTTACTTCCATTAGAGCTTCTATCCCACTCCTACAGCATTTTAAAACTCCATCCAGAGATTAAAACCTGTCCTTGGGAATTCAGCTCTGTTTTAAACCATGCACATACAAAAAATATGTATTCCACTGGGGGGGGTGGAAATATCCTATCCCTGTTCTGATACAGTGTTTTGTCTCTCTTTGGTCCTGTCTGTGCTTAACAAAACTCAATCAGTATGCAGAACATCTCTGTTGTAGTGCTGATGGCAGAGCTGCTGAGGAGAGCAGATTAGATCCCCAGAGCTGACAGCACTCCGAGAGTTCTCCAGGTGGCAAGAGCAGACATCAGCCAGTAGCAGCTCTTCTGTTTCATTCTAATCACACTCACAGAATCGATTTTCAGTGGGTAGCAGAGAGATTTCATTGTCCACCACAGAGAATGTCTGCTAAAATTCAAACAGAAAATCCCAAGAGCAATCCAGGCTCTTTATCAGCAGCTCCTTCCATGAGAGGTTGGGATCAGTTCAACGCTGAAGACTCTAGTGCCATGAGGAGCCAGACAGCATCTACTCCTGCTTCTGTTAGGCTGTAAGCAGGGCCCCCAAGGTAACACACCTGAGCTGGCCAACTTTGCATACTTGCCAGCTCAGCCAGGTTTGGGGGGAGAGCGTTACAATCAGACACCTCTACCCAGCATTGATGCTACATCAGGTTTGTTGACTTAGTATTATATTTTGACCTATCAAGCTTGCAACTCATGACGTGCAAGTTACAGGCAACGAGTAAAGGTCCACAGGGATACAAGAGGAAACAACCTCTGCCATTGACTACAGCTGAAGCAATCAGAGCTGGCCTGTCACTTCTGAAACTGAAGAAAAATGAGTTGTTTTTTTTTTAAAGAAAAAAAAAGAGATAAAACATTTAAAAATCAACAAGGTTTTGCATCGCAAGAAAGAATTGCAGCTGTAGAGTGAAGTGGAAAAAATCTGACAACATGCAGGACTTAAGACTACTGCCCATGAGAAAAGGTTGGGATTATTTAGCATAAAACTCCACAGTAGGCCGTAATTTTCAAGTGCTGCTGCAAACAAGTTTACAACGAGCAGAAAACCACGACCCACGTTGCAGCAAGAGCTTCCCAAAACATCCATAAACAACCCTCAGGCCGCCAGACGCTGGAAGCGCCATCTCCGGCTGAGGGAGGAAAGGCCTGGCCGGAGCGGGGTGGGCACACCGGGAGGCAACGGGCGCTTCGCCGGGGCGGGCGCTTCAACTTCACTTTTTCTGCCCCGGGACGGCGCCCCCTCAGCACCCCCGGAAGGGCGGCGTGCCGGCCCGCAGGCCGAGGCGCTGCCCAGGGGCCCTCCCAGCCCCGTTCCCCGGGGAGAAGCCCCTGATCCCCCTCCCCTTGGCTCCCCTCCCCGCAAACACCCCCGCCACCGACCGACCGACCGACCCACTCCCCGCCGCTGCCAACCTATGGACGGAGCAAGGCCGGTACGGCCGTGACGGGCACCCGCTGCGCCTGCGCGGGGATTGCGCCTGCGCACTGCCGCCGCCGAGGCCGCCTCCCGGAGATGGGCAGGGTAGGGCGCGCGGAGGGGCGCAGCGGGTCTCGTCCCGGTGGGGGAGGGGGGCACCGGGAAGGGTGGGGGCCGCAGCGCCCCCGTTACCGGGGATGGGATGCGCTTCGGTCCGTTCCCCGCCCGCCTGCCCCTCCCCGGCTCTGGGGGTAAAGGCGAGGCCTGTTGAACGGGCAGCTCTAGCCAGGCGTGGCCAGCTGGCTCCTGCGCCCTGCCGAGAGCCCCGAGTCCGGTTTGGTTTGTCTCCAGCCCTGGCACTGGCTGCTGTCCCGCCGGGGTGACACAGGGGGACGTGTCAAGGAGGGCAGTACTAATCAAACCAACCCCTGGAGAATGAGTAGAGCAGCTATGGGGGAAGGCAGGTCTTGTTTTTCTCCTGTTTTACCAGTTTCCTGGGCTTTTGCGTGGCATTAAATGCTTTGTTCTGGCTCTCTCACAGACTGGCGAGGGTGCGGGTGAGGTGCGGCACCCATCTGGGGCTGAGAGCGAGTAGGCAGCAACCAGCCAGCGACGGGTCTGCGCAGAGTTGGAAGGCACGGGGGAGCTGTGGGTCGCAAGCTCATCTAAAGAGACGTCTAAAGGTCAGTAGCTATAAACACAACGTGAACCTCTACAATTAATAATAACAGGCTAGTTTTATATATTCATCAATCTGCAATTCAGCTTGATAGTGTTCTTTTCAGATGAAGTAGTTCTCCTTGTGGTTATAACTCCTTTTTGAGTGGATTAGGAAAATCAAGGCTTTCCATAACAGTTTAAGCTTAATAGGAATTGGATCAAAACTGGAGCAAGCCCATAGTCCAGACACCAGCCCCATGTTTGGGGACATGGATGTGAGAAACAGTATCTGCTCTGTGTCACAGATTTAGCTGCACTCGCCTGCAACAACGATGGACAGCGAAGTGCAAAGGGATGGCAGAATCCTGGATTTGATCGATGATGCATGGAGGGAAGATAAATTGCCGTACGAGGATGTGGCTATCCCTCTGGTAGGTGAATTGCTACTTATCAATCCAAGTTAAGACCAGTGTGTTTATCACAGCCCCCTCCACGAAATAGCACAGACAGTATTGCCTGTGGTGCAGTTAATTTGTACAAAAGGTTCCCAGGATGGATCTGACTCACTCTTTTTCTCTCCTATGTGCCAGTCATTCCTGTGTGAATACGAGCACGTTGATGTTTTTCTCCCCCTTTCCCTGACCAGTTGCCAAATCTCCTCGGAACTGGAGCACCCTTCCCATCACACAATTCTGGTTTTAGCATCAGAGAGAAGTATAATTGTCCTTTCTCTGTGCTTCTTCCCCTTCATGTTATTAGTGTTTGAAGTGGCTTCCCAGCTAATTTGTAGAACAGAGAGGATCAGTCTTACACTGAGAGTTGCAGTCTTGGTTACACTTTATTTCCACTTTCTGAAATTCCTTTAAAAGAAGCTGAAATTTTTTCAAATGTCTTCCTAGTCAGTCTTTTCCGAATACACTGTTGCTGTTGCCAGTTCAAGGATAGTAGTGAATGAACTTGCATCTGCAGTGGGACTTCTGCTTGTAGCGCTGCGTCCAAGGCATGGCAGCTATCTTTTCATCTGCTGTACAGCTTGTTGTACAGCCATGAGGCCAGAGAGGTGCAGCTGGGGAAAAGCTACCCACCAAGTCCAGAGCTGAAGCTTCACATCTCCCACACTGATGCCTTCCTTAGCCATTTTGAAACTACCAGGGAAGTGAGAGGTATCTGAGGATTTTCCGTTGCCTTGTTCTCTCTGGTACACAAGCTTTACCCTGGCTAGCACTGACAGAGCAGTCATGCTAAGATCGTGGGGACTGATAGGCTGTTTCTTTTAGCACAGAGACGTTTTCAGATTGCCAGTGACATGGCTCAAGCTTTAGCCCTTACACCAGTCTTTTCAGAAAGGGCAAGGAGCAGCTACACACCTCCAAAATCCATATATACGGCACACAAGTTTTCCTGCCAAAATTTGGTCTTGAGGCAATGATCTTGCAGAACTGTGATTTTCCAATAAGAGAGCCCAAACCCAGTTTGCTTGGGATAACCTTTATTAGGCAGGTCAAATATTATAAACTACTTCCTTGCTGACATTTGCCTTTACCCTGTGTCCAAGTCAAGAAACATTACTGTTTCTTTCCTTACAGGCACGTCTTGCTTACAGTCTTACGGCTACTTGCAGTCACATACAGATGGCAGCCTCAGAGCAGGAAGCCTCACCAAACTTAACAACAGAAAGAAAGGCCTGGATGTGGATATAAAGATCCCCAGGGATGGGATTGGCCCTGATCACAAAGAAAAACCAGCACAAATTCACGGGAGGCTTATTCAGTGGCACTGTAAAGGAGCAAACAGAATGGCTGTACAGTGGTATCTGAGCCTGTCCTGAGCATCTGATCCAGTGCTCACTCGAGAGATTCCCATGAACTCAAACGCACTCGAATCATATGTTCTTTTCAAAACTGAAAAATTTTATTTAGCTCATGCTGGGATTTCCAGAGATCTAGAACTCAGAATTCTTGCCCAAATGGTATCTGGCAGAATAACATGGACTCTGTGTGACTGCACCAATACAGCAACACAGAGAACAAATAATCTAAGGAGAGAAAATGAAATCTCAGTTAAACTATACTCCCTCCTTACTGTGTTGTGAGCAGCTCTGTGTTGCACCTGATAGGGGTGTCTGACTTCCGCTGTTGATAGAGCACAGCCACACCTGAGTTCAGCATGTGGAAGAAGGAAGGATTTCTCACCTGCCTTTGGAAAGTAACATGTTACAGAACCAGTTGTCTTAATAACAGCTATAATAAATGCAGAATCTGTATTCTTGGCAACAGCAAAAGAAACACATTGCAAACAAGCAATGGAATAATTGCATCATACTATTATCTACTTATTTTGCTTTTGCTATATATTCTCCTTTACTGCGTGTGCAGTCTGAGTGTATACCAAGGCCCCAGGGTCCTGGAAAACCAATTTACCTTTCAGATTAAGCACCATATTTATGTGAAAAGAATATTGTTCATAACAGGGCTCAGTAATATTTTTTAAGTGGCTCAGTATGCATGATATGTATTGTACAGATGCACCCTCTGGTCTCGTTTGTGGATTTTTGTATTTATCCATACGAAGTCTTAGTAACCTGCTCCTTTCAGGAAGCCTATTAATGTGTGGAATGCATTGTACCTCTGTTTTGTTCTCAGAATGAGCTTCCTGAACCAGAGCAAGACAATGGTGGCACAACCGAGTCTGTGAAAGAGCAAGAAATGAAGTGGACAGATTTGGCTCTCCAGTATCTCCATGAAAACGTTCCGCCCACAGGAAACTAGTGAATCAGTGAGATCTCATGCAGTGGATGCATGAATGCAATATAAAAAATATTCTTCAGCTGACCATCATTGTCATAAGCTCCTCCAAGGAGGAAACAACGTTTCTGAAAAAGGCTTGGATTCAAACAATGGTTCTACTCATAGTGACCAAACACAGTTTAAAACCCTTCTATAGTGAGTGTGAAGTAACAATGGCTATCTGACACCTCAGAGCTAATATCAGAATGTTTCTCTTACGGAAAATTATTTCATATCTTCTGTTAAATTGTTCTTAAGTCGATGCCAATTCTGATCTTAAATGATTTGTGCTTGTGATAAAAGAAGTATTTTTTACCGTCTCAAGTTGTTACTGATTTCAAAGCTCAAGATGGGATCATTTGTGACTCCGAAGGCTTACGTCCCAAGAAGTATTCCTGTGTATTCTGTCGTTAGAGTTCAGTGCACAAAAATCAAATAACCCTAAGTCAGTTGTTACCATCTTTAACTAGCGTGTGGCTGAGGAAGCTTGTGTGGGGCAGGTGAGAAAGATTCGTCACCAGGATTCAAGAGTGGGAAGTAATCTGTAAACACAGGGGGTTATTTGAATGCCTCATCTCAGGATTCGATGGTGGCAGTGGACAGCATTTCCAGTCCTGACATCCTGGGTATGTTTGCAAATATGCACACCATAAACAGTCTGATTTATGCTACAATGGTGGTTACTCAAAACCATTCTTTGGAGGGGCGATTGAGAGTTACAAGGACGAGCCTGCCGGTCCCCATGTACCACCTGTTGAACTGATAGCTACTTGGATGAGCTGTCTCAGATGGGAAAGGGAAATGCGAGGAAAGTGATGGGGAAAAGAAACAAGTGGGGCTTAGCTTCAGGCAATAAATTTTTACTTCTTTTTATGCCGAGAAGAAAGGCAAGGCCTTCTTGATTCGTTTATCTCATTTTATCTCTGATTCTCAAATGTCTTTTGCAATAGGTAAAAGCCTTCTGTTCATCTTACATGTTTCACTGTTGGACCAATTCCTTCACACCATTGGCAGAACTTGCTAAGGAGAAAATATTTTGACAGAGTTTAGGATTACTGGTAGAGGTGAGAAAGGAACTGGAAGGAAAACAATGTTTCAAATTATTTTCTTTTGCCAGTGCATCAGAAAAAGCACTTTCCTGGAGCTTCCAGACTCCACAGAAGATTTTTGGTGTCTTTTCTCAATGTTTATCCTCTTCAAAATAACAAAACCCAACTTTTGCTTGTGTCATTACCAAATGGAATCACAGCACGGCACATGTCCTGTGAGACTGTGATTGCTGAGCTGCATGAGGATGAAGAACTCAAGGCACTTGTGAAAAAACCACGTGTTCCTGGGTGCATTCCTCTGTCTGAGGTGTAAGCCGTGCCTGCACTAGGCAAGGAGCATACACTTGTCTGAACAAGAAGGAGCTGCAGGCAGAGTTAAGGATTAACCCAAGAAATAGCAAAGTCAAAAAGCTTAATATGTACAGTATGGACCAAAGAAACAGCTATGCAGCTGGGAACTGTAATAGCTCAGCTCCTTACTGGATCATCACCGGGGGGGAAAAACAGAGCCTGTACTTAATAAGGTGTTTCTGATCCTCCCCATGTTCCCTTTCCCTGACCTATGTCAGAAGAATTTGCTAAGAAAACATCAGGCAAAGCTACCATACAGCTTCTATCCAGCAGCTACCCCTGTTCTCTCTTCCCCTCCCCTCTCTCCCCCCTTCATAACCTCCCCACCACCCTCATCTTTCCAATTTTGCTACTAGATCTTCCAGCTCCAATTTCAGGCTTCCTTTCCTGTCCCAACAGTTGTCTTTGCATCTGCCATCTTCTTCCTCCTGTCCAGCAGGGGTAAAAAAAGCCTTTTTACTTGAATTACAGCTGGATTCATGAGGTTCCAGCAGGGCTGCAATAAAGTGTGGTGGGGATGCCAGATGTACGAGTGCCATCTAAGACAGCAGTTGCTTGGGAGCCTGATGGGGACCCAGATTGACTGGAACTGGTACACTCCCTATGTCACGACACAGTGCTGTGCATCCACCTCCTGCCTGAGATGACAGGGTCTTGTAGGTTAGAAGGGATGCTGGGCCACAGTGCTCAGGAGAGCTGAAGGGACGAGGGAAGAGTAGGGATTGTCATGAATGCTATCAATAGGTAGGGCCCTGTGAAACCAAGTGCTGGCCCTGCCCAGATGCTTATCAGACTTGCAGTGACACCTACCTTCTTTTTGCCTTTTGACATTCTTTGCAAAAGACAAGTAGACATGCAAATATTTCATTAGTTTCAAATTGCTGCTTACAGCAGTGATACCAAACCATTTGTGTCTTTGATTAGTCATTCCCCAGGGCAAGCTATATTTAAAATAAGGAAACCTGGTTGAATAGAAGGTGCCCCACCTTTTTAAGAAGAAGCTTTAGTTGTATAACTAAAGACTGGTCTTCATTTCTTGGCTGGTAACTTCCTCCTTTCACCACACCTACTATTACTGGCAGAAAAAGAGAGCCAACTCTTGTCAGAGACAGCAGACACATGCCAAAGAAATTGTGAGAACCTTTATATCTTTCACCTGTAGATGTTCCATGTGGAAGCCCATATGCTGAGGCTATGCGTTGTGTTCGTCTACCTTTTGTATGGGGTGAAAACAGGTAAGAAATCAACCGTTTGTTTTGAATGTTTTTCTCAAATATAACACACTTTCTGTGCTTTGCAGAAACATGAATATATATACCCTCTGCATTATAGTTACTGCATAGGGTTTTTCACTAGCATTATTTATTTTGGCAAAGCAATTTATACTGGTTACATGAATGTAGTCAGCTCTAAGAGTTCCAAATGTAAAACCAGAAGTCATTTTTATTATCTTTTCCTCACTTTGCAAACATCTCTTACATAAGTACTAGCCATTGACACTGAAAACGTCATTAGAAATCTTCAGAGGAGAATGATTTCTTTTCAGCAGTGTCTTACATGACAGACGCGAACGATGAATTACCATTTATGAACAATAACCTTCATTTTATATCCTCACAGCCCTATGAAGAAACAACCTGTGTAACAATAAACAAATGTAATGCCTTGTGTTAGCATACACACGGGAGCAAGTCAAGTTATAGCTCTCTGCCTTGTAGGGAAAACAAACAGGATTAAAAAAACCACAGTAGTAGTATAAATACTAACTTGTATTTCATCAGGTTCTCTGGAGTAATCTTGGGGTCTCATTTTGCTTAGTTTGTTAAATATGCTGTAGGAAAAGTAGTCATAAGAAGTGGAAAAAGATAATTGTGTGAAAAGGCACCAAGGAAACCCAGTGAGATACTGAAGCCATTTCAGGAGGTAGAGGGCACACTGTCTCTGTGGAAAAGTGATGGAAATCTTCACTAATGCTGCTGAGATTTGCTGTGTGGTACTGAAGTGTGCTTAAAGCTGAAGACTCATTCTTGATGCCTAAGACCAGTCTGTTGAAACACACTGTAAAAAGCGCAGGCAAGGTGACAGTGTTTTGAGTGTCGGTGAAACTGCAGACAGATGCAGAAGCAGCAACACGCTTATCTGAGGTCCGTGCAAGGTGTTGACTGGGTGAGCAGCCCCCTTCATGGGGGAAACACAGTCTCCTGAGGACCACAGCTAGGACAACTACAAATCTGACCACATGACCACTGAAGTGAAAATCTGTTGGAACTACACTTTGCAAGAGGAGAGACTGGTGGAGTTAAAAAGTTCAGATGCTATTCTGTTCATACAGCCAGCCTCAAGATCACAGCCCCAAAATGCAACTACTGCAAACCTGCCTGTCTACAGAATGAACATCCAGGAAGAAAAAGCCTCTGAACACTGTCTCCAAGGAAGTAATGAGAGAGACCAGGGCAATGCAGGCCTTAAGTAGCACTGATTGCAGTAAATACCACGGAGTCTGCCTGGGACCATTCTCATGGCCGCAACACTCGCACCTGGGAGTATATAACTTCATTATATATATATATATAAAAAAAACTTCAGAACCAAGTTATTCTGAAGATGCCTGTCTGTCCTGGTTTGAGGTAAAACAGGACCAATTTTGTTCAGTAACTTTACTTTTTAGCTAGGCCTCTTCTAACTACTGAAATTAACAGCATGTTGTGCAGAAAATTTTTCGCTGTCAGAGTGGTAAGACCCATGTTTATAGTTGATGCCAAAGAATGCTATGCAGAGAGGCTCTTGCTTATACTTATTGCTATAACAACCAAGGGCAGCCAACTTTGTTATTTGCCCCATTGGAAGGTCAGAAGTGGAAAAGCATAGAGGGGTCACNAGTCTCTCTTTCTCTCTCTCTCTCCTGCCTCCCTTCGGAAGCGGAGAAGGAGAGAGAGAGAGCATCTGTTGTTCCACCTGACTGGGCCAGTCTGACCCAAACCACGACACTGTCCTGCTGCAATAGCACCTCAGAGGCTGATCTCAAGCTCAAGACAAAAGATGTCCAGCTCCCACGTAGGAAACAGATTGGTATGCCCCCTGCTACAGGTGCCAAGATGTCAGAGCACCCTTGCCCAGGAAACTGCTGTTTGCCGACCGTTTTTACACATCAGAAAACTGAGCAGAGAGAGAAAAGTGAATTGCCTGAGGCTGTTCAGCAAGCTAATGGCCAAGACAAGGGTGGGAGCAAGTTAATGGGACACTGGGTTAATTGCCACATTTATTCACCTGTCCTGGAGGGAAGTGGTCTGTTGGACACAGCACCAGGCTGTGAGTTTACACCTCACTTACTTGCTTGCAGAGTTAATCTCAATAAGCCTCTTGCCCCATCAGAGAAATCTTGTTGGAGTTTCAAAAGACACTTCCAGCCATTGCGTAGGATTCACTGTGCTTATCAGAATGAAGGGCAAAGCCAGGATAACTGGCTGTCCTCATGTGTCAGCTTTTGTAACACATGGTGGATGAGTCTGGGATATGCACCAGCCTGCCAGAAGAGAAGCTGGCAGGTTTTCCCCCCACTATTAGCACTGATCTGACTTTGTTAATCAGAATTGAACAAATCTAACAGACTTGATGCAGATATAACAAGGCTTTTTAAACAGTTCCTATGTTAGGTACTAGCAAATGCCGATCATCTCTTTTAAAAGCTCTCCTTTACCAGAAGGTTTGAGCTGTTCTGGTGACAAACACAGTGCTCCTCTGGGCAAGTCTCAGCACAATGCAGGAGGTATAGAAATAAATTAAGCAATCGGTGCAAACTTACACCATATAGAAGTAATTCTTGCCTAGCATTTCTGTCTGTATTACTACAGCTTCAGTGGCAGTAAAGATGATTAACAATACTGTATAATAATACTCTACAGTAACTAAAACAATTTCTAGTTATTAGTAAAAATTAAATATAGTTGTATTTTTTTATGTTGCAGTAGCACCTAGAGGACAGTCGTTGAGTATCACCGTATATCTTGGTGTATAACAATGCTAACATTTCTCTGCTTGTTACCTTGAGATCTCCACATGAGCAGTCTCATAGGAGAACTCTTGCTGCTGTTTCTCTGGAGCATCTTGGCACTGTAAGAACAAGGTGAGGGCAGGAGACAGCCACCCAGGTGACCTTTACTCTTGCAAGCAGGGCCCAGAGTCACACTGCCCCTGGGAGTCCTGATTGAAGCATCAGAGAGGCAGAACACCCTCTATTCAAAGGCAACTGATTTCAACCTACGTTCACTGGGCCTGGCTGAGGGTTCATTTTTCACCACTCCTGTCCTGCTATTCATACTATATCATAGGCTTTATACAGGAAGGACTCCATGGATTTCAAATGTTAAAATTTATTTCTGAATTTATGGTAGCAATTTAAAATATCCAGTTGGACTTAACTGCAACATCCTTTTAGCCTATTAACTTTTATTGCTGGAGCTCCTGGGGCTTCTACAAAGTAATTAGCAGAACTATGACAACTGAGCAGATCATTTTATGTGCTGGGCACATAGCATTTATACCACTCTCATGCTCCTGATTTCCACAGGAGGAGAAAAGAGAAAGTTGCTCAGAGAAACTGGGAGAGTTTCATCACTTAGAAATTAAAATGCAGAGTATTGGAGATTTGCTAGAGTACAATTAGCTTAGAGCAGCAGGTTTCCTAAACCATTCTACCTATTGCACAGCCCTTTAAGCAACAAAGATCAGGAAGATTTCTCTAGCAACTGCAGCCTGAACAATTATTGCAGCCCAGGGCATATGTGTGAGAGAGACACTCTGTCCCACCAGGTTCTTCAATAAGATTAAGGGGATTTGAGGAAAAGGATTGTGAGCCAGGAAGAGGCTACAAAACCCGGGAGGGCCTTCATAAGCAGCGTCTGTCTGGAGACAGTTATTCCATTCCCTGCCAGTGGCCTGCTGGAGACTGTATTGGATTCTGAAGGCTCAGCTGGTGTTCTGCTGGAAAAGCAAGGAACAAAGACAGGCTTTCAAATGGCAGACTGTCCCATAAAGCAGCACTTACATAAAATTCAGTTACTCTTCAGCTGTGTATAAAGCAATATCAGTAACGTATCTCATGCAGTCAAAGGGTATCCCATTCCGCAATCTGAAATACCAGGCTGCATCTGCAAATACAAATGAAGCACTGAGCTGACCCTCACAACAGCAAGATCCTCTGCAGCTCATCAGCTCCGGACTGGAGTTACTAACAAACCACGAGGATATCTCTTTACCCTAGAACCTGTCCAGAGCATCTGGGTGTGCTCTCAAACCAATACAGCAACCATCCTCGTTGTCAGTCTCTAATACCTTCCTCACACTAGTGGGATTTTTGGAGAAAGTCCCTGCCACCTCCCAGCTGCTAGTGGAAGCACAACTTGCTGTCTTTGTTCTAACACGGCAAGAAAACCTAAGTTTCAGGGTAACTCCAGTCATGAACGTGATGGAGAGGAAAGGAGCAACCCCGGCTCAGACAGCTCACAACATACATACCTGTGCCTGTGCAGGGCTGGCAGGTAGAAAAGGTCAAAGCAAATGCATCAGTGCTAACCTCAGGATTGCCACACTATGCTCTTTTCAGACCCTGGAGAGACATGCCCTGCATTCACAGCTCTCAGCATCGGCAACGCTTTGATAGGGACAGACCTGAAAGTGAAGGTGCTGCTCTACACCAGACAGAACCCAAACTGTGCTGAAGAGCTCAATTCAACAGCCTCCAAGTATCTAGATGTGACCAAGAAAACTACCTTCATCATCCACGGATACCGACTCACAGGCTCTGCCCCGGTCTGGATCCCTGACTTGGTACATCTCCTGCTTTCTGTAGAAGACATGAATGTGGTCCTTGTGGACTGGAACCAGGGGGCAACAACTCTCATCTACAGTAATGCTTCCAGAAACTGCAAGAAAGTTGCGGAGATTCTGAAGAAACTTATTGATGAAATGTTGGTAAGTTGAATGTTCACACCATGATATAGTCATTAATGCACAGTATGTAAAGGGCGAAAAGGAACTGTTTAAACGCAGCAGGATGTCTGCAAAAAGGAACTTCTAAAAAGAAATGCATTCATTTTTGGCAGTGCAGCTATACTGCAGTGCCAAATTCTACCCCTGGATTTGGTATGATGGTATTTTGTTGCAATATCCAGTTTACACAGATACACAGTCTCTACATTTCTGCATACAAAACTCTACAGATATGTTTTCCCATACACAGAAACTCTGTTTCCACTTTCTGGATCTCCACAAGTTAGCTTATGGGGATCAGCTACAGTTCGCAGCTCCTCTAAGCTGTTGCACAGGCACACGCAACAATGACAGTGGATCATTAGGATCATTGTGTCTGCTAATGCCTTGCAGGAACCACATGCGGGCAAATGGTGTTGTACTCAGGGGGCCAAGAACACTCGTTCCTGTCCACGCCTATAGTCACTGCCCCAGGAAAATACAACCATTGCCTGACCTGTTCTCATTGCAGCTCTCTCAGATACGGGCCTCAAACACGAGTGCTGGTTGTACTGTGGGACTATCAAACAGGGAATATTTATTGCAGAGTGGAACACACCAAGGGAAAATGTGGGGAAAAGTAGGGAGATGCATTTACATTCCTCCTCCTGATATTTTTATGCCTTTCACGTGCCTAAAATCTGTGACCATGAGTCCTTTTAAATCTCAGATTGATGGAGCATCACTTGACTCCTTGCACATGATAGGAGTGAGCCTGGGAGCACACATCTCTGGCTTTGTGGGACAGATGTTTGATGGCACACTTGGAAGAATCACAGGTAAGCCCTTCCTCCTGTCAGTCCTTTTGCTTCGAGGACAGCTGTCCACCATGAGCAGAGTGAGCTGCACAGTACTGAAGTGATGCCACACACATGGTTTTGCATTGCAGGCCTTGACCCAGCAGGCCCCTTGTACAGAGGACAGCCACCTAGTGAGAGGCTGGATCCTACAGATGCACAGTTTGTTGATGTCATTCATTCGGACACCGATGGTATGTCACATTTCTCCTCTTTACCATTATGAGGAAACCTAGAGACTGATGGGGAGTACAGGAAAGTGGGGGCTCTGGTAGGCAGCAGTGCTGGGGGATCCTTGTTCCTTTGGACCAGGAGGATAGCAGTCTCCTTCACTGGTGCTGTGAAGGGCTCCGTGGTCCTGTGTTGCCCACACTGTGCTCAGTACTCCCTGGGTAGCTGCTGTTTTATTTGCATTTCAAAACACGCTGCTGTGTTATAGCAATAATAGCCTCATGGCCCATGAAGTACAAGGACTTAGGCACTAGTGCAGGAGTGCCCTGTTGCTACTGCAGCACAAAGTCCTGCCGGAGCAGTTCCACACTAACGTCACACCATGGGGTCAGGCTGCCACCAAGCACGCAGCATCTCAAAAGCTAGTCACAAAGCTCAATGCACAGCAGATCAGTTATCCCCAACCCCGTGGCTCCCTGCGTGATGCTTCCAGCCTTCATCCCACCTCCCATGGGCTAAACCTTCCTCTGGGGCAATTGTGGCATCTCCTGCAGCCTTCTCCTTTCCCAGCCGGTGCACAGCACGTCTTCACATGCGCCAGCCAGGCCAGCAGTGTGATGCAAACCCTCCACTCTGCTCCCACTGGCTTCCTACCCCCAGCGCGTGGCTTTCCCACCTCATTGCTGCCTCCCATCTTCTCACAGTCCCTCCAAGAACTCGGACTTCAGCAGCACAGCAAGACCCAGTGTTTCACATCCCTCTTCCTCTCCCGCAGGCAGCGACACAAAAAGCCAGATTTTGTACTGTCACACACACAGACTTATTTTAGGTATTTGATACCATTGCTAAAATGTCACAGCTGGGTCCCAACCATTTGGCCTGCTGCCTAAAGAGATGAATGACATTAATATTCCTGCACAGGCAGGCATCCTAGAGTTAAGTAACGATTATTTTTTCCAGTTAGTTTCTTATGTTTCCTTCTTCTGCCTTTTACGATTTAATATTCCCTCCCCTCACCCCTGATATTTTCTTTTGTCAGGACTAGGTTACACAGAAGCACTAGGCCACATAGACTTCTACCCCAACGGCGGGACCGACCAGCCTGGCTGTCCACTGACAATATTTTCTGGTAATTAAATCTGCCTAGAATTGCACAAACATTGACAATATGTTTCCAATCAGAAAAGAGGAGAAAGCCAGAGAAACATCATCACTGCTTAGAAGATACATGAAAACCATATTCTGGGAAAGCCATGACAGCAATGTCTTCCCAGCACTGGTGTGGCACACTGACATAACAGGAGTGTAGCTGATGTGCACCAGGCAGACCTCAGTCAGGTGTGATCCTTCTGCTCTCTGTCACAAATTCAAATGGGATTGATTTTCTGTGCAAAAAGTCATCAGGTAGATTTGTGCCTTCATTTTGTGACTACATTGAGAAAACTCATGGGATTTTTTTTTTTTTTTTAATTACTTAGGACAGACACAAAACCCCAAGGACTAGCAATGGCAATAACCTGTTCAGAAAACAGGTTCAAGATGAATGTGGGGTAGGCTGTTATACTGAATCCAATGCGCCTTTCTTGGCAGTGACCAACAGTGCAGTCTGGCAGGTACAGCCCTAGTCTCAAACGCAAGAAAGCTTTTTTCCTTTCCAGTCCGGCAGCAGAACTGGTTTTGTGAAACCTGGGTGAAGAAGATACCTTACGGAAGGAAAGGCAGCAGTGTGAACTCAACCCGTATCAGACCCTAGATAATCTACATAAACCCATCGGAAACAAAAAACTATAGGAAATGAGGCTTCACTCATTTTGCTTCTTATGCAACAACTTGCAACAACTCATTTTATTAGTTATGTCTTTCTAGAGAGTTTTTTTACACCAAAATGGAAGGCCATGTGCAAAAAAAAAAAAAAA